>OZ005662.1:122107279-122707279 GCA_963930645.1 Salticus scenicus | reverse complement strand
TTTTGTTTTATAGATAGTGGTGTGAATTCTGCGCCCGTGTGTCATCACTGAGTGTGATTTTTTTTTTTTAATTTTTGAAATAAAAAAGAAAATAAAACACAGCAACCTCTCCGTTGTCTTTTTTATCAAAAAATTTTACACTTGCAACATAGTTACAAATTAAACATGCTCCATCATTTGTCTCAGTAATAATTTCAAGGAACGTATTCTTCAAAGCGCGGTAATATGTTACAAATTTGATTTCATTCGCGAATGTTAATTTTTTTCTTTTTACTTTCTCTTACCCATAAGGTAGAGAAAGTATTGTTTTTGGGTCAAATTTTCGAACGCGAGATTTTGTTATATTTACACGTTTTGAGGTCCCCTGAATACGAAAATCATGTTTTTAGCAAATGGTCTGTGTGTATGTCTGTATGTCTGTGTGTCTGTATGTCTGTGTGTCTGTATGTCTGTGTGTCTGTGTGTCTGTCTGTTATCAGCATATCTCAAAAACAAATTATGGCAGAAAGTTCAAACTTGGTATTCTAAATGTGTATCATATAAGGATGCTACAGTAAGCTTTTTGTTAAGATCAAGCAAATGGTTCGTGTACAGGGACAATCAAGAGAATTCTAATACATTACGTCTATGGGGGAAATTGCAGGAAAATACAGTTTAACGTCTATAGACTGCACTAAATCAAATGAAACGAATATATATTTTTTGTAATAGAGATAGTTAACTGGGAAAATTTTTTTTGTGTATGTAGGAGCCTCGCCTCCCCCCCTGGGGGGGAAGTCCCCCCCTCGAGGGGAGGAAATTTTCATGATGGGTATCTTTCAAAAGAGCTCGCCAATACTTTTAAAACGAATGGTTGAACCATCGATCTGCGATAATTTAAAACAAAGTTATCGATTTTTTTTTTACTTTTAACGATAAAAAAACTTAGAAAAAAAATCGTACTTTTTTTTTTTTTTTTTTTTTAATATTGAGAATAAAATGGACTTTTTTTTGATATTTGGTGTTATACTACTTCTCTAATATGGAAATCGTCTGCCTTATCATAGAAGATAATTTTTTTAAATAATAATTTTAATAAATTATTTTTAAAAAGAGAATTATTTTTTAATAACCGAATTAAATTCTATATAAATGTAGGTGCATTAATGAAACGGGGGGTTGCCCCCCTCACTCAGAATTAATTATCATATAAAACTCTTCAGAAGCCTAATATGAATTGTTTAACATAGGTTTACATAACAGTACTCGTTATCTTACCTATTAATCTGCAACCTGTATTTATAGCATTAAATTTCAGGGTAAGAGAAAGTCGTGTGAGTGACACACCAGATTATTTAAATTTTTAATTATTAAAAAAAAATAATTTCTAGCTCTTATTTTGAAATATAAAGACAAAGAGATTTAAACGGAAAGGTTTTAATTTTAAAAGAAAAGCGTGAATTTTTGACAAAGTAATGATGATTTTCTTCAAAGGAAAGCGCATCAGAACTTGGGATGAATTTAATTTAATTACTTTCAAAAAACAATTAATTAATTATCTGTCAAAATTAAATTAATGTTGTTTATTCATTCCATTATTCGTTACCATTTGAAATTTCTTTACAAATTCTAGGAAGTATTACCTTTTTCTTTAGTGCAGGAACGTTCGCCGGATATAAAAATCAGCCGCTTCACTTTGACTAAGGACGAATGTGATTTTAATAAGCAGGGGGTACTGTAGTACTCCAATGACACTCACTTTGAGGCAGACGATTTTATTTACTAGTAAACTAAGTTTATAGCAATATAAATTAAATTAAATTACAAATATGAACAGAAATCGGTTAACATTAATTTAAAAAGTTAGATTATAACATTTAATAATAATAATAATAATAAACGATTGACAATCTGTAGCAAACATAATCAATATTTTCCACTAGGATAATGCATTAGAATTCTCGGGAGTAATGGACTTTGATGATAGACCGGCTTAGTTGCAGAAATGCTCCATCTTCCAGACTACCCACCCTCCCTCTTTAACACATTTATATTATACTAATTTTTCTGTGGAATTTTATTGATGTCAGTTTCTTTGTTTGTTTCAATGCTATTTTATGGTTTTTTTCATGCAATTTTCCATGCAGTTTTGTTTTGTGGTGGTCGTATTTTTAATTACGTTTATTAATTTACATTATTTACTCTATCATCATTTCTTTTATTAGGGGAGAGTCGGGAGGGATGGGAACGTAAAATTATTCTGAAAATAAATATTGTTTTAATTTTTGACACTTCCACCAGGTGAAGCAACTACAGCCCATATTTGTTGCAATGTATCATTTTAGTTGGAGAACTCTATAAGTTTATATAATAAAAAAAACTATTTTATAACACCGAAAGTAAACAATTGCTTAATTTTCAAGGAAAATTTTCAACGTCACTCACTGATGTTCGCATAATTACTTTTCATATTTCATATTCCTAATAATATAACTTTTATGAATTGTAGCTAAATTAAGCCTAAAAGTAGCATGTGTCTAATGATAAATTATTTTTTTTGAAAAACACTGAAAAGGGAGGGATGGGACAGAGTAGCTCAGGGAGGGATGGGACATGTAAGAAAAGGAAGAAGAATGAAGATTCTGATACTCTCCTAACACAGAATATCAAAAGGCAAATGAATGAATAGAGGGAAGAAAAAATGCACGAAACAAAATTCAATGTCATGGAAAATAATTGGTGTGGCACTCACACGACTTTTGTTTACCCTTTTAACTTTTAAAAACACTTTATTTACCATATATGTATGAGGAATTAATTTTCCTTTCTGAGCAGTTTTCCTGGACATTGTAAAATATACAAAAGAAATTACATTCACCAATTACAGTTAGGATTTCTTGGTAATATTTGTTCTTGAGATATGCTGATAACACACACAGACTAGCCACTAAAAACTTTATTAATATTGAGGAAACCACAAAACATGTAAATATAACAAAAACTTAATTTTGAACATTTGAACTAAAAAACAGTACTTTCTCTGCTAGAACTAAAAAAAAAAAAAAAGTTGAACTGATTAAGTATTTGAAAATTTTTATTTAAGTGGTACATTATACTCTAATGTTGGATAAAATAGATATTATTAGTAATTAATTAACCTTACATACATCGTGTCCCACTGTTTTTGTCATTTTTCATAGTATGTCTGTATACAGAGGCTGTTCGCACATTTTTTAGACGATTTTATTTCGCAGTAAGAAAAAATCGTTTGCATGGAGAATTTTATTTTCACAACAGTTATATTTTTGGAAGTTTTATTTATCTTCTGATATTTAGAATTTTTGTTTAGATGCAAAAATGCGCTTTTAAAAAGGCAGTGGATGGAAAGATGCGTTTCCGCTCTTTCCAATGTGAGTTTTTAGTGAAATCTTTATGAAAAGCATTTAACAGGAGAAAAATGGAAAAATGTCGCAACAGTAGATGAATCTTGGGTCTATTTAAGTGGTTGCAATAAAAAAAGATCAATTTATTATCACAAAAGTGGATAATTTTTTTTTTCTACATCGTTCAAAGAATCAAAAGAAAGTTTTTCTAAAGGATTTATGATTGTCACTGGTTTTTCATACAAGCGCAAGATAAAAGCAAAAGAAATGTGACAAAAATGTCAAAATCAGCTCTAAATACTATCAAGAACATATTTTAATTCCAATTTTTAAAAATGAAAATCCAGATCTTTATCCACAATGCTATCAATCGGTTGAACTGTATCAAGACAAAACAAGCAGCCACACATCACAATCCGCAATTGCTTTTCTAGAAAAAAATGGAACAAAAAACGGGAATTAAAACCATACCCTTCACTGATATTCCTGCTAAATCTCCTGATGTATCACTGTTGGATTTTTGTGTTTTTCGACTCTTAAAATCAGCATTATCTAAACACCGACCTACAACGCTTTGTTTTTAAATTTTCTGTTGAATCATAGCTATAGAACTATATTAACACTTTATCAATGTGTATAAAATTTTTAGAGTGATTATAACGTCAATTTTTGTGAGATGCATAATTTAACTTTTTACAGTTTTTTAACGTTCACGTTTAATTAAATATATTTATTTTTATGTCGAAAGAAAATAAACTCGTAAATTTTTTTTGGCAACAATTAAATTAGAGCTATTATTTTAATAGCTATTTTTAAAGCTATTAGGATGTTATTATTTTCATATTTTAATTAATTAAAACAGAACTAATTCAAAATTCGAAAATCGGGCTTCGAAGTACTGTGTTGTCATCGGGCTCTGAGCTATTCTGAAAGTTTCAAATGTCTAGCTAGTAGGGAAGTTAGTTAAAAATCGATTGCAAGATTTGTACCGGACAATCAAACAAGAATCGAAGTTAATAAAAACATGGTAAAAAATAGGATTTTTTTAAAATATAGGCATGGATTGAACTATATAAAAGTAAGTTAAGTAAAATAATAATAATAATAATAATTTTTCTTCCCAAACTTAAATTGTTAGTTATAAAAGACAAAATCATAGATTTTAATCGAAATTAAGTTAGCTTCTTTGGATAAAAACAAGTTATACCACTTTCACCTTTAATATCTTCAAATAAAGCTGTAATATCACGAGATCAATTATTTTACACGGATCACTGATTTAACGTGTCTGATAATCTAGCAAATAGCACACACGTGAGTTCAAAGCAAGCAAGGTAAAACAAAGTATTACACTTGACACGAAATATCGTTTGCAAGAGATTAAGAAATGGTTAAGGAGTCAAGAATCAGCATTATAATTCTATATAATCCAGTTGTTATGATGCCCTTAGTATGTTATTATTTTACGTTAGTTTCATACTTCCTGTTTGGTGTGCTGACCGCCATTAGTAATAACAGTATTTATGAGCATTATGCGTATTTACTGTTCAATAATTTTCCCTAATCACTATGCTTTAGGGCCCGCTCACTTACAGTCGCCGGAAGTCCTAGCCAGTGTTATTCTATAAGAAATTTTGTTTACTTATAACTCATTAACTACACTGAGAAAAAAAAAATGTACCGACTTCATCTAGAATGAAAAATGGGCCATTTTCTAAATCCCTTAACTAGAAATATAGATTTCCCAGGTATACGCATAAGACACGCCAATAAAATGAATTGACGAAATGATTGAGAATTTCTTGTCTACACATTTCTAGATGGTGAATATTCTGAATCTTTTGTATTGCGAAAAATTCTCGCTTGATTTTCTTGAATTGGGTAATAAACCAAGATTATGATTGCTGAAACCCGCCTCTTGCATTCGCATTTATTTGCAGAGATTTTTAAATAACTTTGCCCTCGAGAATATATAGGCAAACGCTCTAGAATTTGTAATAGGGGTTTCTAGCACTAGCTTTCAAAGGGGATTAGAATTTATAAGGATGACTTGGAACTATTTTTTCTAGAGCCACAATTTAGATTCTAGATGTCAGTTACAGAATTTTTTCTCAGTGTAATACATATTTTTAAATCCAGTTTTCTTACTCAGAAAATTCACAAATGTTAAATTGATAGAGTGTTTTAAAAACGGATTTTTAAAATTTTTTAATATTTTATTTTGAAACTGTAAAATTCAAAATTTCACTTATTGAAACTTCGTATTTTACGGCTTCAAAATAAATATTAAAAATTTAAAAAAAATCTGTTTTCAAAAAACATCCGTCAGTTTAACAGTTTTATGAATGTGAAAACAGAATTTAAAATATTAGTTAATAAGTTGAGTTATAAGTATAATTGAGTTATAAGTAAACAAAATTTCCCATAGAATAACATTGGCTTGGACTTCTGGCGACGGTAAGTGAAGGCGACGGGCCGTTTGGGTGCACATTTACTTAAAAGAAGTTTTCATTTGGGGCACAGTTAAATTTTGGGGGCATGGAGTAATTTTTAAGAGCAGAAGATTTTCTGCAAGAATTCTTTTATTTTATGATTTTAATAATATATGTAAGATATTGAGATAACTTTAAGAAATTAATATTAAAAAAGAAAAAATCAAAACAAACGGCTTGATAAATATTTTGTACGTCTTTGTACTTCTTGGTTCTATTTCACTATCATTATCGTTATCATTGTTTACTTCGCTATTATCTTCGTCGTCTTCATTTTGCAATTCTTCATTCTAATTATTTAAAGAATCACAAAAAAAAAAAAAAAAATCTTCATCAAATTCACCACAATCCCTTTTGTTCAATAAAACTTTCGTTATCACTATGAAAAAATATGTTGCTTATATTTGACATTATGGTAAAATACTGAACTTATTTTTCCAATTGCAACTGATACAAATTATTTTTAAATAAACCAAAATGAAGATGTTACATATGGTCTCAATTTCAATGACGTTCACTGAGAAAAAAAAAAATATATATATACCGTTTTCATCTAGAATGAATAAGTGGTCATTTTCTAAATCCCTTAACTAGAAATATAGATTTCCGAGCTATGCGCATAAGGCACACCAATAAACTGTATAGATGAAATTATCGAGAATTTCTACTCTACACATTTCTAGATGGTGAAACAATATTCCGAATATAAATATTCTGAATCATTTGTATTGCGAGAAATTCTCGCTTGATTTTCTAGAATTGGGTCACAAACCAAGATTATAGTTGCTGAAACCCGCCTCTTGTAGTTTCATTTATTTGCAGAGATTTTCAAATAACTTTGACCTCGAGAATATAGGCAAACGCTCTAGAATTCTAACAGGGGCTTCTAGAACTCGCTTTCCAAGGGGACTAGAATTTATTAGGATGACATGGAACTATTTTTCTAGTGCCATAACTTAGATTCTAGATGTCAGTTACAAAAATTTTTCTCAGTGTATCAGAACGTCATGTGTGACTTTGGCCAACAAAATACACGACGTTTTTATACGTGAAATGCGTTCAAGGGATTTTTCAATAATAACAGTGCAAAGGGCTACTGTGAACTTTAATTTATATTTCATGCGTGAAAGTAATTTATGACTAATTTTAACGGACTTGTTAAAAAATATTTTATTTCCAAGTATTTTATTTTCTCGCATTACTGTGTTAGGCTAACAAAATAACGGATATATCAGTGAATAAAAGAAAAATAATACAGCTCGTTAACAGTGGTTAACATAATGAATAAATACATGGTAAAAAATAAGTAAATAAATAAATTAAGAAATAGATATATTTTTTAAATACATAGTACCAAGGATGCCTGTTTTGTCCTCAAGTAATGAAATATATATATATATGTATTTATATTTAAGCCGTATTTAAAGTATAGTGTTTTATTCCACATGTGAACGTAATTAGTTACTAGTAATTATTTGCCCTAGTAGTAAAAAATACTTCATTTTATTTTCCTGTAAGGAATTCTCTTCTCGAATTACAGTATCAAAGTAAATAATATTATAGTTTTAAAAAATTAAAGAACACGCTTTTATAGAAATGTGAACTAAAAAGCAAAAAATATCTATCTTAGTATTAAAATGTAGGGTAAGAGAAAATCGTGTGAGTGACACACCATAATATTTACATACATTTAAATTTTTAATTAAAATAACTTAGAATTACACAAAAACCATTTTTTTTTAAATCTCCACTGACTGGGATCGAACGCTGGACCTTTAGGTTCGTAGCGCGGCGCATTACCTCAACGCCACATCGTTCACGTAGGGAAAGTGTTTTTTTACAATATAAATTTTTTGTTTGCTCCCAGAGCAGTTACACACATACATACATACACACATACAGGTGAAGCTAATAAAAGCGTGTTAAAAAGAAAACTGATCCGTCAAAAAAAGTGAATAATAAGAAAACTCACCAATCCAACGAATAAATAGAAGATAAAAATCTACAAAAATAGACTTTTTCAAAATGTAAAGACGCTCTCTGCCTTGATTGCAGTCACTGAAGAAATGTTCCTTTTTATCCTTTTTAAGAAACAGTTTAATGGTACGTGTGGTTTAACATAGTTAAATATATATTCATGCAGCGTAAAAGAATAAAAATAGCTTAATAATAGATTATATTTATACAATAACTCAAGAGATTTTTTTCACTCATAAATATTAAAACAAGGGAAAGAAAAAAAAGACGTAGAAATGCAGTTAATGAGCTTATGATAAAAAAAAAAAAGAACTGCAATAATCCTGTTTAAATAGTACACAAACGTCTACTTTAGTAGTTAACCATAGATAAATCTTTATTTTTATTCATTTAATAAAATAAATTATTTTATGCATTTTTGACATACCTAAATATATATTAATACAAAGTAGGTTGTGACGAACTTAATGTCGTCATCTTCCTTTAACTTAGGATTGAAGCTGAAACTGAAATACTTAATTAAATTATGAAGTGAAGACAAAGTCAGATTTATAAAATAAATGAGCTTTTATTTGAGCTTAATAGAAAAAGGTGGGCGTTGGACTTTAATTATATTTAAAATCTTTATAAATTTCAATGGGCAGCCTTCTTAAATACTTTTAACTTTACTTAATTAACCACAAATAATTTTAACTACTACATTTAACTTCATTCACCCTCGCGGCTCAGTAATCTTTCGTACGTGGGAGAATTCCCTGACACCACGATACTACTCGAATTACTATCTCCAGCTATAGCCGCTAACAACCAACTTCCCACTCACTTACTTCCAACTAACCTTCTACTAACTCCCCTCCAACTAACTCCAAAAGCAATCTTCCTTCTCCTTTTATACAGTTTCTTTCCAAAATACTTTATAAAATTAACATATTACAATTTCGTTCAACCCAGGAACTAACTCTAGTGATCAGCCGAATCCTAAATTCTTCACATTCATGTTTTACTCGTAAAGTGCGAATTTTAATTGTAGCTAACTTTTCTATACCTCACAAGGTAACTGAATATTCGCTGCTGGCCATCCAAAATACAGTGCCAAGAAGGAATGGAAATATCAGAATGATATTTATTGAGCGCATACAATATAGTAGAAAGAACAGTTGATTAAATTTTCGGGAAATTTGGAATGATATATCCTGAGAAATCCTTACATAAAGTATCAGTACATAAAATGGAATTAATGGGCATATGATTAAAAAAAAAATACTAAGCTATTTTTTTTAAAACAGTAAACAAACTGTCTACCTCGGTAGTTAACCATATGTAAATATTTAAGCAGGGCAATGCGCGACTGTAAGCTGTTCGTATTGTCTGGACATTCCTTGGTACAGAATGTGTTCGACTGTTGCTCTTTCCAGCGAGTTCTCCTGATCTCGCACCAATGAAAATGACTGCTTAATCGTTGAAAAGCGGCTGTCTCCCCACCCCTCACCAGTAACTACGATCGATGAACTGTAGCCTCATGTTGAAGCTTCATGAAGTGCTCTACCACCGGTACTTGTCATCCAATCGCTGTTTGATTCAATGCCTAAGCAGATAAGTACAGTTATTGCACACAGATGTCGCTGCTTCATGTACGGATTTCTCAAGATATATCACTCCAAATTTCCTGAAATTTTAGCCAATTGTTCTTCCTACAGGGTGGTCAGAAAAACACGATAGAAAGTATTTTAAGTTTCTGATTTCAAATGTATTGATGCAAATATAATTCTTTCATATTATAATAGCACATATAGTGACATTTCAGTTGAATGCTTAATTACCGGAAATAAAGAATAAGCAATATAGAATCACAAACCTTTTAAGATCGGTTATATATCGTAGGAAAATTTTATGAGAATAACCGATGTAATGTCCCCGTTCGACGGGCATGTCGTTCAGAGTTCAAAATGAAAAGGACGCTTAGTGAAGAGATAATCGCGCAGTAAGTTATAGCGCTCTAAAGTCGCAGTGATTTTTAAGCCATCAGATGACTGATGTAATGGTCCTAATCTCCCACTGATTTTCATTGTTTACAGGTTGATGGACAGATATGAATCTACAGGGAGTGTTTATGATGCAAAAAGAAAGGCGTCGGGACGAAAATCAGCAGTTGTTACTGACGACATCAGGGAGCCTGCGCGCGCATACTTTGAGGATCAGCCAACCGCTTCCACTCGATAGGCGGCCCAACAATTAAGCATATCCAAAACATCATTACAAATGCTAATGAAAGCAGTAGGATTGTGTCCATACAAGATCCAAATGTGACAGCCGCTAAAGGGGGGTGGGATACTGTGAAGTGGAGAGATTTCGCAAACCACATTATCGATGGAACTTAAAAATGGTTCCATCAGTGAATACAAGATCTGGTTCAGTGATGAGACCCATTTTTAGTTGAATGGTTTCGTGAACAAACAAAACTGGCGCCACTGAGGTACGGAAAATCCTCATCTCACACTGTAAAAAAAAAATTCAGTATTTTACAACAAAAGGTGCTGGCACCGCGGCTGCCAGCACAGTTGCTGTAAAATTTACAAACTGCTGTTTTTTATGGTGCTGTAAAATTTACTGCACTTTGCTGTGAATTTTACAAGATGATGTTTTTTTATGGTGCTGTAAAATTAACTGCATTTTGCTGTGAATTTTACAAGATGCTGTTTTAAAAAGTGTTGTAAAATTTACAACAAAGTGTAGTTAATTTTACAACACTTTTTAAAACAGCATCTTGTGAAATTCACAGCAAAGTGCAGTTAATTTTACAGCACTACTAAAAACAACATCTTGAAAAATTCACAGCAAAGTGCAGTAAATTTTACAGCACCGTAAAAGCAGCAGCTTGTAAATTTTACATCAACTGTGTTGGCAGCCGCGGTGCCAGCACCTTCTGTTGTAAAATACTGTTTTTCTTTCTTTCTTTCTTTTTTTTTTTTTTTTTTTCTCAGTGCAGGCAGTGATGCCAGATTGGGGATTTTCGAGGCTTCTGGGGACAATTTTGGGGAACAAATGTTTGTGGGGACTATTTTGGGGAGTTCTTCAACTTTCTGTCAATGTTGGCAACATAATGATTTATCCCTACGACTAGAGACTTTCAATAGCTTTATTGTTATTTGGGGATTTTTTTCAAAAATTGCCTTCATTTGGGGAACAATCTGAGCTTAAATCATAGAAAAATCTGCTTGATTTTTTTTTTTTTTTTAAGAAATTTTTATTTTTCCTCTTTAGTAGAAATCAAGCTGGGGATTTTTTCGAAAAAAAAAAAAACACCCTGATTTGGGAAAATTTGAATACCTGTTTGGGGAAATAATTTTCGACCATCTGGCATCACTGAGTGTAGGCGGTAGAGATGGGAATAATCGAATGATTTTACAATCGGTTATTGATGACGTAAGCGTAGAATAAGCGTTTTGTAAGTAGTTTCGGTTTCTTCGTAGCTATCAGGTTGCTTTCTGTTTATACTTTGTCTTTTCACTCATTGCTATGAAATTTTAAGGTCTAACCTAGAGTCCTGCACACCCGACCCGAACCCACAGTAGAGAAACTTTTACGACCCGCACCCGACCCAAACCCGCTGTCTTTAGACCCGAACCCGACCCGGAAATTAAATAAAAATTACCCTTATTCATCTAAAAATCATACAAAACTTTTTTAAATTATAAAATAAGGTAAATTTTCACTGTCATACAGTTGGTAAATTATTTAAAAAATAATTTGAAATGTAATCACTAATTGTTTAGTTTAAAAATTAAAAAATCTGAAAAATAGATCAATGATAATTTTTAACGATTTATGTAAATTGTTAACTTCAAGAGTAAACTAGTATGTTGTGGCCACCACAAGACTTTCTTTTATACTTTCCTATATTTTACTAAGTGCAAATTATTTATCTATTTATTTTTTATTATTATTATTATTATTATTATCTAGCAGGATGAATGCAAACGATTTGCATCTTAAGAGACAACTAACACTAAATATCCAAAGTATGCATTTTTATTGCCTATAAATGGCATCTTAAAAAGTACGTTTTTATAACCCGATAAGAATTCAAATTGGATCATCATAATGTCTCGTAATAGCCTTTTCAGATTTCAAGCTTTGTTTGATTATACTCAATAGAACCTGAGATATAGCCTCCTCCTAAATCTCGAAAATTGCTGATAGCAGCGCCAACTGTTGATCGGTTGACAAAAATTGATGGGCACTAATTTAGGTCAAGGTGCCTCTACATATAAATTCATATATAATTCTGAACAGTAGTTCCGGAGATACAGTCGCCACAAAATTTTTGTCACACACATACAGGCAGACAGACATTTTCTATAAATGATAAAATCGTGTTCTAGACCTCTCAAAACGTGTAAATCCGTCGGAAACTCGAAGTCGAAAATGTTTATGAATCCAATTCTTTTATTGAATATAGAAGAAAGTAAAAAATGCACTTCAATTTAAATGTTCGTAATTTATTGTTTAATACTTATAGTCTGGGGAAAAAATGATGTATTATTCTTTATTGCTTTTTTCCAATGTGGATGTTTAACTTTACTATAATAATTTGTGTAGCATGTATGTGATTCACAGTTAAACATCTGTTATTTAAGGGTCATTGATCACTTTAAATTCCCATAATCAGCAACTTAGCTTCCTCCGGTGACAGTTTTGCTTGGTGCATTATTTATTTGTTCTAGAGAAAGCGATAAAGAATATAATCTGCCTTGATGGCATTCGTTTCCTTTATGTGTTTATTTTACATTACTTTTTTTAATTAAATTACAACAAGTATTCCCTGTATATTTTCTGCATATACAAATGTAAATGGAAGAAAATTCAAAATTTCATTAACATAAAAGCGAGGATTAAAATTCATTGAAAATAAAGATATCTTAAAAAAAAAAAAAAAAAAAATGTAAATTAAGAAATAATTTAAATTCTCAAAACGTAAAAGCAAGGTTATGTTGTATTTCTTATATGTGTATATATATATATATATATATATATATATATATATATATATATATATATATATATATATACATATATTAATAATAGTAAATAAAAATTTTAATACAGTACTTAAAAATTTTCATACAATTTCTATAGATGATCAGTTTTCGATTTGTTGAAGAAAAGAAAACGTATACGGATATTTTTTTGTCATGCTTACACGGATTTTTTTTTTTTTTCAGGTGGGTATCCGCGTATAGGAAACGGAGCTCAGACACGTGTCTAAAATCAGTTAAAGAGCTATAATTATGTCTACAAATTTATGCTTTCAATTGTAATTTTTTTTTTTTTTTTTAATGATGTTCTTAAGTCGACCCGACTCGTAGAAAGCTAGTTCAAAACCAGGTCATGTCCATTCGCACAGCCGTACGGAATTTTCTGTGTTTTTTCTCCAAAACTCACAGGAAAACTGCTATTGAGTGTACGCCCCACGAACCTAGGTCCCAAGGACAGACAAACACCTTCAATTCTCACATTATAACCGAAATGTTTAAATTAGTCCACAAATAGACACTGAATAAAATATTGGAAATTTTTATTAGGTTCATTTGGTTATTATTTATACTCAGAATTCCTTTTTTAGAAATATATATATATATATATATATATATACTAAGGAAAGGCCATTATGAAACCTGAATCCATTAATTTTGACATGCTTGAAAAAAAAAAATCCTTTTTATTTGTAAATACAAGAAATAGGCAAGTATTTCTTATTCATGCACTAAAATATCTCACAGCATTTTTTCTTTCTTTTTTTTTTTTTTCAATGTAAACTTAAGACTAATAATTTTTTATAAAAGTGTGTGAAACTGTTTGACCCATATTTCACCCTCGTCCTAAAATAGGACACCATGCATAAGTGATGTTTATATAAATTCTTTTGAATATTTTAATTCAAATTAAAGACGATATATTATTTAAAAGTCCAATAAATACATATGTGTCTTTATCGTTAGTTTAAATTAACGTTTAATATATGTTTTTTAATTTTTAAAATGACGATTTTTAAAGATTTATTCACTACATTTTCAACATATTATTACTTAAAAGGTTTTACATTCAAGAATAATGGATATACAAATTTATTGAAGTAATATTCTACACTTTGTACTGGTAAAACAATTATATAAGTTTATATATATATATATATATATATATATATATATATATAGATGTTAAAACCCGAATAAACTACTACGTCAGAAACGACAAAGAAAAATATTGGAAATGCATACAGCTGTTTCGGTAGCCTATAGCGTACCGTCTTCAGTGCAAAAAGGATTCTGAATCAGCTGTATGCATTTCCAATATTTTTCTTTGGTGTTTCTGACGTAATAATTTATTCGGGTTTTAATATTCCAACGCCAAGTCTCCTGTTATTATTATATATATAGATGGTCTGTTTTCCTTATATTTCCAAATGTCCTAAATTATTGTCCTACTTTTAGGACAGCCTGTACCGATTAAACTAATGAAAAGTTGGTAAGTTTTTTGATTTTGTGTGTATACACAGACACTGAAAAACATTTTTTCAATGCTTGGTAGGATATTGGTTAAACGGGAAAAAAAGGAGGGGGGGGGGAGATTTCTTTGTGTCAGCCATAATACTTTTAAAAGCGATTACAGAAATTCTAAATGATTTTGAAGGGTTGATATTTAATTGCAGTTTTATTTTTAAACGTAGCTATGACTGCTAAAAATACCATATTGTTTATTAACTTATGCTTAGAACAAGAAAATGCTACCCCTTTTTTTTTTCTTTTAAAGTATATAATGTTATTATTGCGTAAAAATAAATAAATAAACAAGGGAATAAATTAAAAGAAAAAAAATGAAAAGAAAGGAAGAAATAATATTTAAAATTGTAGCGCTAAATTCAAACTCTTACGAATATATTAAATAGCCTATCGATATTGAGCCATCTTCCCTATCATTTAAAAGAATATAGACGGCGCTGTCGCCATTCTCGGCAAAATATCTAATGATATTTTGCCGATCATTAAAATGAAGTGAAAACATTTTGTTTTCAGAAGTCAGAAGTTCGTCGGCTCTCGCTGAGAGATGTAGCTGTTTTCGTGTAAGACGCCCCTGTGGCCATGGGCCGCAGGCAGCGGCCTGTAAGAATATTCGTTCTTATGTGTCCTAATGTTCTGTTTACTGCGCGCGATGTATATAGTTATTGTGATTGTGCTTTATTATAATTAAAATATTAAATAATGGAATGCCAGAGCTCGTTCTTTCAATGTTCTAAGGTGTCATTCCGTTAAAAAGTTAAGATTTTTTTTAAAATCTTAAAACGTAAAAAAAATTAAAAATGTAAAAATCTCTAACACCAAGTTTATATGTCTCATATTAAACATACACTAACACGCATTAAAATTAATGATAGACAGTTATAAATTTATAGTAATTAGCTTGCACTTTGAGACAGAGGAAAAAAATAAAAAGCAAGCCTTTCATTCAATATCTATAGTATATAAAAGTCATAGTTGTGGTATGGTCAGTGTCTTTGATTGAAGGAAAACTGTGATGCTTAGGCGTTTTAGAGTGAATAAACTCATCGGGTTCATTTTCAACTTTCATAAAGTATTTGTTTATCTTACTCAGCGAGAATTTCTGATTTCCGTTTTGACATGCTTAGTCTATAATCTGCGTTAAAAGATGTTAATGTTTTTTTTTTTTTTTTTTTTGAACATACATGCATATAGATACAGCATAATTGATTATCCGCAAAACTGAGAACCATGGGTTTCGTACATAAACCGCAAAAAGGCTGAACATGAAATTGAAATGACATAAAATGTATTCTAGCTTAAAAACTTGAATGTATCGTATATAAAACATAATACAAACAATGAAAATATTTATAAAAAGTAAAATTATTTGTACAGTCGAACCTCATTAACGTGAATCTCATGGGGGATAAAAAATTTGTTCATGTTATCAGTAGTTCATGTTATCAGTAACTAATCTTTTTGACGGGGATTGTGGAAACAGTTCATGTTAAAAGTAATTCGCGTCAACGACGTTTGACTGTACTTCATATACTATAAGATGTAAAAAACATAAAGAAAAAAGTGAACTTAAGATGAAGCCATGGTTCAATTTGTAATCTAATTTATGCTCTAAATTAAACAGTACCGCAGACATGCAAACATTTAGTTTATTCCACAGAATTGTGAATAACCGTCACATTTTCACGCCACTTTATTTGTAGAAAAATATTCTCCAATATTTAATTACGATTGAATATTAAAGAAAGTACCCGCCCGAAAACTGGTGTGAAAGAAAAAAAAAAAAAAAAAAAAAAGCGGTCACATCAGTGTTTTGAAATAAATTGAAATCTTGACGTGTTTGGTAGCGTATTCTACTGAAGAACAAATAAAGCAAAAACCACATAATTCTTTATATTTACTTTTTTTTAAGCTATCATTTGTATCTGTTTATTGTTGATGATTTAAAAAAAAAAAAAAACTTTCTTCTGATTTTGCCCATTTTCCGCTCCACGAATTATCCGCAACGTGTGTAATCCGTTTGCGAATAATCGAGAGTTTACCGTATATATATATACAGATTATTACGGGTAAATCGAATTGCAGTAGTCGGTCGATACAGGTTTTTTTTTTTTTTTTTTTTTTTTGAGCGCATTTTAAACGCAAATTATTTTGTATGGGGTGGGGGTGGGGGGGGAGAAAAGTTAATCTTTTTCTTTAGCAATTTTTCTAAAAGTTAACTAATCGTGTTCAGGACATCCGAAAGCGTTTAAATCCATTGAAAAACGGAGATCGAAAATTTTTACGAATCCAATATATGTATTTTTTTCTCGTTTATTTTGATTTCTCAAAAAAACGAGAAAAATAAAAAAAAAACCCTTATTTATTTATTTATTTATTTATTATTATTATTATTATTATTTCATTTGGTCAAAATATTTAAAAAGCGCAATAAATAAATCAATAAAAATAAAAATAGCACATTCTTTTCCTTAAAATATGAAATTGCGTTCTTTAGCAGCAGTTACATATATATTAATGTTTTAAAATTTCTTGTATGCTATTTCTATTTGGTGCCAAAGGGAAAAAGAAAAAATTTTTTTTCATTTACTCTACTTTGTCCGAAAGAAATAGATCTCTCGTTCTAATAGCTTATTTCATGACAAAAGTTCAGGGCTGGAAGTTCCCGTCTTTCTTCAAGATATTTTCAAAATCTGAATGGCAATTTTTATCATAAAATAAACGAAAAAATTATCGTTACTGAATAATGGCTGGAAAATGTCCTGAAAAAAAGGAGGGTGTTTCGAATTCTACAGAAATTAAAAATTCTGGAAACAGTAAACGTAAGGTTATTTAAAAAGGCAGATAAATATAATATAAAATCTAATTTCAATAGGTGTATCTGTTATAGCAGATATCGATTTTGAAAATAAATAAATAAATACATAAAATAAAATAAATTCAATAAATAAAAAAGAGAGAAAAATCTTCCGGGATTCAAAAACCCCACTATCGGATCACAGTTAATTAACAGCAGCGCTACCTGTCGGCCGATATACACATAAATTTAAACTACCGTAGTTGTCTGGCCAAATTTTTCAAAGGTCGTTTGGATGGTGAGCAAACATCCAGGTTCAGATTATAAAACGGGCATAGAATGCAACTGGCGCCAAATTTCGGCTGATTGTCGAAATTTGCTGCAGGCAGAATTTTCAAAAGTGTTTGCAGGGTGAGTGAACAGGCGGTCGTAGATTTTGAAACAGGAAAACAACGTCGAAGACGTCACCGAGCAGGAGTTTAATACGGTGAGTTTTCTGAAGGATCGCAAACCCACTGGTCGCCGAAGGCGAATTTGTAAGCTATACTGAAACAAAAGAACTTTCATCCTGATTTAGTTAAATTAATTATTTAATTTTTTTTTATAATTCTACCTCTATTTAAATTGGTATTAAAATTCTTAAAATAAAGAAAATTTTGGAATGTAAAATTAGAATTTCGTTTAAAATGACCTATAATGAAATCTTCAAATTAAGCTCTAAGGATCTCTACACAAATTAAGTTTAATATGAAATTGAATATGGCAAGGAACATTCAAGGTCAAAGTCATTGAATATGACCGTAAAGCGCTCCCAATTTTTGCACTGATTCGGCCCCAGAAATATACCTCTTAATTTTTAAAATAAACTATGTGCATCATACTGTCATGCGAACATTCTTTGCTATTAAAAAAAAAAAAAAAAAAAAAAAGTCAAATAATATCTTAAGGACTATGTTTTTATACTTGTTATATTATTTATCTTGAAGTCAAAGGGAATACATTTCAAGTTCAAGTTAAGAAAATATTCTTTTAACCCTAGAACACTAGCGTGTTCATAAATACTCTATCACCAGAGGTACCTAAAATTGACGCGCTCATGTAAAAGTCGTTTTATTTGCTTGTATTACATTAATATTGTTTTTAAATATGTTTAATTATTTGCTGTATTACCCATTATTACTAATTTTTCATTATCTGAATAATTATTTCGAAGCACTCAAAAACTCAAACAAGTGTATCGATAGTAGGGAAAGCGCAGAAAAAACCATTAAATGAAGACCGCACGTAAAAGTTACGTACCACTAGTGTTCTAGGGTTAAAAATTAATTTGTAATCATAAACATATTCAATTTGTTATGATAAATTGCTTAATAAATAATTAATATTTTTTGTTGAATTTCATGAGTGCAAGTTTATACACGTTAAAATAAATCTGTTCATATAAAAAAGTGCATTTAGCACTTCCTTGGCCAGCATATAACTTGATAAATGTAATTGTATGAAAAACCTTTAAAATGACTATACTGAATGATTAATAAGAAACATTTTTTTAATTAATGTAAATCGTTAAAAGAAAGGTTATAGATGTCATGAACTAGACATGCTACAATGTTTACAACTAATGCGTTTTAACGAAATTTTAATTAATCAATACAAAATATTAATATAAAAATTAAAAACTAACCTTTCTGATGAATGGACATTCTTCATTCCATGCTCTTCACGTTGTTCATTCCTCGTTCATGGTTCATCTGCATCTGAGTTCAGAGACGCAGATGTTATGCTTCCACAAGCAGATGTTCCTGTCTAAAGTCCACAGGAAGTCGATTTTACAGCATTTAGTGCTTGAATTTATTTCACAGCATAAATACTTGAAAATATACCGCAGAAAGTGCAGGAAAAATTACAACATTTTTTTACAGTGCAGCGCCATCTCTTCACTGCAACCACAAAGGGTCATGGTGTGGTGTGCCATATCGTCGAAGCAGATAATTGGTCCTATATTTATTGATGGTGTGGTCACAGGAGTGAAGTGTCAAGAGTTGCTAGAGCGTCACTTTGGCCCTGATGCGAGCCATCTCAACAGGACACGCCGGTACTGGTTCAAGCCAGATGAGGCTCGTCCCCAAAAAACTTCTGACGTCTTCACGTGGTTTGAAACGACGTTTGGTTAGCGTTTGATTGCATTGGATGCAGAGAAATTCACGGGGCACGGGATAGAGTGGACCCCATACAGTCCGGACCCAAATCCGTGCGACTTATTCTTATGGGGTTACATCAAGGTTAGAATCTATAGGAATAACCCTGATTCACTAAAGGACCGAAAATTGGCTATCAGAAGTGAGATTGATGCACTTGATTACGACACACTCCAGCGCATTTTGACAGAGTTTTGGAACCGGCTGTATAACACTATAGTCGGGGACGGTAGACATTTTAAGCATCTTGTATAAAAAATGTCATTCATATCTTTATTCAATAAAATATGTTTCATGTTCTTGCATGTTGTCTTTTTTCCACAATGATCGCTTACTTTCTATCATGTTTTTCTGACCACCCTGTACTATAATGTATGTGTCCAATAAATATCATTCTGATATTTGCATTCCTTCTTGGTGTTGCATTTTAGATGGCCAACATTGTAGTTTAGTAATAAAACATATTAATTCAACAAATTAATATGATTTTCTTTCTTTCTTTTTTTCCCTTTCAGAAATAGACTTTTTCGTATACTGAACTACTTACACTGCAAAAAAAAAATTCTACATTCCTTTTCCGAAAAGGTAAGTATTTGCCTTAACGGATCGATTCGTTTTGGAGAAAAAAGTTTTAATTTACAACAAGATTCACTTCAGATCTGCAACGAAAACAAACATTTTGGTAATGAAAGATGTCGTTTGTGAAAACTTTTATTACGAGAAAGGTTTGTTTTGTTGCACATTTGAAACGAATCGTGTTGTAAGTTAAAACTTAAACGAATCGATTCGTTACAGGAAAGAAGTGGTTGTCTCTAAAACCAGCTTAAATACGGGCTTGGACCCCTTAGAAAGCTCCCCACGGAGAGCATTTTCCCTCAGACCTAAGATCCTAGTGCAGTCAATCGGTCTTAATCCTAACACCACACACTATTTCAGGTTTCAGGATTTTTTTTTTAAAGTGTTGTTACGTTTTATAAATATTTTGTATATGTCTTATTACCTGGTACATTGTTTGAGTTATGGGTTATTATCTAAGTTATATTCGTGTATTTTTAGTAATGTAAACAGCAACCGTATAATTAAAATGTTTTTCAAAATAAATAAAAATTAATATTTATGCACTGCTACACACACACACACACACACATAAAAAAAAAAAAAAAAAAAAAAAAACCATTCACTACGTTCCGTTTTGGATAAGGAAACTATATAATTACCTTTTCTGAAAGGTATCTGTTTGTTTTGAGAGTGAAAAGTTTTAATTTACAATACAAATGATTTTAGATGTGCAACGAAACCAACTTTTTTGGTTATGAACGATGTCGTTTATGAAATTTTTCGTTACCAAAAAAGTTGGTTTCATTGCATATCTGCAACGAATCGTGTGGTAAATTAAACGAATCGATTCGTTCCAGAAAAAGCAACTAGTTGCCTTTTCCGAAACGTAAAAATAGTAGAAATTTCTTACAGTGTAGAAAATAAATGTAATTATGCAGATAGTGGACAAGTTATTTACCTTGATAGTTAGCATTGAATAAATATTTCTTTTTATTCATTAAAGTGCCTGCCTACCTTTAAAACGCAATTTTTGGTCAAAACTCCCATTTTCTCTTTTTGGGTCAGTATTAAAGCCGAACATTTTAGCTTTTTAAATCAGTTGGAATTTTGTTTCTATCTTGCTTAGAACTTGAGTTACAGGTATTTAATATTAGTCACTCGCCATGAAAACGGAAGTGACTGGAAATGGCCCGTAAATGTTTGTTTACATAAATGTCTTACTCAATATAAGCATCAAAATTTGTTACTGAATATAAAATGAATAAAAAAAAAAAAAAAAAAAAAATTGAAATAAATCAGGAACTTAATAAAATTATTTTTTATTTAATAGGTAAAATCTTGTTTTTAAATACGTTTTCTGCTTTTTCTCAAAATGAAATTTTTAACATTTTGCTTTAACCCAAGACATCATAACTCCAAAAGTTATAATTGAAACGTTATGAAACTTTGATAAAATACTCTAGAGGAGTTGTTTTAGGGTTTGAAGTACCACAATGAATCTAGCTATTTTTTTCTTTTTTTTTTTTTTTTTTTTTTTTTTGTCGGTAGAAGTTATGAACTGCCATGTATTTTCATGCTTTTTTCAGCATGTAAAAATATTATCGTCTCTAAAATATTAAATAACATGGTTATAGTTTTGAAAGTAGTTCACTCCCTTAAAAACCTTTCAATAATCTAAATAAAATTTACAGAATAAAAATATCTTTATTTAAATTTGACTTTTATTTAAATTTGATGTTTTGTAAAAGTGCTTTTTTTCGCAAAATTTATGCATATTTTGAGCCTAAATATCAAAATATTTTAAAATTTGCATATTTTTTTTTCAGGTTATTAACTGTTTTTTTACTATATTCTATCATATAATGCACATAAATAGGCAATTTTTCAACTATAAAAAAAAAAAAAAAAAAAAAAAAAGAAAAGAAAAAGCCTCCGACAGTAAGCAGGCACCTTAAAACAACAACAACAACAACAAAAAACCACTGTTTAGTACGTCTCTATATTGGTAAAAGTTTTTAAGTTTTTAAAAGTGAATTCAAGAATCCTTATTTAATTATAATGCAAAACAGTGAGAAATATATATATATACATGCAAGTTTTTTATTTTCCTGTTTACCGAATGAGAATCATTCCAGAAATTGACTGTTTTCTAAAATTTAAAAAGTTTAAAACACTTTCTGTTTTTTTAAGTCGCACTTTTTCTAAATAATTCTTTTTATTGGTTCAGTTAATATTAAATTAAGTACATTCATAAGTTCTGTTTTTGATTTACAGATTATAAATGTGGGGATGGCACAATATTCAGCGAGACATTCAGCTTTAAAACGTTGCAGAAAGGTCAGAACTGGAGTCCTAAAGTTATAATCTACGGCGACTTAGGCTACAAAGATGGAGTATCAACAAGACCACTGAAAAAAGAAGTTGAAAAAGAGAATGTCGATGTAATAATTCACAATGGTAAAATATGCTTTATATAGTTATCACATCAAAAAAAAGATTAAATTAAGTTTTGCTTCTTTGATTACTTTATTACTAGCAAACCCATGCGAATTTTTCACATTTTATTTATTTTTCTATTTCTTTTTAAAATTTGAAACTTATAACTCTTGTACCAAATTTCACCACCTAATTTAAATTTTAATTCACCAGAAGCCAAATTACTATTAGATTTTGCGTGATGAAACTCTAATGATAGTTAAACCAAATCATTCAAAGAGAAGTTTCAAAATAAAATTCATATTGGACGACCCAGTTCTCATACTTCTCCACGGAGGACAGTTTTAGTGTGGGACACCCCTATGGCGAATTTTAAATTTTTGCCGCTATGTTGGCGATGCCTTTTAATTTATTCATTTTAGCATACGTTTTTGTTAAAAAAAAGGGGGGGGGGGACCTATTTTGATTATACTTTTTATTACTACGTTTTTTAGTCAATTTATGACAAAATTCACATTTTGTTTATAACTTTAAAATATTGCTATGTTTTAAATGACGCTTGCAAAAATTGTAAAGATGAAATTTTTAAAAATAGATTTTTTTTTTTTTTTTTTAATTTCTTTTATAAAAAAATGTCATCAAATAAATGTCGTAATTTTTTTAATTAGAACAGTGAACTGAGTCCCCGTGCTTAAATATTGCTTATGTATTATTTTTTATTTTCACGTATTTTATAAAGGTCACTATCGTATCGATATTACAAAAAATAATCGCAACTGGTCCTCGTTAGAGAAATATTATATAGATGATAGATCCTAAACAAATAAACTAATCTTAGATTGAAAATTAAAGAACTAGTGTACAATAAATATTTTAACTTTAAAACTTCTTCACACACCATAAAGCCAACACAAGCACTACCGTTTCGAAAGGACGTGGCCTTTCTTCTTCCGGTGTAAAAAACAGGTGCTCTAACTTTAAATGAAAGAAGTGGTGTACAATAAATATCTAAAATTTAAAACTTCTTCGCAAACCATAAAATCAATACAAGCGTTACGGTTTCGAAGGATATGGAATTTCTTCTTCATGTGCAAAAGACATATGTTGTTTTGCACGTGCAAAATAAAATTAAATAAAAATAAAATTGATTAATTAATTAATTGATCAAACTTATATTATATAAATATCATTAGGTTGTGATTGAAATTTAATTATTAGTACGGAGGACTATTAGTGTTAATCTACGGATAAAACGTTGTCGCCAATATTACGATGGTTGGACATTTATCGAAGTCGAAAATTTATCCAAAATATAATTGAATAATTTGAAAACGATGTTATAATTTGAAAGGAAAAAAAAAAAAAAAAAAAACTGATAGTCCTCCGTACAAAACTAAATTCTGCTTTTGCCAAAATTTCATCAAAATCGTTTTTTTTTTTTTTTTTTTTTTTTTTTTGAAAGAAAAAGAAAAGAAAATTAATAATAATCAGTATCGAAACGGACATTATCGGAAAATTTGAACAAGTGCTTTTTTAGACAAAATTCGCGTAAATAATAAAATTGATGTAAAGCATCGTGAAAAACTTGCAGGGTAAAATTGACGTCATTATAGCTCTAATTTATTTATTTATTTATTTATTTTTTGTATGGAACAGCTTTAGTATCGGGCCCTTTTGTCAAACTTTGATATTTGGGACCAAAGTAGCTTGGACGTTTCTCGCCAAGGTCTTCAGTTACATACACAATTGCGATAGTCAATTCAATTCAACGCCAAAATCGTCAAAAATACAACATTTAAAGTCGCCCAGCGTCTCACATATTAAAGCTGTATCTTTTGTATTTTTATTTTATTTTATTTTACAGGTTTTTTGCACCTGAAGAAGAAAGGCCACTTTTTTTTGAAACCGGTAGTGCTTGTGTTGATTTTATGGCGTGTGAAGAAGTTTTAAAATTTAAATAATCTTAGAATAACAATACTGAAAATTTGTGTCAATTGACGCAAGGTATTTCTTAAATAGAAACAAGTTTTAATTCTCTCGTGTGGATTACAAGAAATGCATTCATCTCAATTACTTTGATGATTATCCTTTTTAAAAATAGCTGAAAAATGGTGTCTAAATTGCCCGAATTAAAAAATAAATATATAGATAAATTAATGATATAAATATCATTGGATTGTGACTAAGATTTAATTATTATTTAATTAATTTTATTTTTGTGACACTAAAAATGAATCGTGAAATAAAAAATCATACACATTTACTTCGCTGATTATATATAAAATTTTGATTTGATAATTTTAGCTGAACATTGTGTCTTTCGGTGTGCTGAAAACGAAACTGCAGCCAGTTTTTCTGTATCATGTACATACTTTTTACTTTCCGAACACTATAGTGAGGAAAGTATTGTAATCATGTCAAAAATCCGAATTCGAGATTTTGATGTTTCTATACGTTTCGAGGTCCAACGAGTCCGTTTTCACTATTTTTACGATGATGTATGCATGTGTGTGTGTATGTATGTGTGTATGTATGTGTGTATGTATGTGTGTATGTCTGTGAGTGAACACGCTAGCGTCTAAACGCTTTGTTCGAATAAGCTGAAAGTTGGTACGTATATTGTAAGTCAGCATAGTACGAACCCTATAGATTTTGGTGAATCTAGCATTTATAGTTTTTTTACAGGGACACAAAGAAAAATTCTTTATCATTATGGCCAAGGGACCAAAATCTTAAAAGTGCGATAGCATCTAAACGCCTTATTCAATTGAGCAAAAACTTTATACACATATTATAGGTCACAGATACTCAATCTATATAGATTTTGGAGAATCTAGCACTTATAGTTTTTTTACAGGGACACAAAGAAAAATTCTTTGCCAAATTTTTAAAAGTGAGATAGCGTCTAAACGCCTTATTAATCTCAGCAAAGAATTTGTACAAATGTTATAGGTCACATTTGAACCAACTGTATAGATTTTGGTGAATCTAGCATTTACAGTTTTTTTACAGGGACACAAAGAAAAATTCTTTATCTTTATGACCTATAAGACCAGCGATAGCATCTAAACGCCTTATTCAATTGAGCTGAAAATTTGTATGAATATTATAAATCACTGTTGCACTAACTATAAGTATTTTGGTGAATCTAGCGTTTATAGATTTTTACAGGGACACAACGAAAAATTCTTTATCTTTATGATCTAAGGGCTCAAAGTTCAGTAGCGTTAAATAAAACCTCGTGTGATATATGGAGAAAAATACTCAACACTCTGTTATGGTTTCTCTTTTTTGTTTGTTTAGCAACTCCTCTTTCTTTATTTTATCCACAAAACTGTTAGTTACTCAATGTTCGGAAAGTCGAGTGGAGTCACTCCAGATTTTTTTTTTAATCAATACATGGTGTATAACGACGCTATTTCTTCCATGACTTTTATACCAATATAATTATATGATAACTTTTACAGTATGCTTCCATAATTAATTACCAATTAATCATGGAAACGTACTAGAAATTACCAAAAAAAATTGTGTTGGTATAAACAATGTGTGTTGGCAAAAACCTGTACGTGCTACAGAAAAACTAGCTTCATTTTCGGTATCAACATACAAAAAACATATACGATTATTAGCTAAAATTATCAAATCAAATTTTGCTTAGATTATTTTTGTAGACATGTATTATCTACCTAGATAGCTAGCATTAAATATATATTTCTTTTTATGCGGTTTTAAGAAACAGTTTAACATGACTTTTGTTAAAAATTGCCCCCCCCCCCAAAAAAAAAAAAAATAAATAAAATAAAAAATAAATAAATAAAATAAAATAAAATAAAATAAAATAAAATAAATAAATATAAAAAAAAAAAATAATAAAAAAAAATGGATTAGTAGATCAGAATATTTGAAAATTTTGAATTGCTAAGAATCAGCATATTTAGTTATGCTCATCACTGACTGACTGATTCTGTCACGCTTAAAAAGGCTAAAAGATTTCTTTGGATTCTGTGAACGCAAGTTGCCACCTAATTTTCACACTTTAGTTCATTTAAAAAAAAATCTAATTGTCCGATTGATAAGTTGTTTAATCCGACGGATTCAGAAAAATCGTCCCTTATTTTTTATTAGATTTTTTAAAATTAATTAAAATATGAAAATAGACAGAGCTTTAAAATAGACACTTAAATTTTTAATTGTTGCCATTTTTTAAGGCATAAAATAAAATGTGCTTTCACGCAAAAATAAAATAAAATAAAATAAAATAAAACATTAAGTTTGCTCATGCATATGAAATAATCTGGTGTGTCAATCACACGACTTTCTCTTGCCCTGAAATTTAATACTATAAATACAGGTTGGAGATTAAGAGGTAAGATAACGATGTTATGTAAGCCTATGTTAAACAATTCAAATTAGGCTTCGGAAGAGTTTTATATGATAATTAGTTCTGTGTGAGGGGGGGGGGGGCTACCGCCAGAATTATACAGAATTTAATTCGGTTATTAAAAAAAAAAATTCTGTTTTAAAAAAATAATTTATTAAAATTATTATTTAAAAAAAATTATCTTTTATGATAGTGCAGACGATTTCCGTATTAGAGAAGTAGTATAGCACTAAATATCCAAAAAAAAGTTCATGTTATTCTCAATAAAAAAAAAAAATAAATAAAAAAATAAAAAAAACCGATTTTTTTTTCTAAGTTTTTTTTTTTTTTTTTTGTTAAAAGTAAAGAAAATCGATAACTTTATTTTAAATTATCGCAGATCAATGGTTCAACCATTCGTTTTAAAGGTATTGGCGAGCTCTTTTGAAAGATACCCATCATGAAAATTTACTCCTCTCGAGGGGGGACTTTCCCCCCCCCCCCTCCAGGGAAGGAGGCGAGGCTCCTACATACACAAATTTTTTTTCCCAGTTAACTATCTCTATTACAAAAAATATATATTCGTTTCATTTAGTTTAGTGCAGTCTATAGACGTTAAACTCTACTTACCTGCAATTTCCCCCATGGACGTAATGTATTTGAATACTTTAGAGTGTCCCTGTACACGAACCATTTGCTTCATCTCAACGAAAAGCCTACTGTAGCATCCCTATATGATACACATTTGGAATACGGAGTTTGGAATTTCTGCTACTATTTGTTCTTGAGATATGCTGATAACAGACACACAGACAGACAGACACACAGACCAATCGCTAAATATATGATTTTCGTATTCAGGGGACCTCAGAACGTGTAAATATAAGAAAAACTCGCGTTCGAAAATTTGACCTTATAACAATAGTTTCTCGACCCTATGGGTAAGAGAAAGTAAAAATAACGTCTTTAAAATAATAATGATAATTTAATTCTTAAAGGTAAGGAAGAGTTAAGTAAAGTGTGAAAATTTCGCACGGCCTTGCTAGCAAATGAATTATTTGAAGTGAGAAATAAATAAAATTATGCGTTCATTTTTCAACGGGAGCCTTAGTCGCCCAACAACTAACTAGCAAAATATAATCTTGATTTACAACAAATATTTTAGTTAGTCTTAGGTAATAATGGAGGATTGACTTTACTAAAATTATACAAATAATTTTTGTACAAGGAATGCACTTTAAAGAAAAATCGGAGATTTTTTGCCGAAGTTTTTAAACTAATAGTTATTTTAAAAGTTTATCGAGAATGTTGTAACCTATTGGATTCATATAAGAGACATTCATGCTTTATATAAACAATATATTTTTAATTTGTATATATGGCTATGTTTATACCATTGGAAGATAATAGCTTTTATTTTTTTGCAGGTGATATTGCATACGATTTGCATACAGTGAGTATATTTTATCATTATCTTCTAAAAGGCAATTTAATTGGTATAATGCAACACAGATTTTCAGTGTTATATAGACCTGCTAACTATGCTAGTTTATCCGTAATGGTATTAGGCCCCGCCCTTTTTTCACACCAGAATAGTTGTACAGTAATATTCAGCAATATGTTCTCATGATTAAATAAGAAGACTATTGCTCTACAACTATTCTGGTTTGAAAAAAGGGCGGGGTCAAAAACCATTACGGATAAACTAGCATAGTTAGCAGGCCTAGTTATATAATACTGATCTTGTCGATGACTGCTCTCTGTCGACCTCTAAACTATTCTCACACAAGAACCATCGCCAGGATTCCCTTAGCACGACAGATTCTTCTCTTACTTTATTCTACAACGCTACACATCTCTACTATTACTTAACACTCGCATAAGAACTATCATCAACATTACTCTCCTACTCTCTACTTCACACACACACCCCACACCAAAACAATCTCCATCTTATACTACTTTCTACAAACTTCCTTTCTCTTCATTTCAATCAATCATTAAAATCGCTTCTCATTCATCTAACTCTCAGAACCTAATTCTTTCGTTGCAGCACCATGCCGACACGAAACTAATCCGACCAAAACTTTCGCCGAGTCACTGGCGACGAAGTGATTTAACCGTCCCAACTTCATACTTTGCTGGATTTGGCTTAGTTTCAAACAGACTGTGGAGACGTTCTGTAGTCTCAACCTCACACCCTGAGTCCAAAAAAGGGGTTTTTGGCAATTGGTCAGTGTGTGTATATGTATGTGTGTATGTATGGAATTTTCTGGCTATCATATCTGAGAAACTAATAAAAACTAATAATACAAATTTTTTCACATTGAGACAGGTCTGGTATACAGATGAATTTTCGAAATTTTGGTGAAAATTGAAAAAAACGGAAGTGGGACATCGGAAACCGGAAGTGAGACCGTAAGTCCATATCTCAAAAATGGCTCTAACGATTTTCTTCAAAATTGCTATATAAACACTCTATTAGATGTCCTTTTGAATGCTATAGTTTCTTAGTTCAAGAAAATAGATAGGCGTCCTGTATAAATAGCTCAATTTCAGGTCTCGTAATCGCGATTCTTTAAAAACGGCTGTACGGATTTCTTTCAAACTCGCCATATTAACTCAATTTAAAATATACTTTAATCCTTGTATGTAATCCTTGTTTTCCGGTCATTAATTGAGTTTTGGTAAAAGTTGGTATCTCAAAAACGGCTCTAACGATTTTATTGAAAATTATTATATAAATCCATTCTTTTCTTATGCATTACGTGGTTATTAGAGGAAAATTAACAGTCATACTGCTTAGGTAGGTCAGTTTTAGATCTCGGAAATTGGTGTTTCAAAAAATAACTCTACTTTTTTTTTTTTTTTTTCTTTTTACCTCACTATATGTAAGCTTTGTTTTATATGTCTTTACATGTGTATAAAGATTCTGTTATCGGAAAAAAATTTGGGTTCCTACTACTTCTTTAGGTCACTTTTATGTTTTATGATCACATTATCTCCAAAATATGTGTAATAGTGGGTAATGGAAGTTGTGCGGTTGTTTCACACTCACACCAGATTTTTTTTAAGTGGATTTTTTTCAAAAAATGCATTTTTGTTTTGGGTCACTTTTCTTGACGCTACGATATTAGAGGGAAAAAAAAAAGTCTGTGGAATCCAAATACTTTAAATCAAAAACGCTTAAGAAATGCAAAGAACGTATGCATAGTATTCGTAACCAAAAATACATTGAGGCACGTGGTTTAAGAGTATCCAATAGCAATAAATATATGAAATGTAAACAATCGAAAAAGGCGCATTTTAAAAAGAAGCGATGATTCTCTGTTATTTATACTAATACTTGGTTTTTAAATGACACTCTACAAAAAATGTTACAAAGTACAGGGATGGAACACGGGCGCAGAATTCATACCGGAATCCGTTTAAGAAATTTCTCTACCTATAATATCGTTGATTCAAGAAGAAGAAAATTTTCTTACATTGAGAGTGGTATGAATTCTGCGCCCGTGTTCCATCCCTGAAAGTATAAGTCTGATTAAATGAAACAGATATAGATACGATATAACGATAAACTATTCTTTTTTAAATCTTAATAATATCATAGTGGGACATTCTTCAGGCCAAGAACTTAAATAATTAAATAAATAAATGATATATCAAAATCTAAACACCCATTAAGAAGTTGTAGATCAATAAAATCTATCCCCCCTCCCCTAAAAACAAAACAATAAACATACAAAAATACATCTTTTGTTCAGATGTTAATAATTTTTTCATAATGAGATTTTTCTTAAGCTAAGAACTTTTCAACATACACACACACACAAAAAGGTAACAAAATTGGGGCATCCGTTAAGGAGTTACAGGTGAACAAACCAAAGACAACCACAAAAGCATGAAAACAGACAGACAGACATGGCGAGTGCGCATTATAACCCCTTTAACTGCTGAACGGTCGTATATAATAATAAAAGTGATGTCTGGGCATGAAAAAACGATTATGATCTACTTGTTGTGACCGCTTGCAGCGCCAACTTTAACCAGTTGGCGCTGCAAGCGGTCAGAAGTTAGCATTCATATCTCAAGAACGTATGAAATATAGAGAAAAAAGATAATTATAAAATTGTAGAGCATCATAAATTTAGTAAGAAAGTACACCTTAGAGACATGAATGCTAAAAAACAGAACGCTTAAAACATGAAATTGTTCGTTCCTGATTTTCTACACTCTGTTACATAAGGAAATGATCTTAGAGAAAAAAAAGTTTTCGCAGATATCTTTATTTTCGATTTTTGAACTTCTGTTCGTCAACTGTAATGCACATCTGGACATTGGTTTAAATTTTACACAGCATATGTGTTATTTGATGCACAACAACGTGGGCAACGTAAAGTTCTAACAAGGTTCCAAAGTTGCATTGCAAGTGATTAGTAAAAGTTTGAACATCTAAATTATAGGCATTTGGTGATCAATAGTTTTCTTCCTTCTGAGATTGTTTCGACACGTTGCAGTGTAGGAAATTGTAAACAATCAAATATGTGTTTTAAATGTTATATTTTTAGCATTCATATCCCCAATGTAACCTTCTGTATTAATCGATGATGCTCTACAATTTTGTAATTCACTCTCTAAAATATGAAGAGTGAGCTATTACTCTAGAAGAGTGGCATATCACTCTTTGAACATGCCAAAACGGAGCCGACCTCTAAAGAGTGAAAAGTCTCTTTTCGAAGTGAGATTTCTCACTCTTTATTAAGAGTGAGATTATTCAGAGCAATTTAAAGAATATGACTGTTCATTTTTCCTTTAAAAAATCGTGTACACTAGACGATACCATTTCATTTCCTCTTGCGAATCGACTCCAGTTCAATAATCGAAAGAATGTAGTTTGGATCTATCGGGATTCGAACCCAGGACGTCCCCGTAGCAAGCGAGTGTCTTACCACTGAACCACTGAGCACATATCCTAGCTGCTTAATTTACATTATTAAATCATTCGCATACAAGATCAATCATATTTTAAAATTTTTACTTCATTTATCAACAATATAAAATTATAGAATTCTAAAGGATATTTTAAAATTTAAATTATTTTGAAATTGTTAAAATTAGAATTATTTTAAAAGCAAAATGTATACTTGAAAACAATTTTTTTAAGATAAGCATTCATTTAAAGTAGCTTATGGGGAAAAGAAGTTACTCAAGTGTACATATTTAAAATAAATAAATAAATAAATAAATAAATAAATAATAAATAAATAAATAAACAAATAAATGTTCGCATACAAATCTACAGAGTTTACTGAAAAACTCGTCTGTTCAGGAGTATACAATTTACTGTTGATTTTAAATAATAGTAAAATATTATAGCCAAATTTTTGAATGTTTCACTTTTGCTAGCTGTCAATTGAATATAATAAAAATATGAATTGTTACAGATTTAAAGGCATTGTGCATTAACGCATTAACTATTTGCACCGATATTTTGTTTTATACTTTATATATTCTTAAATAAAACTATATATTTTTTTCCAACACGAATTTTGATATGTTTTCGTGTGATTTTCGATTCTTCAATATTACTTCGATTTTGTCCATCGTGTAGAACAAATTATTTACCAAATTATCTTTCAACATAATTATTTTCCTTTTTTATTCACCAAAAATCTTCAATAAGTTCTGTTAAACAAATATGCATGAGATCGTCCAGAAACTGTCCTTCATACTTCTTATTTCTTTCGAAATATGATTAATAGATGGCGACAACAATTTCTCACTCTACAAAAGTTTGATCTTGCAATAGATGATGACCTCCCTCTTAGTGACAGAGTGACTTCACGTCACTCTTTCACAAAAAGTGAGAAGTGTCACATTTGCAAGAACGATAATAGCGTTTTCTTACCTTAATTGGTGTCAAAATAGGGGTAACATTTTTAAGGAGAGAGATTCTCACTCCAGAAATTTTAGCGAGCACTTTTGCCCAATATCTTGTAACGTTTTCGAGAGAGAAACACTAATTCCTTTGTTTACCACCAGCTGGTTCTGTAAACGGTCGAATCGGGTAGCACATACCCATTTTACTAAACTTAGACACCAACTTGTATGACTACAGCTGCAGCTGTTCAGCAGTTAAAAGAGTGGGAACGAAATTTAATCGGCACACTGTAATTTGTTCAGATCATATAATATCATAATAGGATATTTTTCAGACCAAGAATTTTACAAGGGAAAAAAAGTATAAAAACCAGAGCATCCGTTAAGAAGTTATCAACAAACAAACAAACAAGCAACACCCCCCCCCCAAAAATAAATAAATAAATAAATAAATAAATAAAAATAAATAAATAAATAAATAAATAAATAAAATAAAATAAAATAAATAATAATAATAATAAAAAAAAGACCGTTTGAATTCAGAATTTCGTATTTTTTGAAGTTTATTAGAAAGACCTAAGTTCGAATTTTGTCTAGTAACTTTTCATTCTTGTAAGAATAAATTGGACATTTCCATCAAAAATCTGAAGAAGCAACCCATTTTACATTTGCATTAAATTCACAACTAAATAAATCAAATTATTTTGATAGGCCCGTTTTACTGATGTTTTAAAATTATGTGTTAGTGTTGGTGTATGTCGATTGTCTGCACATGAGATATAAGCTTTTGTTTAAAATTAGGATTTTTTTCTAAAAGATTTTTGCTATCAGGGAAAACCCAAAATACTGAATCAAGCAATTACCTAATCAATTTTACCATAATAATATTTCTCAAAGCTTTCTTAAACTTAATGGAAATAATATAGTAATGTAATAAAAATTAAAAATCTTATTAATTTTAAAATATTCTAGTACATTGAAATCTGTAAAAATGTGAACATCATTGAAACAATTGTTATTTAAATCTTTTTCTATCGATCTTTTTCCGTAAAAAGCACTGCACTGCAGTTTCTCCATGCACTGAATCTATGCCACGGAATGTGCTTATGAATTGCTTCATTGTTCTACACTCCTGCTAAAAAGTTTAGCAAGATTTGCAAACGATCGTTTTTTTTTTTTTTTTTCCCTTTCAATTTAAAAATCTTATCTCTCGATGAAATGTTTTCAAACATTGGGTATTTAAAGAACTGAGTCTTCATGTCTTTTAGTGAAGATTTGTTTAAGGCAACATTGTGGGGGCCGGTAACAAATTGAGCAACATCAATAACGTTTGTGATCGCTCTGTACCGTTAAGTAAACGAAATGATCTGTAACTTTTGGATATGCTATTATAGACCCAGTGCAATTTGTGGATGCATTTGTGTGACGATAACACATTAAATAACGGCGATGTAAGCATTTTATTTTAAAACTCAAAAAAAGAAAAAAAAAAAAAAATCAGCATGTTTTTTATGTATAATATGCAGAGTTTTAAACGAAAATTATTCCTTCTTTCAGATAAATTGAAAAAAAAAAATACTTTTGAAACAATATAGGGTAAATGCACCAGTGATTGACACTTTTAGAGCAATCTCTGATGTTTTTAATGTTCTAGTCTTAAGAAAATATTTTTAAAAATCTTAAGTTAGTAAATATGGTATGAAAGACATTCAGAACCACATATATGTTAAAATATATACTCTTGATAACAATTATTTTTTTTTATGAATTTTTATTTGACACCCACTCAATGTTTCAGTAATTGACACTGCAGTTTTTCATTTTATCAGTAATTGGTCCCCTATGTTCCAGTGTTTGACACTGCTAGTTATTCATTTTGCCAGTTATTAGCACCCTATGCTCCAGCGTTTGACATAAAATGTTAAAATTCTTATATATAGAATATATGATCTTATGATTTTTCTTATTTATTAATTATTTCGGGATACATGTCAATTACTGGAGCATGCCAATCACTGGAGCACCTACCCTACTGCAATCGGAATACGAATATCTTAAATATCTCATGAAACAGGAGCATTTTTATGAAAAACATTTTCATTGCGCATGTGCGAAAGATAGAAAAAAAATTATTGCATATGTTGAAAGCTTGGGCAACTTTTGTTAAAATTGATTATAAATAGAGTAAAAAATAAGCAAATTGTCGGCAAAAGGACGAGCTAGATTTTAGGTATTTTCCTAGAGTTGAAATTGCATAAGGGGTTTTTCACATGCCGCGTAATTAATTTGATGATCCAATTATTTCAACCATGCTCAAAAAGTTTTTTTTTTTTTTTGTGAAAAAACCCTTCTAAGCTTGTAAATCTAACATATTTTTGTTTATTTTCTAAGATTTGTGGAATTATAAGGGGTTTTTTCTTCCGAAGTTGTAATACGCAACATGTGTTAGGGAAAATACCACCTGAATTCGAACAAATAGTGACAACCGAACGAAACAGGTATAAGCTATACATTGTTTCATGCAAATAAATTATGAAACATCAGCTGTCAAAATATAGCTTAGAATGAAATGATATGGATAAATACTCAACCAACAATATACATAAAGAAATTATAATAACAAATACATGGACAGATTTGAACTGACTTAATTAGCATTTAGTATTTTCCATATGATGATATGAGCTTATGTTTTACTTTCTCTTACTCGTACATGGTAGATAAAGTATTGTTTTGAGGTCAAATTTTAGAAATTGAATTTTTGTTGCATTTATACATTTTGAGGTCCTCGGCACCCCTAAACAGGTTTTTAACGGTTGGGCTGTGTGCCTGTGTGTTCTGTGTGTGAATATGTCTGTGATTCTGTGTCTGTGTGTTCTGTTATCAGCATATCTGAATAACAAATAGCAGCAGGAGGTGCAAACACGGTTTTCTAAATCAATATCATATGAGGATGCTACAGTAAATTATTTGTAAAGAGTAAACAAGAGCTTCGTGTGTAGCGGTATCTAAGATAATCCACATAAAGTACGTCTATGGGCAAAATTTCTGGTAGAACAGTTTAGCATCTACCCACACAGCCACTGATATCCATTAGACATCTAAATTATATCTAATGATCCATAAAAGGTACAAAATATCTAAAGAATGTCCATTAAAAGTCCTGGATATCCTGTACTAATTATAGATATCTGTTCGATGTTAAAAAAATAGACGAAATTTAGACTTGTCTTTTTCGATGTCTAATAGATGTAACATGTTAGATCAAAACAAGATTTAGATATTTTCAATACCTATTAGATCTAACAAGTCCAATTATTGGACATTTGGAGATTTACTGAACAGACATCTAATGGATGTAGAAAAGAGTGAAATTGTCGTGCTAATAGATATGTGTAGAATATTTATAGATGTTTAAAGGATTATTTTTTAACTGTGTGGGTGCAAATGCATCTGCACTAAACAAAATGAAATGAGCATATACTCTTTATATGCTTGTAAATTGTTGGAAATGAATTCCAGGCTGTGTTAGGTGTTTTTAATATAGGACGAAATTTAACCATACAATGTGGTATGTATATTATTTATCGACAATATACAGGGCAACACAAAATTAAACTAAAGCATTATTTTCTATTGAATGCACCATCTGGAAGAAAACTGCGCAGGAATGAAAATTAATTTTTCATACCCACACTGCAGAAAAATTAATTTTAAGGTTCAATTTCCAGCTCTGTTTTTTTTTTTTTTTTTTTTTTTTTTTTTGGGGGGGGGGGGTATTATATTCCGTTTTCAGGCACCCTGAATACGAAAGTAAAATATTTAGTGGTTGATCTGTATGTATGTGTGTTATCAGCATAATAATAATAAAAAAAAAAGCAGGAAATTTAAATTTGTATGTTGAAGTTTATAAAAAAGTTTGATCAAGTAAGGCGATAGCCCACTCACACAGAATTTTATGTAAAATAAAACTTTTCTGAAACAAACCTATTTTAAATTGTTTAAAAATTAGGTTCATTTAGAATACTTGTTATCTTCTCCATCGCCCCCATTCTTCAAACTGTATTTATAAATTTAATTGCAGGATAGGAGAAATTCTAGTGAATGGCACACCAGATTATTATTATTATATTTTTTTATTTAGTATTAAATTTAATACAAATTTATTTACTAAATTTAAAGCAAATCTTTATGAATTACATGTAATTAGTTGTATATACACAGAGAAAGAATTTGATTAAGATTACAAAATAGATTTTGCTGATGTTATATTGTTCGAAATTTTTGTGATAAGAAAAAATCAAGTGTTTTACGATAATACAAAAAATATTGTTAATAAATTCACTTTTTTTTTTCTATTTGCTTATACATTGACATTTTGATTTAATTATTATTATTGTTATTTTTGATTTATTTTTATTTTTACTTTTATTTTTATTTTAGTACTTATTTTTATTTTTTTTTGTATATTTGTACGTAAAAAGCAATTTTTTGTAAGAAAATTTTGGGTTATAATTCACTTAAATCATATATAAATCACTTAAATCGTTTTTAAAGCTGTTGTTTACACCATAAAGTTTACACCAAAGTTTACACAATATATATATATATATATATATATATATATATATACATGTAAATTTCAAATAGTAATGAAGATAATAATACAGTAGCTACTGTAATTAAACTAATAAAATTGTATTAGCAATGTAGAATTAAATTTAATAGCCACTTTTAATATTTCTTTTTTGACTTGTCAATTACTAAACTAGCTCCCATCTTCATATTCGTAAAGATTCATGTAAATTAAATAAATCTTATTTTAAAAGTTTCATATCAAGCTATAACATGTAATCTCTAATAATATCTATAAAAAAATCTATTATTATATCATTTATTTATGATTATCGGGTCCACTTCTAATTTGCTAGCAAATTAGAAGTAGATCTATTACTGGTCTTGCTAACGAATGTATGTTTCAAATAATGCAGTAGGTACAAAACTTTCAATAAACACCATAAAATGTAAGAATTCGCGACAATTGTTTCGGGTCGAAAGAAAATATGACCCTCGTCAGGCGAATAAAGTAGGCACGAGTGCTGCAAACAAAGTGGCAAAGCACAACTTTGAATAAACACCATAAAATATAAGAACTCGCAACAATTGTTTCGGGCCGAAAGAAGTTAGTGAGTTGTCACTTTGTTTGCAGCACTCGTTTCTACTTTATTCGCCTGATGAAGGGTCGTGTTTTCTTTCAACCCGAAACAATTGTTGCGAGTTGTTATATTTTATGGTGTTTATTCAAGGTTTTGCACCGATTACTTTTAAACGCTAGCTCTATGGTGCTTTCTTATAATGTAGTAGGACCCATCAGTAGCTTAGAGGTTCTGGTCAGTGATACCAGATTGGGGTTTTTGTTCCCATTTTCAGGATTTTTGAGGTTTCTGGGGACAATTTTGGGGACCAAATGTTTGCAGGGACTTTTTTGGGGAATTCTAAAATTTTTGGGGACAAATCTGGGGAGTTCTTAAACTTTCTGTCAATGTTGGCAACGTACTGATTTATCCCTACGACTAGAGATTTTCAATAGCTTTATTGTTATTTGGGGATCTTTTTCAAAAATTGCCTACATTTGGGGGAAAATACGAGCTTAAATCGTAAAAAAATCTGCTTGATATTTTTTTTTGAAAAAATTTTTGTTTTCCCTTTTTAGTAGAAATCAAGTTGGGGATTTTTTCGGAAAAAACCCCTGATGTGGGGAAATTTGAAGACCTGTTTGGGGAAATAGTTTTCGACCATCTGGCATCACTGTTCTGCTGCCCAGGTAGTAGTCGAGGGGTTCTGGGTTCAAACGCTGGTGCAGTTTAGGACCCAGTTGCAAAAATGTTTTGGTTGGTTGGGTTTTACGTCGCACTAGTGCTGCGCAGATGGGCAATTGGCGACGGTCTGGGACTCACCCCTAGAGGTGGTCCGGAAACATGCCATCACAATTTTGATCCTCCACGGAAGGGATGGCTCTCCCGCTTCGGTGACCCCCAGAGATATAATTTTGGTGGGAACATGGAGGACATTGCGGCCACAACAGATTTTACGTGCACCATCCACCATTAGTGTACACGACGGTCTTTGGCCGGCTTGAGTACCGAACCCGCAATCTTCCAATTACGAGGCCGGCGCTCTACCGAATGGGCTACCGCGACCCTCAAAAATGTTTTGGAATTTCCCCCAAATTATCTCGAATAAGAGCTAGGACCCATAGAGTGATCCATTGGTGGGCATTCCACCTAGACTTGGGTCATACGCGTGGTCTTAACCACAGTACCAACACCGTCCAAGTGTGGCAATATCGCAGATTCAATTACCGCACTAATCGGAAGATGCTTGTATTCATATAAGTCAAATGTATACATAAATTTGCATGATAAAACAAATATTATGTTTTGATCTTTATTTTATCTTTTTCCATTTTATAGAATAACGGTCGAGTGGGTGATAGTTTCATGAACAGTATGGAACCTGTCGCAGCCAGAGTACCCTATATGGTGACAGTTGGAAACCACGAAGCATTTAACTGGTAATTTTTCACTTTTTTTAACTTCATATTTTCAATATGGATTGAAAAATTTTATAATTTTGTACCCAATCGATACCCTTTTCTTTCTTTTTTTTTTTTTTTTTACATATATAAGAATGTGTTTCATAATTTATGACTGATGCATGATTTCACACTGTTTTTACATTTTTTAAAACAGAATTAATTCAAATATTCACTTATTCGTTCGCTCTTTACATTGTAAAAAAAAAAAGGAAGCTTTTACAGCAAAATATGCTGGCACCCATATTGCGAGCACATTCTGCCGTTAAATAAGGCAATTTACAGCGGAAACATCTGTAAGGAAAGACTATTTTACGGCTGTTTCTGCTGTAAATTACTTCTTTCTAACCCCCCCCCCCTCTATGCACCCATAATGCTGTAAATCTACCGTTTTTTTACAGTGTAATTATTCCATTATGCTGTCAACTCTTTCACTTTCTATGCATGGCACATTATTTAAATTTTTTTTTTAATCAGTACTTTTATTTTACATTGAATAATAATAATAATAATATTCGCTTAGTCATTCTCTGACAAACTCTGATTTTTACTATAAATGCATTACGCAGTATGGGAAAGTATAATTTATGTATAATGTATGATATAACTTTCTTCTTTTTAAATATAATAGCATTTAGTTAATTATAATCTGAGACGGACTCAAAATTTTACTATAATTGTACTTTGTAATATGGGAAAACATTTCATACTTTATGAGTGATGTATGATTTTTTTTCCTTTTAAATAACACATTTACTCAATCATTATCTGGCCTGTTCTCTATTTTACTATAACTATAGGGTAGGTGCTTCAGTAATTGGCATGCTCCAGTAATTGACATCTATCCCGAAATAATTAATAAATAAGAAAAATAATAAAATCATATATTTTACATATAAGAATTTTAACATTTTATGTCAAACACTAAAGCGTAGGGTGCTAATAACTGGTAAAATGAATAACTAGCAGTGTCAAACACTGGAACATAGGGGCCAATTACTGATAAAATGAAAAACTGACAGTGTCAATTACTGGAACACTGATTGGGTGTCAAATAAAAAAATCATAAAAAAAAATAATTATTATCAAATGTATATATTTTAACATATATGTGGTTCTGAATGTCTTTCATGCCATATGTACTAACTTAAGATTTCTAAAAATATTTTCTGATGACTAGAACATTAAAAACATCAGAGATTGCTCTAAAAGTGTCAATCACTGGTGCACTTACCCTACCCCATAATATGCGAAAGTGTTTTCTATAATTTATGAATAAAGTATGACTGATTTTGTTATAGTATGGATTCGATTTAAACACGCGTGAATATACATAATAATCTGTCGTTGCACTCCCGATACTTTAAATTAACATGCGTTACTATATCCAAATTATTGCAGTTTTAGTCGTAAGATATGACGTACGGTATTTAAACTCTAGTATACTTTAAAAATAATTCAAAATAGTTTTATAAACTGTTTTAATTGACATATATTTTTAAGTTTGGAGGGAAGGAAGAGGACTACTGCCCCTTTAAATCCACCGGTTCAAATATTGTAGCTGTATTCATAAATAATAATTCAAATTATTGTTTTTTCCCCTTTCGCATCACTTTAACTTATTCAATTAATTTTTATGTAGCTCTGTATATTAACTACAAATTGTGAAAAGGTACCATATGGGTACCATAAAGGTACCATATTTAAATTTGGAACATCAAGAATATTCATAACAAAACGCACTTCGTAACATTTTCCAGTCACTGTTCTATAATATCCAAATTCTTTTATGCGGCTATGTAAATGTAGGATAAAAATTTTTCACTCCATATTTTATGTGTAACATCTTCTTGTGCATATAAAAAAAATGTGCTAATTCTATTTTGCATAGTGCAATATAAGGATGCTAAACTTAGTTGACAAGAAATTTTGACCACAGAAGTAATGTATTTAAATATTTTTGTATATCCCTGAACATGAAGTATTTATATTATTTTAATAAAAAGTTTCATGTGATATCCTCATATGATACATATTTTGAATAATGTTTGGACATCTTGCTAATATCCATTTTTGAGTTATGCTAATAATAGAGATACAGAAATACACACATGTACACACTCTCTCTCAAGCACAGAACAATCGCTAAAAACCTAATTTTTGGATTCAGAGGATTTTAAAGCAAAATCTCAATTTCGAAAATGTGACCACAAAAAGTATTTGTTTTACTATATACGAACAAGAGAAATCAATTAAATTAAATTAATAATTTTTAATAATTCATATCAAATATAGTAGTTATAAATATTACTATATTTTATATAATATACTGTACTACTATATTTAATAGTACAGTAAAGCACCGTTAATACGTCTCTCGTTTATTCGTCTTTTACATTTATAAGTCCTTTTAGTGAAGTCCCTATTCATTCCTATTCATTTTAATGCAAAAATTCGTCGTTTATACGCCGCTAATATCGGTTATACGTCTTTTTCATTTAACTTAAATTCGAAAAATTTCTCGACCTGTCATTATTTTCCATTCTAAATAAGACGGACTTTTTCCAGAAAACATCTTAAATGGAGAAACACGGGAATGATCGAAGAATACTGATCAAAGAATCAATTGAATTCACAGTAGAATTTTTAATACTCATAGACAAGCAGCAAATCAGACGAATATTAAAGATTTTTAATGTTATTAAATAACTATTGTATGAACATAAATCGTATGCTTATTCTTAAAGATACGCAGCATATATAATTAATATTCAAAATGTGCTCATATAGTTCTTGAGAAATGCAATATAATACTCAATATATGATACATGTAAATAGTACCCAGTCATGCATTAATAGTATGATTTTTCTCACATTTTATAATAAATCTTTTTTTTTTTAAATTAATTATTATCTTAAATATAAAAGGATAATATACATTTACTAACTTAAAAAACTTTATTAATTAGTATTTTCATATAAATTTTGCTTAAGTGTCATTAAATTTGTAGTAATCAAAGTGTTATTATTAAAATTTCGATTATACGTCTTTTCATTTATACGTCCTTTTACGTTAGTCCCTTGAATATACGTATAAACGGTGCTTTACTGTAGTTATAAATACTACTGTGTCCAGTATTATAGAAAAGGGCTTAACCTTTCTTTATTTCAGATGGTCACTACAAATGACTAAAACGCTTTTACTGCAAACTAAATGCTGTAATTTTTGAGAACTAATAATTCTTTTAAGTATAAAAGTCCTAAAATATTTTCAGATTTATAATAAAATATGTATTAAGAAAGTATAAAAGAGACAAAATAAGGTTTATATTGTTTTCCAATGTCTTTTTATTAAAAACAGTCGAGATGTCATTACAAAATACCTTAATTATTTTTGCTGCAAAATTACCTCGCTTTGGGATAAGTTTAGTATTCAATAATATCCAAAGATGGCAGCACTAGAAACATTTAACCATACAAAGAATGAGAAAATGAGAATACAAAGTCGCATAAATACGAGCAAGGACTCCTTAAAAAGACTCTCATGAAGGGCAATTCTCCTAGGCCCATAGACAATTAACTTTAATTCACACACTAACTACGGGAGCAAAGCTTAGGTATAAAGCTGATAATCAAAATTTAATATTTATTCTTATGTTATTTGTAAGCTATTTCATCATAAAAGATAGCTATACCTTATATTTTGGACAAAGTTGTTTAAATAGGAATTGAAATTGGAAGTTATAAATAACTAAGTAAAAACATAGAAGTTTACTTGTAAGCTTTCTGTATTTTTTTGCACATACATAAATATTTTAGGACATGTAAATTGTTTTTAAATAGTTTATAACTAATGTGTGGATGAGTAATTTCTCTTTGAACGAAAAAATTTATACAAATGATGTATTTTTTAATTTTTTTTTTTTTTTTTTTTTTTAGGAACTTCACAAACTATAAAATAAGATTCGACATGCCAGGAACCGATGATAATTTGTGGTACAGGTAAGCAACAAATTTTATTTTATTTATAAATTATCATAGTCTAACCTCATATCCTCTAAAATCAGATCAATAACTTTCCTTTTCTGTAATATTTTGAATAGATTGGACTTGATGAATAATTTTGTTAAATCCATTTCAACATTTTTCGAGGCCAGTTAAAATTTAATTTCATTTACATTGTCAATAGCAAAGTAATATTTTTTAGTAATGTTAGATGGCAGCACTATAGATTTCCTGCTGAAAAGATCGCGGCTCAGAAGAAAACATGAACCAATTTTGCTGTCATTGTTTGTTGGTTGGTGGGTTTAAGGCCGATTGACTGCACTAGGATCCTAGGCCTGAGGGGAAGTGCCCTCCGTGGGGGTCTTTCTAAGGGGTCCCAGCTCGTATTTACGCAAGTTTCGGAGAAAACCATGAATACGGGCGAAAACCACGGAAAACATTGAAAACGGCTAGGCCAACGAGCGCGAAATGGGATCAAACCCTAGAACCTCACGTCTACCAGCTTTGAGCGCAGAACGAGAACCGGTCGGCTACTGGTGGGCCTAATTTTGCTGTCAAATTGCACAAATAAGCTGATGTTATGCTAAAATTAACAAATAAACAAGAACGGAAAATCATGAGGTACGCATTGGTTATTAACACTTTCCAACAGTACGTAATTGCTGTATCGTATAACTTTCAATGTTCTTTGCGTGCGTTTTCACACAGTGGACAGACAAAAGGAATAAAAGGCATACAGATAAAATAATTGAATTCATAATCACTCCTTAAACATTGTTGGAAAGTGTTAAAAATGCTTAACGCAAAAGAAAATGCAGCATTTAGATTCTAATTGCAACCTTTAAAGTATCAGAATTCTTAGTGTAGCGCTGTAAATCGGAAAGTTTGAATTGTTTAACACAAGTTTACATAACAGTACTCGTTATCTTACCTCTTAATCTGCAACCTGTATTTATAGTATTAAATTTCAGGGTAAGAGAAAGTCGTGTGAGTGACACACCAGATTATTTTTTTTACAGTTTTCAAGTTATGAATCCTGTAAAATTCTCAATTCCTTTCACGTGCTTTCTACCAGCAGGGTTGCCTGATCAATATTACAGTTTGATTTTCTAACACCACAATTTTTTTAAAGATTCAATCTATTGATTTAGTGACAACTTTTTGTTTTATATTTAAAGCACCAGTTTTAACATAAGAATAGTGGTGTACAAAAATAAAAATGTAATATTCAGCTAGCAAATTTGCCCACTAGATCCGAGCGGTTCTGCGCTCAAAGCTAGTAGATGGGCAGTGTCGGGTTCGATCCTAGGTTACGCTAATCGACCTAACCATTCGGAGATTTCCGTGGTTATCCCCGAAACTAACGTAAATATGGGCTAGGACCCTTTCGAAAGATCCCAAAGGAGGGCATTTCACGTTATGGCCTAGGACCCTAGTGTAAATCAGTCGGTCTTAAACCACAGAACCACAACCTTTGATGTGCTTTACTCTTAAAGTTTTACCTCTATTGGTGAGACGCTTTGAATGTATAAACATAAACAAATTTTCTTATTTACAAAAATTACAATTTATTCAAAGACAAACTAAATTCTAAAAATTACAAACAGTGAAATTAAAAACAGATAATTTTATTTGCACTTGCGACAAAAAGAATTTTCTTATTCGGCAAACAATAAAAGAAGAAGGATTATTTACGCTTGGTACGTAGGTGTTTTAAAATTCCTAGATACTTGAGATTTATTTTGAAATTTAACTTAAACATCGAGACGTATATAAAAAAGATTCGTATGCGAAAACGCCTACGTTGGCACGTGTAGGGTTTCGTTTTCATTACATTTGGAAATATTTTGAAACAGAAAATATAAAATAGTTTTTTATAAAGTAAAGGAAAATATTTCGATTGACGCATAGAAGAAGGTAAATATTTCGTAAAATGATATAATCTCTCTCTCTCTCCCCCCCCCCTTTAAAAAAAAAAATTCTACTTTGTGTTTGGAAATTGTTTAAGCTAATAGACAGGGTGCCCACAAAGTCTCTTTAGAAATGCAGATGTTTATTAAATAAAATGTGAAAAGATAAAAATTTGGAAATTATTTTATTTAAAGAGGCAATTATTAAAGGTTTTTTTTTTTTTTTTTTTTTTTTACAGCAATTAATAAATGTCTGTATGTGCACCATTAGACGCACGAAGTACATTAAGATGATATTCAATTTCAAGTTACGTCCTCTGTAACAATGTTTTATCGACGGTGCCGATAGCGTCTATGATTTTTTGTCCCGCATCTTTGTATGATACACACGGCTTTTAACATACCTCCACAGACAGAAATCCAGGGGCGTTAAATCAGTAGCCAAGGAGTTGGATCATCTTGTGTATGTTTTATTATTGTGAAAACTGATTATGTTGACTATATCACTATGTTGCAAGATGTATGCATTCAAAAAGGATATATTACGTGCCCAATATGTCCAATGAGATACCTGATTTAAAAATTAAAAATCTTGTAAACAAAACCGATAGAAGAATGAGGAAAACAGTACACTCTAAGAAATTTTAGTAAAATTGACAGATAACAGTGAAATTATAAGGCTAGCTCCTTCCTTCGAGAAATATCCCTACAAACCCATCTTCTTTCTAGGACATTTATAGGACATCATGAGGATGAAATAGACATCTTTAGGGTGTAATATGGATGAAAGGGATGTCTTTAGGATAGGATGAACTGTGGATAAATGTGTTTGTTGGGATCTCTAGCACCCGTAATAGACGACATGACTGTCTGAAGTTATTATGACATTATGATTACGATTTTCTTTCATTTAATCTATAGGCGTTTTAATTTAACCCACAAACATTAGGAATATGCGATCATAGGACAGATTTTCCCCACAAAAAATGAAAGCTCCGTCTCATTCTAGTCGTCCATTGTAACAAATTGTTGTAAAATCTAGAGTGCTGTCCGTAAATACGGGCTATAACACCTTAGAGTGACTCTCACGGAGGGAATCTACCTATAGACCTAGTATCCTTGGTAAGTCAATTGGCCTAATTCGCCCAACCCAATTGAAATTTCAAAATCTACGACTTAAAAATACTTGCATTTGGGAGTACAGTCGGTAACAAAAGTGTTCGAACACTAGCAAAAATTCCTATGTGAAAAAAGTACACTTCATACGGTTTTATTAAATAAATCCTTGTTGAATCTTGTTCTTAGTCAGTGTAAGTACATGATTCGATAAGGATTTATTTAACAAAACCGTATGAAGTGTACTTTTTTTACATAGGAACTTTTGATAGGTTCGGACACTTTTGTTACCGACTGTACATGACATTTTGTCGTTATTATGATGGTATCTATACAGCATCGTTTGTGGAACTATTCCAATATCAGTTAAACTTTCTGAGAACATTGTATTAAGCTGACTTAACGAATATAAAAAATCAAAAAGATGTGCAACATTTTTCGAAAACCAATTATGTTCTACATTCTGTAGTATAGCTTGTAAATTTATTGTCTTTATAAACCTCTGTTTTTAGTTACTTTTTATGAAGTATAGGGTGATCAATTTGATATTGTACTTATTTTTTTTTTCGTATTACTCACATTTTTATTACTTTCATTACCCGACTATCGGAGGTAATGGAAGTATTGTATTCGGTCGAAAATTATGATATAAAATTTCTATCTGATTTATATGCTTTAAATTCTCCAGAATCTAAAAAGTTGACTTTTGGCAGTTGGTCAGATTGTATGTGTGTATATGTGTTTGGGAAATCTGCTGACTACTTATCTCCAAAACGAAAGATAAAACGGCAAAATTTCATAATTAAGACAGATTCTGTGTATAGATAAATAAGCCAATTGTAGGCCTCGCAAATGTATTTCTGATTAATGTGTGTAATAAGAACTTCAACACAAAAACTTAATTAATAGGCCTATAATTAATGGGTATAGTTTGTTTCACTTTCCAAATGCTAAAACTCGTTTTTAAATGTTTTTTAAAAGTAATAATATTATAGTTTAAAAAAATTAAAGAACACGCTTTTATAGAAATGTGAACTAAAAAAGCACAAAATATCTATCTTAGTATTAAAATGCAGGGTAAGAGAAGATCGTGTGAGTGACACACCATAATATTTACATACATTTAAATCTTTAATTAAAATAACTTAGAATTAAACAAAAACCATTTTTAAAAAATCTCCCCTGACTGGGATCGAACGCTGGACCTTCAGGTTCGTAGCGCGGAGTCTTACCTCAACGCCACATCGTTCACGTAAGGAAGGTATTTTTTTACAATATAAATTTTTTGTTTGCTTCCAGAACAATTACAAACATACATACAAACATACATACAGGTGAAGCTAATAAAAGCGTGTTAAATAAAAAAAGATTCGTTCTTTCAGCGTAAATTTCTTAAACGCAATCCATTTTTAACACTTTCGCGACCGCAGACGCAGATTTATGTCATTTCCAAATCTGTAACTCCGCCAGTGGGCGTTTCCTTCGCAATTTGTACGTTATTTATTTTTTAAGAATATACCCAATGTTCATATTTGTACAATCAATGTACTTTGGATAGAAATACATTGATTAGCAAGAGTATAATTATAATGTATTATCCATTTGTATTATAAATGTGAATATAGAAAATTTTGCTCTGAAGTATTGTAACTTGGGAGATTAACGCCCACAGGCGGACCTTATATAAAATAAATAAAGCTTTGAAAGAGTTAGACAAATTATTCAAATCATAAGCAGAATCCGATTAAAAACTAGTATGTTGTGGCCATCACAAGACTTTCTTCTATATTTTCCTATACAAATTCACTCAGTAACAATATTTTTAAAAAAATACGATTTTTTTTTTCTAAGGTTTTTTTCGTTAAAAATACAAAAAAATTCGATAACTTTGTTTTAAATTATCACATATTTATAGTTCAACCATTCGATTTAAAGGTATTGACGAGACCTTTCGAAAGATACCCATCTTGAAAATTTACTCCTTTCGAGGGGGGATTTCCCCCCCCCCCCCTCCCAGGGGAGGGGTGGCGAGGCTCTTACACATACAAAAAATTTTTCCCAAGTTGACTAACTCTATTATAAATAATTCTTGTAAATTTCATAATGATTACTAAAAAATAATTCTCTTTATGCACATTTATACGAAATTTTGTCCTATATCACCATGTTAAAAATTTAGAAAAAAAGGGATGGCAACGCAACCTGTAAAACAATTTTTACCAAATGTTGATAGGCACTAATTTATGTCAAGGTGCAAATACATACCAATTTGTATGAAATTCTGTGCAGTAGTTCCTCAGATACAGTTGCCACAAAATTTTGTCACACACATACAGACAGACAGACAGACATTTTCTAAAAATGGTCAAATCGTGTTCTACAGCTCTCAAAACGTGTAAATTCATCAAAAACCTGAAGTCGAAAATTTTTACGAATCCAATACTTTCTTCTATTGAATATAGAAGAAAGTAAGAAATGAGAATGTTCACGCTTAAAAACCAGTTTTCGCGTTTAGAAAATGAAACACACGATAACTGCACGATAATTATATTAAATGAGTAATTCGGTGAAAGACTTGCTGCATGCATTAGAGATGCGGGTAATACGAAAAACAAACGGGTAATTTTTTTGTATTTGATTGTTTATTACTTGTATTTGATTGTTTATCTTTAAAAATTCTTACATACTTATGCATTTAAAGGTGTGTAACATTTTTATAGCTTCAAAGTGGGTCCAATTCACTTCGTGGTGATGAGTACAGAAGTTTACTTTTTTCTGCTTTATGGCGGTCTCGAGGCAGTACATTATCATTACAAATGGCTGGATGACACACTGAGGGTAAGAAAACTCAATATGTAGATTGATTGTCTTTGTAAATATTTTTATCGTTATATATTTCTTTGAAAATTATAAACTATTCGTAAACCTTTTAATTCTGTTATGTCTAATTATTGTCTTATAAGATAAGATAAGATAAGATAAAATTAAATATTTACTGTGAATTTCCAACAAAAACTGTTTTATTTTGTTCTATTGGGATTATCGTGTTTCATATATTTGGCAGTTAAATAAATGTAAATATTTTATTACAGACTTGGGGGAGCAACGTCAAGTAAATTTTTACGATTGCACATGGTTGAAGGAAAAAACAGAATTGTTTGCTTTCACAGTTCTTTACTAAAAACAATTACCAGCTTTAGTTTTAACTTTGAAATAACTAATTATAGAAATAAACAATTATTTAAAGAATTATTGGTACTTTGATTTTCTTTCTAACTTTATTTTTTGTTTTTTATTCCCTATTTCAACTTCGACGCACCTTTTACAGCTATTACCCAATGATTTCTCTTCGACATTAATAATAGTGACGGGATAAACGAAAATATTTTATGATTTGTAAAAGTACTGTTAACCTTTATAGCGCATCCAAATTTCCTAACAAATTGAGCAATATTATTAAAGCAATAACTAAAAATGTATACAATATGTTTTTAATTGGTTTTTGTAATGTATATATATATATATATTCATATACATATATGATACCTTATTAGATTTCTCCTCCCCGCCAACGTGCCAACGTTGTGAAAATTGGCGTGTTGGCGCGGCGAGATCTAGTAGGGCCGTGATATATATATCACATTAAGATTATTTTTTATTCATAAAGTAGCTCTATGTTTTTACACAAAGTATCTAATTTTCACGATGTTTAATTTAATATTGCAATTATACTTCTCCCAACTTCCTGTAACATATAATACGCTGTGACCATTAGGAAACTTTCTTTTATTATTATTCTATGCTACAGCGCCACATGGAGGTTAATTTGCATAAAAATTTAATAAATATACTTTCTTACATTAATGATATTTAAAATACAGCTTGGCAAGTTTTTAGCTAATAGATGCTATTATAAAAAAGGTGGCTGGAAGAAATTTTCTTGTAGAACTATGTAGTTTAGGTTCGATAATTTCCATTCAAACTGGCCGTGAAGAAACACTTCTGAATGACAATTCAAAAATACTTTTTATTTAGTAGTCAAAAGAACTGAACAACAGGATATACGACAGCATCCGGAAAAGTTTAGTGGCATCATAGTCAAATTTAAAGGAAAACAGTACATTCTGTTCGGGAACTGCGAGGAATGAGAGAGAGAGATGGTTGGATGGTTGGATTTAATATCGCACTAGTGCTGCGCAGATGGGCAATTGGCGACAGTCTGGGACACACCCCTAGAGGTGGTCAAGAGACATGCCATCACAATTTTGATCCTCAACGGAAAGGATGGCTCTCCCGTTTCGGTGACCCCCAGAGGTATAATTTTTGATGGGAACATAGAGGACATTGCGGCCACGACAGATTTTACGTGCACCAGCCACCATTACTGTGCACGACGGTCTTTGGCCGGCTCGAGTACCGAACCCGCAATCTTCCAATTGCGGGGCCGGCGCTCAACCGACTGGGCTACTGCGGCCCGAATGAGAGAGAGAGAGACCGACGAAGATTATGTTATCCCAATCCAGTATTAAGAGATGTTTATATGACGGAGGTCAGTGAGAGACTGTTCAAAGTTTTAGCGACATTCAAAAATCACGATCATGTTGGCATACTATTTTTCGCCACAAAGAACACCTAAAAAACGGCTTCTTTATATCCATTATACATTCATTAATTTAATAATTTTGAATACTCCGAACAAGATTGCCATGTTATATTAACCCCTGTATGTCGCCAAACTTTAGTAATGAGAAATAAAAAACCGCAAACAGCAGATGCTTAGGAAAGAAATATAATTAATTCTTTTTAAGGATAATTTTGCGAAACTGATCAAAAGTACGTTAGCAATTAGAGTTTGATTTATGTACAACATAAGAATGAAATAAGCCGCGTGGTATTTATTCTTTTGAAACCGAAATGGTATCATGGGATTTTGCTTAGAGCGAAATTTTTATTTCCACTTATTTATTATTATTATTATTTTTTAATTATTTTATTGATGGAGAAAAAATTCAGCGGTCAATTAAAGACTACTATTGAATACTCGAGTATATTATTATATAAAATGTTAAAATAGATTTGAATTAAATTAAATTAAATTAAAAAAAATATCACAGATGCTGAGAAAAAAAAAAATATTTTAAATTATTTGAAAATATTTTAAAGAGTGTAAAAGCAGCGATATGCATACTGATTGAATAAACATGTGGTACCATATACCCATAAATTGAATAAGCATGTATTCAGACAGACACACAAAGTGAATAAGCATGTGGTCCGATAGGCACACAAATTGAATAAGCACAATTTATCATACATCTGTCTCCTTTATAACAGGGTTTTTATTCGTGGCTTTCGGGACTATCAAGCTCTGTTTACAAGCTGAGATATAACCTTCTCTTCAATTGGGAAAAAATCAGCTTTACACTTGTTGGGCGATGTATCCTTAAAACTAAACAGTCCTAATTTAGGCTAAGGTCCAACTAAATATAAAGATGAATTGAATTGGGTTCAATGATTTGTGAGACACAGTGTTCACAAAATTTTACCAACACACAGAAACGCATTTTTCTAATATCGGCCGAATTGTGTTCCGGACGTCTGAAAACGTGTTAATCCATGAAAAACTCGCATTCAAATATTTTCAAGAATCTAATATTTTCTTCCTATATATATAGAAGAAATAATAATAATAATAATAAAAACTTATTTTAACATTGATAAAAATTAAAATTGGACCCTCTTTGATCGGTGGAAATACGAGTAAAAAATTATAATTATTTTTACAATAATTTGAAAAATAATTACTTTTGAAACTATTAAGAGAACTATTAAGAAACTATTAATATTTAAGAGGTGTTAAGAAAGAATTTATCTGTGTATTATAGCTGTTAGAATAATTGTACATTTTCATTTATTTTTTTTTTCTAATAAATGTCTCAGCTAATTTTTTGTCGACACAAGGCTTGTGTGCAAGATTACATGCAAATGATATATTTTATGAACCTAATAAAAATTGTGCACATGAAAAATTACCCTACGACTAAAATGGCGAAGAATAATTTTGCTAGAAGTTCCATATATATATATATATATATATATTATTAAAAAAAATATTGCTATTTTTGGCATTATTATGCGTATAATTAAAAAATTTTTAATGTTAAAAATATATTTTTTTGCCCTTTCAAAAATCACGTAAAAGCTGTTAAACTTTCATTAAATTCTAGCTAATCATTACGGAGATATTATGTGCGCAAGATTATACATCGACAAAAATTCATTCTGACATTTTTACAAAATAAATAAATAAATAACTAAATAATGTAGAATTATTTTAACAGCTGTAATAGAGAAATAAAACCTTTCTTATCACATATTACAATTTACAAGTTTAAAAAGTAATTATTTTTTGAGTTATTGTAAATAAAGTTATGGTATTTTTTCTTTTTCTTCAAAGTTACTTGACCGCTTAAGAAATAAATTTAAAAAAAGAATAAAAATAAGAGAGAGAAAGAGAGAGAGAGATAAAATCAAAATAGGATCTTAATTCAATAATTTACGCTTGAATACGCGTAAAAAAAAAAAAAAAAAAAAAAAAAAGGAAATTAAAGGGGACTAATGTGCAAGTTGTACCTGACGGGACTAAAGTGAAAGTTGTACCTGACGGGACTAATGTGAAAGTTGTACCTCACGGGACTAATGTGCAAGTTGCACCGAACGAACAAACTATTTCTTTCAACGAAAATGCCTACTAAACCTGGACGATAGGTCTAATATATCGTATCCTATTATATATCGTATTTATCGTAATATAACTCAATACTTATTTCGCTTCCTTCTTCGACTCGTTTTAATGCGCATTTTTTATATGCATGAGCAGCCCCCTAAAAACAAAAACATTAAATCATTAAATTCATTTTTTTATTTCATATTATTTCACGCGCACTTTTTATTTCCTAATTCAAAATTATTAAAAAAAATTTTTCGATATCGCTTGTAACGATACTGATTATTATTAATTTTCTTTTCTTTTTCTTTCAACAACAATAATAATAATAATAATAATAAAAAGATTTTGATGAAATTCTGGCAAAAGCAGAATTTAGTTTCGGACGGAGGACTATTAGTTTTTTTTTCTTCCCAATTATAACATCCCTTTCAAATTATTCAATTATATTTTCGATAAATTTTAGATTTCGATAAATGTCCAACTATCGAAAAATGATTTCGGCAAATGTCCAACTATCGAAAACGACAACGCAAAAATTCCAGATTGAGACTAATAGGCCTTCAGTCCTAAAAAATGTCGTTTTGTATAATCTCATTTCTTAAATATCACTTAAAATTGTGATCAAATGTTATGATGCGAAAGTGAATATATTACAAAAGAATAAATAAGGAACTTTATTAAGATAAATACAAAATAATAATATTGTTTTAGGAACAGTTACTATATGTTATTCACCTAAAGAAAGGATATATTCTAGGCATATTTTTAATTTCTTATAAAATATATTAAAAAGGGATTGAAATACTATGTAAAATCGTTTTAATACGAAATTAATGTCATGCTGTGATTTTATATTCAGTTCATTTATCTTACATTTTATGAAAGTAGAAACTAGCGTAGTCATATTTCAAAGTGAAGAAGTAGTTGACAGTTGTATAAGAAATATTAACTGAAGTGTATTAATTTGAACTTTTCGAATTCTTTCGACAGTAGAAAAACTGAAAAATAAATAGATCCCATATATCATTTCTCGAATACTTTGCTATCACCTAAGTTTTATACTTATCCATATAATATTGGAAATCCATTTATTCCTTGTTATTTATACTATTTCTTTCCTCTTTAAACTTTCACGCATTTTTTATATGCATGAGCAGCACCCGAAAAACAAAAATATTAAATCATTAAATTCCTTTTTTTACTTATTTTTATTTCATATTATTTCACGCGCACTTTTTATTTCCTAATTCAAAATTATTTAAAAAAAAAAACTTTTTCGATATCGCTTGTAACGATACTGATTATTATTAATTTTCATTTCTTTTTCTTTCAATAATAATAACTAGCAGGCTACGCCCGCTTCGCTGGCCACTATATTTAAATGAATCTCCAAAAGAATTGGATCATTATTTATTTTTCACATCACATTATAAATAAAAACTAAAATAATTACATTAGAATCGCTCTAGACCTCGCATCGGGTACTCGCTGACTACGGCAGCTCTTTCTCTGCCCGCACTGTATCGGGAGCAGGTCCCCACTGCCTGCAGAAATCTCTTTCCTATGTATTTCAATATGGGTATTTATTGACGATAGGTGGGTCTGCTATTATTTAAGAACTACGATTTTAAAGATAACTGTATCTCAGCGTCTATTAAATATTTTAGTTTTTGAACCAAGTACTTTATTGCTTATGCTATTTACACTGCATTACAATTTGATTCCGACCAATGTAATGAAATAAAATAAAAAGTAGATTTTCGTTTAGTAGGAATTAAATACATAAAAAACAAATAAATTCCAATCAGTTTAATCCTTTCTACTATATACTACCATTATTTCCTGACAAATACTATAAATTAGGAAAAAAAAAAAAACTTCTAAAGAAATTAAATTAACAAATGAAAAATAATTATTGTTATACTACAAAAATTATACATAAACATAACTGTTATAAATACGTTTTTAAATTTTAAATTTAATATATTTAATTTTTTCTACTGCATTACCATTTTATTTTTAATAAATATAATAAATTAAAAAGAGAAAAAAGATTCGCCCACAAATAAATGTATTAAATAAAAAATAAATTGCATAATATAGCCGTTGCTAAGATACGCAGACGATTACAATCGAAGAATAAATTCATGAAAAAGGAAGCATAAAAGCCAATGTTTAAAATCGAAAAAACATTAATTTAAAAAATTCAAATTCGAAATTCGAAAAACTCTCGATGAGGTGCACACCTGCAGGGTCCCAGGTACCTATATGCCAAATTAGGAAGCTCTGCGATCCGTAGTGTGTAGTATTGTTCATGTTTAGATTAGATAAATGTATTTATTTTCCTGTTGGAAAAAAAAAAAAATAAACTCGTATTTTTTTTTTTTTTTTTTTTTTTTTTTGCAACAATTAAATTATGGATTCAATTTAAATGGCTAATTTTTTATTATTATCTTAATATTTTCATATTTTTATTAGTTAAAAGAAAACTAAACAGAAATTCGAAATTCTGACTTCGATGTGCACAATGATCCTTCGGGGGGCACCTTTGTGTTAAATCTCGTGACTGTCCGAGCTACCGTTTTCGAGAACAGTGAAATATATATACAAATATTGCTCACTTAATATAGTACAGTCAAATTAGACCAAAAAACACCAAATAAGGGAAAAAATTTATAAAGTTTTGAAACTTTGGAATAACATTCCTGGGGGCTCTAGTAATGCAAAACAAAAAAGTTCCCCCTTCCTGGGGGGGAGCTTCCCCCCCTTTTCCCCTCTAGACCATATAGTTCTTTCATATTAGGAAAAACAGATATAATAATTTACATACGCTTGAAATTTTAGGATAACATTCATGAAAAGTCTAGTAATGGACAAGAAAAAAAATTCCACCCCCACCCCCTGTGGGTATATTTCCCCCCCCCCCTCCCATTTCCCCCCAAAATTGTTTAGCACCTTCATTTTTTTTTTTTTTTTTTTTTTTTAATGAGGGACTATAAAAACATTATATTATAGGAATAAATATTTATAAACTTATAAAATTTCGAATTAATACTCTTGAGGGTTCCCCCCTCCCCCTCTTAAAAAAAAAAAAAAAAAAAAACAGTAATTTGATTCAGATTTGAAAAAAAAAAAAAAACAGAGGAAATAATTTATAAACATTTGAAACTTTGAAACATTGAGATAACACTCATGACTAGACTATTATTAAAAAAGAAGACATCCCCCTTCTCTGAATAAGCACCTCCCCCCCCCCTTTCTCCCCAAAACATACAGTTTCTTCAGATTATGAAAAATAGGAGACTCTAAAGGATTAAAGGAATTTATTACAGAGGTATGCATTTATAATGTTCTGAAATTTTTAAATAGTGCTCTCGAGAGCTCTAGCAATGGAGAAACAAAAATCCCCGACACCCCTCTTCATCTGTGGACGGAGGATACTTCTTTTCCTCCCGAATTTGTACAACTTTTTCATATTAAGAAAAACCGAGAAAATAATTTACAATGTTTTAAAATTTAGGATAGCACTTATGAATTGGCTTGCAATGGAAAATAGAATAGGTCTCCGTTCTTGGGGGGTGGGAGGGGGGAGCTCCCCCACCCCTTTTACTCAAAATCTCGTTTTCCTCTTTTCGATCTAAGGAAATCCAACCGTGACTTTTCAGTTTTTCATTTTTTACACAAAATCGTTAAGTTTACTATTACAAAAAATAATTCTTTTTTAAGACCTCATATATGATACATACATACATACATATATATATATATATAAATACGATCAATCTTTTCGGAGTAATTGGCAACGGAGAAAAAAAAATGAGTACTTGATTTTGGTATTTTTTATATATTTTTTACAGATAAGAATAATGTACTCTCTTCTTTCAACTTGGTCAGATACAAAGAACGGGCTTTAAATATTTTGAATTTGCTCAACGCTTAGAAATTTCTGATATCGAAGCAAGCATAGCAAAAATGACGCAGATGCTTTGATAGTTAGGAAAGCAATTGATGCATCTGATTTAAACAAGCAAGTCGTTATTGTTGGACAAGATGTGGACCTTATAGTTTTACTGATAGCACTTGCCCCAGAAGATAAGGACATTTTATTCAAGAAAGAAGGAAAAAAAAAAAAAAAATGTCAAAGCAAGATTTTATAGTTCCAAGGATTTGCAAAATTTATTTGGTATTAAAAATGTCGATGATTCTATTCTATTTCTTCACGCAATGAGCGGTTGCGACACCACTTCGGCCATGTTTGGAAAAGGGAAAGTGCAAGCAGTTCAATCGTTTAACTGATCTCACCTCCTCCATGATGTACCCAAAGTGTTCAATGATCCAAGATCGACTCGTGACTCAATTGAAAAAGCTGGTGAAAAATTTATTAGTGAGATGTACAGTAAAGTTAAAAATAAATAAATAAATAAATGAAAATGAAAAACGCATCTATAACTTCTGAAATGAAAAAATTGAACGATCTCAGAATTCAATGTTTTAATGAATTAGTAGGACAGGCAAGCAATGCTGTCATCCTATCGTGCTTGCCACCTACCACTGATGCTGCATTTTCATCGGGTTTACCTGCAAGTACAGATGTGGTTGGGGAATCGCTTGGATCCAAAGACCTGGGGCTGGAAAGTATCTAATTCATACTTGTCTCCTGTATATCTAAGACAAGCGCCTGCTTCAGAAAAAATACTAAATTTGATTTCATGTGGCTGTATGCAAGGTTGTGGAAGGAAGTGCAAATGTGTAAAAGCAAATTTATTGTGTACAGGAATGTATAAAAATTATCACGGGCAAACCTGCACCAATAAAGAACCCATTGACATGACAGAGGAGTTTGAAGATGACTTTCATGATGAACTTAATTACTTTTTATTTGATGTTAAGACGATTTTGTAAGTAATAAATTATTGACTTACATTAAAATTATTTTATCTACATTTTACTTAATTATTGCTATATTTATTTTACCTAGTTATTACCTGAATTTCATTATTATCATTTCAATTTATTTTATTTTTTACAATTTAGTAGCTTTTAAAAACTTAAAGGAGAAATAATTTTTCGTTTATGCATAAGGAAGAGGACATTTTGTGCAGAATTTTTCAAGGCATATTTTTTTTTTTTTTAATTATTATAATAGTAGCTGTCTTTGAAAACCAAATAATTTTGTGTTAATTAAAAAAAAAAAAAAAAAAAAAAAGGAAAACTTACGGAAAATTTTGAAGTAGTTTTTATGGGGGGAAAGAGGAGTTGGAAGCCCCTCTCAAAGAGGGGACTTTTCTGTTTCCCATTGAGATACCCCATATGATTAATGTCCCAAATTTTTAAATCTGTATGCTTCTTTCTAACTTTTTTTTTTTTTAATTGAAGGAACTGCAGTATTTTTGAAGGGGGGGGGGGGTCATCCTTCCAAGGGATGGCTTTTTGTTTTCATTGAAACCTTTTCAAGCATACTATCTAAAAAATTTCAAAATTATATAAATAATTTGTATTGTCTTACTTTCAATGGATTATACAATTATGGGGCGAAGGGACAGAGGGAGAAGCTTTTGCTCCAGAAGAGGGTGAATAATAATAATTATTATTATTAGACCATCAAACAATTTTGTCCACAAACTATGAAATTCTACAAATTATTTCCCCATTTGTTTTAATATCAACAAATTATACGATTTTTTTTTTTTTGGGGGGGGGGAGGGGGAGAAGGGAACTTTTGTATTTTCTATTGTTAGACACTTCAAGAGAACTTTCCCCAAAACTAAAAACTCTTATATAACTTATTTTCGTATTCTTCTTAATTTCAGCAAAATGTAACTATTTTTTTTATTGGTGGGGGGGGGGGGAGGTGAAGGAGGAGAGTTCACACTGCATGGTGGAATTTTTAAAATTTTGTATCCCATTATTAAGCACCTCAAGAATATGTTATACCAAAATTTCAAAACTCTATTTAACCATTTTTCTTATTTTCAATACATTATATAATTTTTTTTTGAGGGAGGGGAGAAGGAAGCTCTTACCCCAGGGTGGTAAATCTTTTTGTTTTCAATAATTAAATTACTCAGGAATGTTGTACCAAAATTTCAATACTCTATGAATTAATTTTCTATTTTTTTTTTCTTTTCTTTATTTAAACGAATTATACAGTATTTTTTTTTTTGGGGGGGGGAGGGGGTAAACTCCCACCCCACGGTGGGTAACTTTTTTGATTTGCATTATTAGACTCCTCAGGAATGTTATGCCATAATTCTAATGCTCGATAAATTAATTCCATATTTTTTCTTCGTTTCAACGAATTATACGTTTTTTTTTTTTTTTTTTTTTTTTTTTTTTTTTTTTTTTTTTTGGGGGGGGGGGGGCGGGGGAAGCTCCCCCCTCAAGAGTGGGGAACTTTTTTGTTTTGAATTATTAGACCCTTCATAAGTATAATCCCAAAGTTTCAAAACTTTATAAATTTGTCCCTTATTTTTCCTAATTTGACTGTACTAATAGTATAAGATAATAATAAAAAAGGTTTTGATGAAATTCTGGCAAAAGCAGAATTTAGTTTAGGACGGGAGGACTATTATTTTTTTTTTTTTTTATCTTCCCAGTTATAACACCGCTTTCAAATTATTCAATTATGTTTTCGATTAATTTTAGATTTCGATAAATTTCCAACATTTATCGAAACATCGTCTTACATTTTATGAAAGTAGAAACTAGCGTAGTCATATTTCAAAGTGAAGAAGTAGTTGACAGTTGTATAAAAAATATTAACTGAAGTGTATTAATTTGAACTTTTCGAATTCTTTCGACAGTAGATAGATCCCATATATCATTTCTTGAATACTTTGCTATCACCTAAGTTTTATACTTATCCGTATAATATTGGAAATCTATTTATTCCTTGTTATTTATACTATTTCTTTCCTCTTTAAAATTTCAAACGCAAGTTGTTTGAAAAATTCTCATACCTCTTTTAGAATTTGTATTTTCAATATAAACGTATAAATTGTAAAACAATCTTACATAGATTTAAATTTTTTTTGTAATTTTAAATAACAACATTCTTTCAAAAATGAGGATTAAGTACTATTGATAACGCAAAGGTCCTGACATAGATGAGATGGCTTTTTATAAAGGATCTTAACCCGCATTTATGCTATTTTATGCAGAAAACCTACACCCCGCGAGAAAAAGATAGGAACAAAGGGTTTTTCCTTTGATTTTTCATAAAATAACGTTACCTAAATTTTGCTTATCATTTATTACTATTATAAAATAATACTATTCCTGGACGACTAATTTTTGTTTTAAGACTCATTTAGATAAATTTTAAGACTAAAATTTTTCTAATTTAAGACTACACAGCGCGACAAAAAGATAGGAACAAAGGGTTTTTTTTAAAGAATTTTTGACTATGATTATTTTGAATATGATTCAAATATTTAATATGTTTTTGATATGATAATATTTTGTTATGATAATAAATGATCAGCTCAATTTATATAATGTTATTTTATGAAAAATTTAAAAAGACCCTTTGTTCCTATCTTTTTTTCGCGGAGTGTAGCCTTAAATTAGAAAAATTTTAGTCTTAAAACTTTTCTAAATGAGTCTTAAAACAAAAATTAGTCCGAAAATAGTGTTTTTTTATAATAATAATAAATGATAAGCACAATTTAGATAACGTTATTTTATGAAAAATCAAAGAAAAAATCCTTTGTTCCTATCTTTTTGTCGCGGGGTATATAAGAATAGCATATTTCCAGCACCCTCTTGACTACTCATTTTTGACTGCTGTAGAGATAAACGAAAATGTAAATGAAGAAACAAGAAGTATTAAACTCAACCTTTTTATTTGGAATCTTTAAAAGATAGAGGAGAGGGAGAGTTGACTACTCACTAGAATCCGAGAGACTGGATATTGAACAACTATTGCGGACGATCGTTCAAAGAGCACTCGACCTCTGTAGACTATATAATTACCAGTATCTGGCATTTTTCTTTTAATTAAAATCTAGGAAAATCAATTTTTATTTGGCTTCAGAGAGCCATTCAAAGAAATCAAAGAGCGTATATAGTGATATCCTATATAATAGATTGAACAAACATGGCAGATCGACCGGCTAGTCTATGTACAGTCTCTTATCATATAGGATCATTACTAAAATCTTTTTTGTTACTAATCGTAGTGAAATATATCTCTGGTGAAAGCAGTAATGTTAGCATCTCTCTCATAAGCACGCCGAGGTATTGAAAGGACTCTGCTTAAATAGATTGAACTCGATAGTCACTTCGCAACATTTATCTTAAACCATCTTTACAATACTGACATGCATCTGAGACACCTGAACATCTCAATTACCACAGTTTTCCACAAACTACTTTCCGCTATTCCCCAGAACCATCGCCATCTGAACGAACATTTCACGGACTTCTAACTTTTGACGTGTTCCCATCAAAATTATACCTCTGGGGGGGTCACCAAAGAGGGAGAGCCGTTCCTTTTGTTGAGGATCAAAATTGTGATGGCATGTCTCCGGACCACCTCAAGGGGTGGGTTCCAGACCGTCGCCAATTGCCCACTGCTCAGTACTAGTGCAATGTAAAACCCAAATATTCAACCAACCAGTCAACCAACCAGTCAACCAGCCAACTTTTGACAGCTCTGCTTGATTTTGAGCCTGTAAGCGGGTAAGGCCTAACATTCTTCCAAACAATGGAAAACTCCGAACAGCTACGCCAGTGAGTGCGACTTGGGTTCAATTTCTCGAACGAGCTAGAGAGCAGAAGCTATCAGCCTCTGTTTTTTTTTTTTTTTTTTTTTTTTTTTTTTCTGATGGTCTGGAAATAAAGTATTCACGTTTAACCCATATAAACAAATAACATAAAAATAAATAAATAAAGAATTGTTGTGTAGAAACTTTATTATGTTCAAAAATTTTTATTTTACCTTTAAAATATATTTACATTGTACAAATCTCATGAAGATAATTCTTGTAATTAGCTTTAGAATAACATTCCCCTTTTATCACATGCGATATTTGTAATAAAGTTCTTACATAAAATGATAATTTATATTTAAAAAAAAATATATATATAATTATTCTTATGTTATTATATAGTTACCTGCATATCATTATTGTTTTTAAATTTCGTTGCAAAGATTTTAAGATTTAAATCTTAAAATCTTAACTGAAAAATTTACTCTCACATTTTTAATGTTAAAATGAGCAAGACCTATGAACTGGGTATAGTTGAAAACTTATCACATTTTGGCTACTGGAAAATTTTAATAGAAATATTATTTTATTTAATCAGCAAACTCAAACATTTTTCGATTATAAAGTGAAATGAAAATTTTTATCAAAAATTTCCGGCAGCCAAAAGGTGCTAAGTTGACAACTATACTACCATAGCCTGCTTAAGTAGATGCCTGCCGCGTCGCTTTTAAGCTTGGCAACAGTTAGAGCGGTAGACAGCGCCATCTGGTACAGATTGCGCGACTTTTTTATTCAATTGTCACCAAAAATTTTTAAAAGTGGGATTTGAAATACAAATCCATTGAAGAGACGTCGATTATATATATCTCATATCACTTCTTAAAATTATTGGTGACAATTGAATAAAAAAGTCATGCAATCTGTAGCAGGTGGCGCTGCCTACCGTTCGACCTGTTTCCAAGTTTAAGAGCCACGCGACAGGCATCTAGTTAAGGAGGCTATGATACTACGAACCATATGTACTTACTTTAGCATGCTGTATGAGTAATTTTCTAAATGTGCATGGGCGAACTGAACAATTCACTCTTTAATGACTTTAAAACAATTTACAATTAAATGTGATATATCAATAAAGAAAAAAAAAAGTTTATTTTTTGTGGGGGAATGTTGGAGTATCAACTATATCCAAATGGTAAAAATGTGCAATTTTTTGCATCGTCACATATGACATTTGTCAATGGATATGTAAACCAAATAATTAGTTAATTTTAACACTTTTTTTTAAACAAAGTTAAAGGGTTCATAACTCAGTTCATTTGAGCGACTGTCTGTACATCTCTCTATCCTGCGAGGTTACTTCCGTAAATAACACTGCTCTGCAAAAAAAAAAAAAAAAAAAAAAAAAAAAAATCACCTCTGATACCATTTTTGCTGATTTTTATGTAAAAGGACCTTCTGAATCCGAATCTGACTACCATTTTGCCCAGTCACCCACCGTTTTCTTGGGACACCACCCCCTCCCTCAATTTTTATCACTGTTCGGTAATTTTATGGCCATGAATTTGATTTGGAGAATGAAAAAGAAGTAACGTAGCACTTAAGAAAAATAAATAAATAAAAATAAAATGTTTAATAAATAACATTAATAAAAGATTAAAAAGATATAAGAAATGTTATACATAATTCCAGTGGCAAATCCCACCCTAAATTTTCCCCTTGCCGCAAATGTTGATGCTTTAGAATTTTCCAACTCTGTTGCCTCTCAGAAGATATTTTACAGTTAAAATAATCCCCCCCCCCAAAAAAAAAAAAAAAAAATTAAAATTTATAGCCATAAATTTACCGAAAATTGCCATAAAATGATCATAAAATTACCATTTTAATTACCATAAAAATAGCTATAAAATCACCGAATAGGGGGCCGCCCGGGGGGTCCTAGGGTAAAATGGACGTCATATTCGGATTCAGGAGGTTATTTTACATAAGAGTTTTTCAAAATGGTGTAGGTGCAATTTTGATGCTGAGCAGTGTAATTTTAAAATGCCTTGAAATGGAAATATTATTCAGGTTTATTTTTGATATGCTCTCTATGGAAAATATAAATAGGTATACTACTAGAATTTCAGAATTCGTACTTTAAAACTCGTTTATCATTATTAAAAAAAATTAATTAATACGCATTTTTTATATGCATGAGCAGCCCCCGAAAAACAAAAACATTACATCATTAAATTCATTTTTTTTACTTATTTTTATTTCATATTATTTCACGCGCACTTTTTATTTCCTAATTCAAAATTATTAAAAAAAACTTTTTCGATATCGCTTGTAACGATACTGATTATTATTAATTTTCTTTTATTTTTCTTTCAATAATAATAATAATAATAAAAAGATTTTGATGAAATTCTGGCAAAAGCAGAATTTAATTTAGGACGGAGGACTATTAGTTTTTTTTTTTTTCTTTTTTCAAATTATAACATCGCTTTCAAATTATTCAATTATATTTTCGATAAATTTTAGATTTCGACAAATGTCCAACTATCGAAATCGACAACGCAAAAATCCCAGTTGAGACTAATAGGCCCTCAGTCCTAAAAAGAAAAAAAAGAAAATAGTACAATCATTTATGACATAAAACATTCTATGACTAAATTTTAGCATAACTCTGGAAAAAAAAAAAAAAAAAAAAAAAAATCGGGTATCTGCGTGCATACAATGGATTGTTTTTTTTTTTTATTATTATTATTCAGGATATACGATAAAAATGTATTGATTGATATGTCTTTTCTTCAGAAAATGACGTACGCGCTTTCCTTCATACTACAAGAAAAGGTTTCATTGCGTCTTTCCGATTGTTAGAAGTAAATTTTTCTAGAATTTTTTATTTTTTTTTTAAGTACATCTAAAATATTTTCAATCTAATATAAAAATAAATAAATAAATAAATAAAAATATAAATAATTAAATAAAATTCAATAAATGTAGCCGAGTTCAAGAACAGAACTTTACATCATGCATTCAACATTTCACGGAATATGCATAGATATAGTAATTTATATAGATCTATCATTCCCATGTTAACGAGCAAAGATTTTTGATGCCGAAAAAGTTTTTGGCATCAGCCATTAGAGAGTTAAAATTCGAAAATAATAATAATAGAATAGAATGTTAATGAATTTTGAAAATGCCGAAATATTGCGTGGCTTTGTGTTCTAATAAATATATGAAAAGAAATGGGATAAATTTTCATAAATATAAGTTATATTCAAGTAATTTATTAAAAATATAAATTTTATAATCAGTTGCTTTGTTATTATTATGAAACAATTACTGTCTTCATATTTAGTATAATGCTTTTTTAAATTTTAATATTTTTTAATATTTTATATTAGTAAGTAATGTGGAATTCTCAAAATTCTTTTAAATGTAGTTAGCAGCCGAGGAAGTTTTAATATATAACTAGTATGTTGTGACCACCACAAGACTTTCTTCTATATATAATCCTATACAAATTTACGCAATACAAATTATTTATTAAGTTATAATTTATTAAAATTATTTTTCATGATGAATGCAGACGATTTTTATCTCAAAGAAGTATAATAATAAATACCGAAAGAAAGAAAGTCAGTTTTGTGCAGACATGAGTATACTAGAGTATAGTAAAAAAAAAAAAAAAAAAAAAAAAGAGAGAGAGAGAGAGAGAGAGAAAAGAAAAGAAAGAAAGAAAAATGGTTTTCTGGTGTTTTTCATTCTCTTTTAGTCCATAAATTTTATTTGTAAATTATCTTTGTCTATTCCCGTGTATATTCACTCGGGAAAAGATATCCATAAGAGAGTAAAATGGCCGTCTTTTTCCGAATGAAAAGGTATCACTTTTTCCCCCTCATTGATCTATCTATGTCTTATTACTATATCTATGGGAATATGTTTTGATTTATTGCTGAGCTTACCTATTTTAAATTTCAAACAACAGTTTCCAATCTTGTCCGATATAATGTAGAGGGTTTATCCTTTTGAATCATGTTTGACATGACTTTCTATTCAACTGATATTAACAGAAAAATATCTCAAATAATATTATTTGATTTTTCTCAAGTAATTAAGACAATGTGACTTAACCAGTTTCATTTGTATTATGAAATGTTTGAAATCATTCATCATACTGATAATTATTCATTTTATTAATTTTCTTTTCCAGCAAGCAAATTTACCCCAAAATAGAGCCAAGTGGCCTTGGGTAATTACGCTTGGGCATAGGCCGATGTATTGCTCCAATACAGCTCTACGGTATTGTAGATTAGACTCGAATCCAGTAAGTAAAAAGTCATATACTTTTGTTAGAGCTACTGAATTAAATAACAATAAGCAGGTATTTGTTATTATGAATAATTAAATTTTTTATTGAAAGATATTTTCACATAGAAAATTGTATAAGTTTATATATTCGCTTTTTAAATTTTTTAGACACGACATTTTCATTGGCTGTCTTTTACAAATTGAAAAATTCTAGTGTTTCTTAGCAGATCAGATCTTTGATTAATGCACCTGATTACCAGATTTAGATAAAATGAAAAACTTTCTGTGAACATAACATATATATTAAAAGACTTTATGGTAAAAAAAAAAAAGACATATGCAAATGATTAAATAATTCATAAAACAACTAATGTATAAATAAAGCATAAAATAATTGAAAATAAAGATATTTATGTCTTTTATTTTTATGTCATATTTTTTCAACCACTAATATACTGTCAGTTTTAATTTATTTCTTAATTTCTTAATTATTATTATTATGACTAATATTATTTTTTTTTCTGCAAAGTTTACTGTTAAAAATTTCCGTAAATTTAATGTAAATATTTATGCAGAGTCACTGTAAATTTACAGTAATTCTTAGTTAAAAGTGAATAATCGAGATTCTCAATCTTTATTCTGTATTTTTACGTAATTTTATTATTTAACTTTTTTATTAAAATTAAAAATGACTTTTTTTACTTTAGAAAAAGCATTCCAAGTCCGAAACATATTCTCCCCAATAATTAATTAAATTAATTTTTGGTATTAAAATGAATTTATAAAATAAGTTTTTTAACATCTCCATTCATTTTCTCTGTAATTTTACATAAGACTTAAGATAATAGATTACACAGAGTTTTCTGTTGAAATTTTTAACAGTGTGTGTTTGTGTATATTGTGCATCTTTGCTTATTACTCTAAATATAAAATATTTATAAGACTGGTATTTTTGCAATTGGCATTTTGACTTATGCGAATTAATAGAAAAATATATTTGCATATTAAAACAATGTATACATTAATAATAATAATAAACTCATGTGTACATGAGATCAAATATTAATTTGCCATACGATCTTTCAAATTTTAAATATTACTTATTTTTTTTTAAAATAACAACTTAGATATAACTGATTAATTCATTTTTAAGATGCGTTATTTTCTGAACTGTTTCTGATAGAGCAAAATTTCAAATTACAAATGAATGTTTGTTTTCTATTTGTAGGTTCGAGTCGGCGTATTGAGGAATTATGGATTAGAAAGCCTCCTCTATGAACACGGTGTTGACGTATCATTTTGGGGACATAATCATTGCTATGAAAGGCTATATCCAACATACGATGGACTGGTAAGATTAATTTGTTAATATAAGGTTAACGCACAAGTAGTGGACACTTTAAGGACATTTTCCGGCTATTTTTTGTGTAATTTCCTAAATTTTAGAGTTTCAAAAAATAATTAATATTTCAGACCTTTACTAACTCTTTCTTCACATGACTGTATTATGAAAATTGCTAATTGTAGCATTTATATATGTAAAAAATCAAAAATCTGAAGAGCTTAAAATGAGCCAGTAGTGGACACACTAAAGACCCAGTAGTGGACACACTAAAGACCCAGTGGATGACACTTTTTTCTTCCAGTAGTGGACCCCTTTGAATTTTTGCTTTAAAATTCAACTCTAAAATTGCTAGATTACAGAATTGTGTCCACTACTGGTCTGGCATTAAAAGTGACATGAGCCAGTAGTGGACAGGGCTGTCCACTATTTGTCATGATGGCATTTTTCGGCACCAGTAGTGGTCACCCATAAAAATACTATGTGTTAATACAGGATTTAAAAAATAGCACAATAAATGAATTCTGCATACTTATTTTAGTCATATGAAAGCAAAAGGTAGAAGAAATTAGTTAAAAATAAGCAGAAAGCGAGCAAATAAAATTTCATTTCCTTATTCAAAGTCATAAGAAGAAAACGGCAAAATCACAAAAAGTGCATTTTTTTTTTTTTTTTTTTTTAGTTAAACTAACATTTTTTTAAACTAATGGCCGGAATTATTTTTTGTTAAAGGGTTTAACAGTAAAGGACTATAACTCCCTTCCTGGACATTGCTCAAATCTTCAGAATTTTTAGGTAGCTTATTTTCCCAGTTTAAAATTAAAAGTGTCCACTACTGGTACAGGGTCCACTACTGGTGCATTTACCTTAAATCGATTTTTTTTTCCTTTGAGAGAAAGAAATTTTAGAGATAAGCGTTCAAAAATCTATTATTGGAGTAAAAGAAAATCTACTAGCTAAAATAAAGAGCAAACAGATTGATTTTTTGTTTTCTTTCCTTATATAGTGTTAAGAATTTTACTTCAATTTCTCAGCACTGAAGTTTTAGTAAAAATTAATTCTTTTTACTTATTTGTTTATTTTTAATAATATACAAATCTTATACATTTCTAATAATATACATACATTATTTTTAATAATATACATTCTGTCATTTTATTAGTTTCTAACCAGGCTACATCTATAATATTAAAACACAAAGCATATTCTGTAAGACCAAAATCGTACGATTTGGGCATGCGCGAGAAAAATTTGAACCAATTGGGAACGGGAATATTCCTTTTTTTATGCAGAATACCGATGATAGATCAAGCAGACGACATTAAGATTGATATGTCTGTGGCAAATGCCTAATCAAAGCTCACTAATGCCTAATTAAAGTTAATATTACTCCGTGGCTCAATCATAAAAATAATTCACACGATGAATTCATATTTGCCAAGGAAGTATACCTATTAAAAACAAAGCAATTCGCGAATACGTATCGTCATCCGTTATCTTCTTATGCATTTTCGTTTGCCGAAAATTTCTGTACACTGAATGTGGCGCCATCTGTTGCCATGTCAATATATTATACCATATCTTTAAAATAATTTTTTTCCATTTCTTAAAAAAAAAAAAACTTTTAAAATTAACAAATTATCAAAGTTTATTATTCTTTAAATGTTTACTTTCATCAGCTGAAAATTTTGTTTACAAAAGATGGAGATAAATATCTAAAATCAAAGGGGGTTTTATTTTATTTTATTATTTATTTAATTATTATTTATCTAATTATTATAATTTCTGATATTTCATTCCGATACTATATTAGAGTAAAAATAATTTGAAAAGAATAATATTAAAATATTGATATTTTATACGAGTAAAAATTTATTTATTTTTAACAGTATACTTTTGTTGAAATATACTATTTTGATAGAATAAAGTGTTATAATACTATTTCAGTAAAAACAAATTTTAACTTTATTCCGATTTGCAGTTTATTTTCAGAATACAATAAGTTAATATTTTGGATTATATCCAAGTGTTTTTACAAATATGGGAAATTGGGCAGGGGGTTTAAACCGGTTAAGAGCAATGTGAAATATTAAAGCAAGGGTGTTTTAAACTTTATGGCGTGAAGAGATTTTAGTTGCACATCATCCGTCAAATTTTGACGGGCATTAACTAGTTAAATATAAAAATTCTAAATTATTGTTACTACACATTATAATTATGAATCGTAGTTATTAGATATACCTATATATTATCCTGATATATCTACATAATATTTAAATATTTATTTAAAGATACTTTTACTTGATATAAGTGTTTCATACAACGAGATAATTATGTTAAATGAAGATACAGTAGAGCTGCGGTTATCCGAGCCCTTATTAACCGAGTTTCGGGTTAACTGAGGTTGTCCCGAAACCAATTCTTTCTTCTATTTATACAGAAGAAAGTAATGAAATAAGAACATTTATATATGAAGTTAAAAATTATTTAAGAAAATATCATATAAAATGAAGTTATCTTATGAAGATAACAGACAGAAAGAAGAAACTTCCTTCTCTCATAATTCTATCATGAAACGTAGAAATTTTCCTTCAACAAACATTTACCCACGTGTTGCCGCAAAGAAAATTTTAACAAAACTATATATATGTACATACTTGCCAACCATCTCATTAATAACCGTACAATTGTTAACGCCTCCTGAAAAAACGCCCCTTTTCTCACACCACTATATTTTTAGAATTATTCTTTTCAAATGTTGTTACGATTAAATAAGACTAAAATTACTCTAATAAATTATTGGTGTGAAAAAAAGGACGGGTACTAAAATTTGTACGGTTCATAATGAGATGGTTGGCAAGTACGTATATATATATATATCAGGGCCCGAAATTTCAACTTACTCGCTGAAAAAAAAAGTCTTACTCGCCACAAAATAGAGTTGCCATTTTTTTTTTCTTTTTTTCTTTTTTTCTTTTTTGCGTATTTTGGTTTTTTTTTTTTTTTTTTTCTTTCTTTTTCCTAACTATTTGAAATGATTTTATAAATATGCTTAAAATTATATATATTAAAAGTGTGTCGTTTATCATCATGTCTCATAATCATCTGTAATTAAAAATCATTATAATGTATTGTATTTGAGATTTGTAAAAGATTAAAATGCCTAATAACATAAATGCAAAGAATCATTAAAGAGAGAGAGAGAGAGAGAGAGAGAGAAAAAAAAAACCTCTTCGTTAAACAATATCCTGTGAAAATCTTTTTATTATGAAAGATTAAGCTTCCTTATTTACCTATTTATTTATTTAACTTTTTTACATCAGAAATGTCTTTTCCGTCCATTTTATTTTTGTAATCAGACGGAATGTCGATGTGTATAATTTGTTCATTCTTGTCATTTGAAATAGCAATTTCGGAATAATTTTTTCGATAAAATCGTTGCTTACATACCTACAAATCATTACAAGCGCAAATCCTTGGAGTTTCAGTAAAAAACTGGAAAATCTAAAACTGTTTTTTGATCCTTATTCAACAAAATAAACATAGGCAGTATCTTTAAAAGGGCTCGGGTTCATTTTCAGGCGCCAATATCGCATAGGCAAATTTTCACATTTCTCTTCTGTCGGATAGGGAGCGACGGGCAAAGAGGTTCTCTGCTCGTCTATTCTCACTCTGCTTGGAGAAATCACAATAGGAGAAACGAAACTGCCGAAGAGATTAAAACTTTTATGCATGCACTAAACATTTTTTCTTTCCCAGGCTGGGATTAAATACGAGGTTATAAGATGGCAAGATTTTGCCAGATTTAAATCTATAAAAATAATGTTTTCTGTCACTGTATACTGTAAGAATTCTATCTATAACTAGACCAAATCTTTACACGCCACAGTAAAAATTCCACTCGCCAATGGCGAGCTGGCGAACGGAAATTTCGCGCCATGAATGTATATATATATAAAGGAAGTATAATGCAAGATAGACAGACGCTTAAATTGCCATAATAATCCACAAAAGCCTGAACAGGATACTATTTAACTAAAATAAAATTATTTAACTAATTTGATCAATAAAATTTTAATTTAAACATGAAAACAGGAATAATACTCACTTTAAAATAATTCGATAAGAATACAAACCATATGTATATACATATGAAATTTTTGTAGGAATCGATTAAAAACAATTTCAATAAAATGCTGTTTTACCACACGCGTCTAGATATAATTCCTATTGTTTGAAAATTTCCAGACATTTTCTGCTGAGCTGAAGTGGCTTCTTTAATAAAAGGAACAAGCTTTGTAGCATCGAATCTAGTGCAGTAAAACTTAATAAATGTTTTCCATGAATTGAATACTTTCAAGTACCTTACTTGATAATGAATATTTTCATATTATTAAAATAAATATTTTTCAATATGAAAATTTGCGGCTTCGCTCACATCTGTTTATTAAAATGTATGCTTGTGTACAGACGAACATGAAGAGAATATTATATTAGTTTTGATAATATCTTAACAAAAAGTTCAATAAAATAGTATTGTTATTTATTTATTTATTTTGTACGAAATAAAGAGGGATACTGTGATCACGAAACGAAACGAAACGTATGTTCCCTTTCGCATAAGCCTAAAACGGTTAGCCATAGAATGTTAAAATTTTCTATTTTAGAGCAGGAGAGGTCAACTTGTGGCTTACGGGCCACATGCGGCCCGTCGTGTAACGTTTGATGGCCCGCGCAGAAATTAACAATAGAGATATTGTAATTTTAACATTACAGATATTTAAAATTTGACAACTTTGGTTAGCACATCAAAAATATTTGAATTCGTTCTCCGAAATTCGCGTAAATATGTGCTAAGGCCTTTTATAAGTCCCCTACGGAGGGCACGCCACACAGGCCTAGGATCTTCTTGCTGTCGATTGGAACTAATCCTAACAATAGTAGCATCCTTCTGAATTATCGGAATGCTGCTAAAATCCATTTAACGGTTATGGTAACTGAAGGAAAAAATATCGCATTGGTTATATTCATTGTAGAATCGAAATGTCATTAGATTCATTGCTCATTTTTTTAACCGAAATTTTAATGTATAATTTAATATTTTGGTGGTTCTACTGTTAATATATGAATAAAATAAAATTTAATATTCATGTATTTTGCTCCAAATCTTCACTCCTCCTAAAAAAATGCATACGTTATGCATTTATATATACACACACACACTAAACGACAAAAAAAAAAAAAAAAAAAAAAAAAATTAAAACGCACTTGGATATTTTTTTTTACCTTCTGCAACCACCAAATTTATCGTTTTAAAAGCAAATTTTTGAACAGATATTATTATGTTGTCCTCCACATACACTTTAGCATTGAATCCAGTGTTAAAAATAAATTACAATTGTCAGAAAAACTGTAATTTTAGAAATTATTTCAAAAATGGTAAGAATAAGGCAGTTAACGATACCACAAAAAGTATTCATTTTTGAATGAAAATAAAAAAAAAAATATTTCAATACACGAGATGGCAAAAGAAATAAAAGTTAACAAAATATTGGTAAAATGGTTTTTAGCAAAATATAAAATTTTTTGGCCGTTTAAACTGGAGATTTGGCTTTAGGCGGCCACGTTGCTCATCCAAGCAAGATAACCGCAAGTTAAAAAGCAAATGTTTAAAAAATCGATTTGTATCATGTTCAGAACTTAAAAAAGATTTAAAAAAAAAAAAGTGTGTAGCAAAAGACTTTCTTCAAAAATAGTCCGGAAGCTAAACAAGTCCAAAAAAACAAGACATCAGTTGTCAAAAAATTAAAAAAAAATTAGCAGTTAATTATCAGGTTGAACTGAGTTTCTCTGATGAGTCAAGTTTATTTTTTTCTAACTGATGAAAAAAAACTACCAAGACGGTAAAAATGGGTCTGATTTAATGAAAAGTGTTCACTTAAAACAGTGACATATTCTCCGTACATTATGGTACGGAGATGCAAACATTTTTCCAAGAATCAGACAGATTTTCATGCTCAAGTGATCAATTAACTTAAAATAAAACACGGTGATTATGAAAATAGGCACTTGACCGACAATTTTGGAGGTATTTCAGACTTTTCTTCAAACAGCATTTGAAGATGATCATGCACCTTGATGTACGGCGTCTGTGGTACTTCAATTTGAATTAAATTGTTAAAATTACCTATCCATTTCTATAAGTATCTATAATTCCGTAAGTAATAATTTTTTTTTCACTCTAAGTTAAATCCCACAAGGAATATTGTAGAATTTCGTCTTTATTAGACTTGGAAACAGTCCTCATCTCAATTCGCTCGAAAATGTTTAGTCATAAAAAGGCGCGGTCAGAGAGAGGAGGATTCAAAATTTGCAGCCTAAAACTTTGCAAGAACTAGAAAAATTATTTATAGTAATTAGCACATTGAAATTTTTGAGATTTATATAAAAAAATGATATAATACTATGCCACTCTGCATTAAAGTGGAATTAACCCAATGCAGAATACATATTTTTATTTAAAAAATGTTTACATCTAACAAATAAATAGTTCTTTTTTCATATATTAAAATATAACTTGTTTATTTCGTATAATAAATCATAATAGAATACAAAGTGTATGGTTATTGCATTATGTTCAAAAAGAAAGTTTTATGTAGATTTTTATAAAGTACTTCGTGGAGTGTAATAAAGCGAATTATTAAATCGAAAATGTACATAGGAATCATTTCACCCCTTTGGTATTATGCAAACATGACTGTTTTATTTGTTTCAACCATTAATTTTAAAGTTATTACAAATAAAAAAGTTATTACAAAGTTATTACAAATTTTGCGCCGACTTCAAAAGTTATGATTAATTGCAGTGTTATAGGTTGTTTGGCGAAGGAAATTATTTTATACTTTTAGGTGCAATTTACAGTTTCATTTCATGCCATTTTTTTTTTTTTTTTTTTTTAGTTGTTTGAATAGTAGTGCTTTTTGGAGTCGGTTATATTTTTTTACAAAAAGATTTTATTTTATTCTGACGTATTTTATTAATTACTTTACTGTCATATTGATTTGACAAAATTTAATCATAACTGGTCCACATAAGAGAAATATTTACATAATAATTAAAAACAATAATACACAAGAACTCGATTTCAATTAAGCTTTTTACTTCTATAAAAAAAAAAAAAAAAAAACCTTCAAAATATCGTGTATAACTTCACGGTACCCTCTTTCTCCGACACTTTCAAAATTAATGTACGATACACAATTTTTAAAAATTTTTCTACAGTTTCGCAACAACCCCTTTTCAGTTTCCTGTTAACTAATCCCCTCCCCAAAAACCGGCTAAATGCTATTGATTGATGAGTCGTCTATATAATCCAGTTCCTTTTGTATATACATGGGTACATTTTCTTTCTATCTTTTATGAATTGATGACGATGTGCTTATTGCAATCGAAACAATTGTCTACATTATCACTGTTATTATTATTATTTTTTTTTTTTTTTTGGCATTCAATACGTTGGAGTATTTTAATTTTGGTTTATTTATCAGATGCCAAGTCAACTTTTGATATAAAGACACCTTAAGTTGAAACTGTAGAAAGTGAGATTTTACAATTTTTCCTTTATTTAATAAGTAATCGGTGGAAAAGAACAAAAATAAATTTCGTGTTATAGATTAAACTTCGTTTTGATACAAAAATTCGAAAACTGTTGTTTGGATTTTAAGGACACAGCTAAAAATAAACTGCAGTAAATTTACAAAAAAAAAAAAAAAAAAAACTGCAGTGATTAGGCAATTCCACTGCATTTTTTTTTTTTTTTCCCCAGAACTGAAGTATCTTTGAAGTTTTTCTACAGTCAACTGTAGATTTTCTGTAGTTAATCTCGACTGTAAAAATACTTCAGTTATTTCGCAGTAAATGTCAAGTAATTTTGCAGTGAATTATTTCATAACCATTGTGAGCTATTGCCTTCGGAAACATTGTAATTTACTTGAAGTTGCTTATTTATAAATATAAATTAAAAAAATAATGAGACTTTTCTACATTTAAAATGAATTATTTAAAATTGTTATCTAACTAAAAGTTTCTATGGAGGAGTAATGCAGTAATTGCATCAACTGCAAAAAAAACTGCAGTGGAATTGGCCAAATCACTGCAGTTTGTAGATTTACTGCAGTTCCTTTTTAGCTGGGGAATAATAATAATAAAAAAGTAAATGCTTATTAAAAAAAAAAAAAAAAAAAAAAAAAAAAAAATGACATTATATGGACTTGAGAACTGTGGGATGAAATATATTTTGAGAAAGGTCAAAGCGACGTTTTGGAAATTAATTTTCTATATGTAATAGAAAAAATAAATAAATGAATAAATAAACAAGTATCTAAGAAAATTTTTGCAATCAAAATAGACAAATACCAAATCTCTTGTTCTTTGAATACGAACACAAATACATGCCTACACACAAAAATAATATTTTTCGTATAATCCATCCCTTTCCTTTTTCTTTTAAATTACAGAATTTTTAAAGAACACAATGATATTTCAAAAATTAAAAAAATAATCATTTACCGTTTAGGATTATTATTTTTGTAAAACATATTTCCTTTTCCATTGAGAAGAAATAAATAAATTAAATCCGGATAAAATAAGGTAGTGTGGAGATTTTTAAAATGAAAGCAAAGACATTAAAAGGAAAATAATACCTCTTTGTATAAGCGAAATATTTTCCACCCAAAATTATTAGTTGTTTTAATAATAGAAGAAAGGTTTAAAGTATTAGATATTTACCTGAAAATTTTATGAAGCGTTTTTGGAAGAATTATAACAATAATCTTAAATTTATTTTTATTTTTTTAAAACAAATTTTTTCATTCTTTTAAATTCAATATATATATATATATATATAATAAATTTATAAAATAAACAGAATTTTCAGTTGTACAGTACCCGCCGCTTATTAAAATGACATTCGTTCTGAGCAAAAGTGATTTTATTAAGCGGTTGATTTTTATATCCGACGAAAGTTCCTGCACTCAAGAAAAAAGTATTATTTACCTAAATTTGGAAAGAAATTTCAAAAGGTACCAAATAATGGCACTAATAAACTATATTAATTAATTAACAGATAATTATTTAATTGTTTTTTCAAAGTAAGTGAATTAAACCCATCCCAAGTTCCGATGTGCTCTCCTTTGAGGAAAATCATCAATACTTTGCTACAAGTTCACGCCTTTCTTTTAAATTTAAAATCTTTCCGTTTAAGCTTCCTGCTTCTAAGTTATTTTAGAATAAGAATTAAAAATTGCCTTATAATTAAACATAAAAAAAAAAAAAAAAAAAAAAAAAAAAATCACTTGCGAATCAAATCAAATGTGTAACTTATTACAACGCTTTCAAAAATACAACCCTTGACCTTATTACTTAGACAAGTGATAAGGCGTTTTCAGAGCTGCCAACCTAATCCGGCAAATTGTTAGTACCGCCCCGTTTTCTACACCACTTAATTTTTAAAGTATTTTTCTACTTAATTCATCATAGATACATTTGAAGAGATTTGCTCTAAAAATTAAGTGGTGTAGAAAAAGGGGCGTTTTTCAATAGGCGTTAACAATTTGCCGGATTAGGTTGGCAGCTCTGCGTGTTTAAATGCAGTAAATGTAAAATTTTCGATAAAGAGAGATAACGAAGGGATTGCTGTATTTTATTTTCTATTTTATTTTAAAAATTAAATATCACAGTGTAAATAAAAAATTTGTTTAAAATATTAAAATGCATAAATGACATTTTTGGCTGCTGAAGAGATTTTTGAGTTTATTAACCGGCGATGCTGATTTTATTAAGCAGCCGTTTTAAAATTAGTTTGCATTGATCTGATTCCGGTCCTGGCAATTGATCAGATTAAGCGGCTGATTTTATTAATCAGTGAATTTATTAAGCGGCGGTTACTGTATTTTAATAAGTTAAAGAATTAAATACAATTTAAGGAACTTTCAGGACAACGTAAGGTAAGTATACCACTAATGGACACGCTAAGGATCATTTCCGCCTTTATTTTTTATGTACTGTTCTTAACGTATGAGACTGTAATAAAAAGCAGTGTTCGATATCTTAACTAATTCTTCCTGTACACGACTGTATACCGCGAAAGATACTAAATGAAAAATTTTTATACTCAAAAAGTTATTAAAAAGAAAAAAAAAATGTACCAATAGTAGACACTTACAAACTCAATGGTGGACAGGTTCAATGTGACGCCCGTCATTCATAAAAATGACCTTCAAACGTTGCGCATTGGGAATTCTCATAATAAAGCTGAACTAATACTGCGTTATCTCTTAACAATATCACAATTTTCTTTTCAGAACCATTAACAAGAGCAATGAGCAATAAATGTTTCATTTAAATATTAGATAACATCTGAAATCGCATGCAACACGGCAAAGTCAGATTAATAAGTAATTAATATGACGTCATTTCAGAACGCAGATCTGTTTTAAATATGAGAGGATACTGTGAATAAAGCGCCATCTGTTAGTGAAAAATGTAATTAATATTTTTTCTTATGTATAAAAAAAAAAATTTTTTTATTTTTATTTTTTGTAATTTTTGAATTATCATATTGTGGCGACTTCTTTTCCGCGCCTGGTTCTTTTCTTCCTGTAAAATCATCTTGAGACACATTAAGACACTGATCACGCTTTGTTTACTTTTAAACGTATATTTACTTACGGCACAAACATAAAATACATAACGAACACATAAATTAACATCAAATAAAGTATTTGATAAAAAAACATATAGAATGGAACGTTAGTCCATCTTGATTCACATACGCACACGTGTTGCCACACTTTCGTACCAAACTTTTCAGTTCTTGTTTTGGAATACTCTCGAAATCAGAGGTGCGGCGTTCACACCTTCCCTCCAGTTTCACTTGAGGGACCAATGGCCTTCACAGTGAAACTACTAACAAAAATTTGTGGATAATTTATATAACTGTTCATGAAAGTCTAATTGTCCTTTTAAATTCTTAATTATTGTTTCATCTTTAAATAAATGTTCATGAAAGGCTAATTGTCCTTTTAAATTCTTAATCATTGTCTCATCTTTGACCTAATATGCGATGTTCCATCAAGAGCAATAACATTTATATTTCACTTAAAATTTAAATATTTTCTATGGTATAAAATAAGTAACATTTAAACACATAATAGAAATAAAATATATATATAATATATATATGAATAAACATTTATCCTGACATGGATTTTCTTATGCACTTTAAATAATCTTAATGAATTAATATACTTGAATATAAGAAACAAAATAAACACACACATATATATATATGTAATAACAAATACAATATTAAACTAACTTATGACTTTATTCATGAATGCGTGATAAAGCATCTGTAATAGTATTACTGCTTCCTGGCTTATGAGCAATAGTCACTTGATAGCGAGATAGAGCCAATGCCCATCTTTGTAATCTGGCGTTCTTAGGAACTGTTTCTGTCAAATATTTTAAAGGGTTATGGTCCGTGTGTAAGATAATAGTGGCTCCATAAGTCCACATTTCGAATTTACCTAATGCCCATATTACAGCATAAGCTTCCCTTTCAATAGTGCTCCACTTTGATTGAGCAGGGGTCAGTTTTTGGCTTGCAAAAGTTATAGGGTTCAGTTTATTCTGCTCATCTCTCTGCATTAGACAGGCTTTAATTCCGGTCACTGAAGCATCAGTATCGATTTCAAAAGGTTTCGACATATCAGGTGTATACAGAGATGTTATAGAGCACAAACAATTCTTTAACGAATTAAATGCGCTTTCGGCTTCTTCTGACAAGGGAAGGTCGTTTGGCACAGTTTTTCGAGTTAAGTCCGTTAAAGGTTTTGCTATATTGGCATACCGAGGCACATAGTCTCTGTAATAGTTAAATAATCCTAGGAGTGACTTCAATGTTTTCTTAGTTTTTGGGGCTTTCAAATCTTTAATAACTGATATCTTGTCCGGATCTGGGCCGTGCTCTCCTGAGCCTACGACATGTCCTAAATATTTTACTTTCGACATCGCAAACGAGCATTTCTTTAAATTTTCCGAAAAATTCAATTTTTTCAGAGTTTCTAAAATGGATTTAATATGATTAAGATGATCTTCCCAGGTTGAAGAAAATATGATAATATCATCAAGAAAACTTTCGGCGTAGTCACTATGAGGTCGTAATACTTGATTCATTATTCTTTGGAATGTTGCTGGTGCTCCAGATAACCCAAATGGCATCACCTTCCACTGATACTGACCCTTTGGAGATACAAAACTGGTTAATTCTCGGTTTTGCTCTGCTAAGGGTATTTCCCAATATCCCTTAAGGAGATCTAAAGTTGTCAAGTAACGAGCTCCACCAGCTTTAAATCTAAGATTTTCTGAATTCTGCATAGGAAAAGGTGGAATTTTACTAGCTGAGTTCAGCTCTCTGTAGTCCACGCAAAGTCGGACAGTTCCATCTTTCTTGGCTACACATACCAATGGATATGCTATTTCTGCTGAAGAGGGTTCTATCAGGTCTTTTTCCAATAATTCCGCTATCTGTTTTTCTATATTAGATCTTAATGTTTCTGGAACTTTATAAAGATGAGGTTGTTTCCTCTCTACTCCAGACTTTAACTGGATAACATGTGGAGGAACTTTGGCTTTCTTTAATTCCCCATCAAATATTGTTAGATATTCTTTAATCAGATTCAACAGCTGTTTATGTTGCTTTGCTGATATCGAATTTGATTTTATATCAGCTTTTAGTTCTTCATCTGTTACTTGGCGTGATTCTACGGGCGCATGTTGTATATCTCCAAACTCTTCATCTGTTTCGTAAATAATTCCTACAGCTCTGACAGGTTGAATATATTTACGCAATTTATTTTGATGAAGATGTCGAACACTTCCATCAGGTAGTTTGACATAAAAAGAATGTGGAGACTTCTTTTCTACTATTTCTCCTGGTCCTTTCCATTTTGAACAAAGACGATTTGTTGAATCAGGGATTAACACTACAACTTCATCCCCAACAGAAAATTCGGTATCTTTTGACCGTAAATTATGATAATGTACATATTTCTGCTGCTGTTCTTGAGCTATGCTATTCGCATACTGTGCCGCGTCTTCTAAACGTTTCCGGAGTTTCAACAGGTAGTCAGCTACAGATTCTCCAATCCCTTGAGGAAGTACGACTTCATCTTCCCAACTTGATTTGAGGATGGCTAGAGGTCCTACAGGTGGTCGCCCATGAACTAGTAGGAATGGAGCAACACCCGTTGTAGCGTTAGGCACTTCTCTGTATGCCCATAACAAGAATGGCAACTGTTTATCCCAGCCTCGACCTTGTGAATTAATTGCATGATGTAGCATGGATTTCATAGTTCCTATCCATCTTTCAACCAAACCATTCGATTGTGGATAACCTGGAGTGGAAAATTTAGGAACACATCCTAATCGTTTTAAAAACTCTTTTGTCAGCTGTGCGGCAAAATTTCTTCCGTTATCCATTGCAATTACTCGAGGAATTCCAGTTCGTACAAATATTTCTATAAATGCATCACAGGCTGCCTTTACTGTTAAAGACTTCAGAGGTATTGCTTCCGGCCAACGACTATGCTGGTCCATAACGCACAGTACATACTGATGGCCACGTGATGACTTTGGCTCTATTGGGCCTAAAATATCGGCATTAACCACTTGAAATGGGAGTTCTGGTCTTCCAACAGCTTCGATAGGTGTTCTATCGTTTACTTTTCCTTTCCTGCGCATTTGACAATCATGACACGAAGCACATAATTGTTTGACTTCTTTTGGCATTCCTTCCCACCAGAAAGACATTGCAATTCTGTCTCTGGTCTTCTTAGCTGCCAGATGTCCACCAGTAGGAGTTTCATGAGCTAATTTCAAAATGTCCTTTCTTCTGCTTGCCGGTACGACCAATTGAATATATTTCTGTCCGCCTACTTTACCCATATGATATAATAAACCTCTTTCAATCCAGTAACCATTTTTATGTTGTCTAGCTTCTTCGAAGCACCTTTTCAATGTAGGACAGGCTAACTGCTCATCCCTAAACACTTGTGCTTGTGGAACAGGGATATTTTCATTTCTTTCATCCTTACTATCGGTTTCGGTCAATGTCTGTTGAACTACTGAGTTATTAAAGACTTTGGTTTCTGGATGATGCGACTCGCTGTTGTTTAGCTTTGCCTTTCGAATAGTCTCGTGACTTTCTCCCTCCATACAGAACATACACTTTTCATTATCTTCTGGGAGTGGGGTACTAATTGCCTCATCCCCAAGATAATTGTCGTTTGAATTATTCTCAGGTACACTGAACAAGGATTGTTCACCGATTTCATTTATTGTGATTACTTCAACCTCTTCTTCTGAAGAATAGTTTCCGGGAGACCTTCCCTCCACTTTGAACAAGGACGGTTCATTGTTTTCTTCCACTGGGGTGATATTAACCTCAACCCCTGAATTTCCAGGATTTCTTCCTTTCACATGGAACAAGGATTGTTCATCGACTTCTTTCTTCGGGATATTCACTTTATCCCCTAAAGAAATGCTTTCGGGAGACCTTCCCTCCACACTGAACAAGGATTGTTCATTAGCTTCTTTTACTGAAGTGATTCCTGTATCATCTCCCAAATAAGAACGCTTTTGTTCCTTCAACCATTCATATACCATGGGAGTGATTAAAGCGTCCTCATGCAGCCCTTCTACTACTGCAGCATGCACTTGAACATATGGAATGATTTCTTCATCTGTATGAAGACTTAGCGGAACTGACACAAGTTGTGCTTCCACTGGATTACCTATAGCAGGTCTCAAAAGAATTTTCCCACTTGACTGTAAGCGTTCCTCAGGTACAACTGATTTTCGTAGTACGGTGATTTCTGCACCACTGTCCACGATGCCTTGAAATTTTTGGCCTCCGATTCCTAAATCCACTTTCAGAAGCTCGCCATCTTTCTCGTTGACTGGAAATTCCCACTCGAAACAAGCGCTATTTAGGTTAACACTGACCTTATTAAGGCCCTTACTTTCTTGACTCTTTTTGTTTGTTTTCACGTTAGATGTACTTGCTGAATTCAATTTGGGGCAGGATTTTTTCATATGGCCTTCCTTTCCACACAAATAGCAGGAGAATTTCGGACGAATGTCTCTTTGTTCTTGCTGTGGTTTAGTAAAAACTCTTTTCTCATCTTTATTGTTATTTCCGAAATTCGCCCCTTTGGATGGAAGATTCCAATTTTCTTTATGAGAAATTTCTTTCGGTTTTTTATTGAAAGTCATTTTGACATTTTCATAATCATCTAATTTACTGGAAATAATATCAGATGACTTAAACAATGACCATTCATCGATGAAATGTTCTTTAATTTCTGGAGGTACTTTCCTTTTAATTTGATCTGTAATAATCAAATCATATAATTCTTCAAATGTGTTAACTTCTAATCCCCGAATCCATTCAGTAAAATAGTTCTTCAACTCGTAAGCAAAATCTCTCCATGTGATATCAGCTTTTTTAGTATGCTTAATGAAAAGTTGTCGAAATCTTTCAGGAGTAAGTTTATATCTCTTTAACAATAACTCTTTTACTTTTCCGTAATCATTCGTGATTTCTTCGTCTTCCCGAGCGATAACTTCCGCGATTTCGTATGGCAGTAGCCCAATGAGATGAGAAACCCAATCATCTCTTTTAATTTCGGCACGTTTTGCCTGCCGCTCAAAAAGAACTAAATACAGACTAATTTCGCATGTTTTAAGATCACATTTTTGTAAGATGTTATGTAATTTTACGCGCGTTTTCTCAGAAGTTTCATTTGTAATTCCTTTCTTCTCAAGTTCTATTCTTGCATTTTCCAAACGCATTTTTTCCAATTCTATTTCTTCTCTTCTTATGCGTTCCTCCATCTCTTCTTTTCTCTTACGTTCCTCTATTTCTTCCCTTCTTATGCGTTCCTCCATCTCTTCTTTTCTCTTACGTTCCTCTATTTCTTCCCTTCTTATGCGTTCCTCCATCTCTTCTTTTCTCTTACGTTCCTCTATTTCTTCCCTTCTTATGCGTTCCTCCATCTCTTCTTTCCTCTTCCGTGCTTCAAGTACGTTCGCTAATGTTTCTTTAACAAATTCTTCATCGTAATTCTTTGAAGCCAAAATAGCATCTCTTAACTCATATAACTTTAAATGTTGAGCTCCTTCCACTCCAAGCTCAGTAGCAACTTCTTGCAAATCTTTTTTATTCCCTTTACCCAAAAATGCCATCTTCGGATGGATGAAATCAAATCAAGTTCAAATTTTCCGTGAATAAAATAAATTTTCTTATATTTATAATCACAAACCCTATTGTTTTCCCCTTAAGAACGCCAGTTTTGACATCTTAGTTTTTATCTTAAACAACATTTCCCCCCAAATTAAATAAAATAATCATTAAGTCGGAATGCATACATAAAAGGAGAAAAAAAAATGTAGCGAAATAACAAATTAAAAAAAAAATGTTTACACAATCAACTCTTTCATTAAATAAATCAGAATATACAGTCGGTAACAAAAGTGTCCGAACACTAGCCAAAATTCCTATGTAAAAAAAGTACACTTCATACGGTTTTGTTAAATAAATCCTTCTCGAATCCTATTCTTAGTCAGTCTAAGAACATGATTTGATAAGGATTTATTTAACAAAACCGTATGAAGTGTGCATTTTTTACATAGGAATTTTGGCTAGTGTTCGGACACTTTTGTTACCGACTGTACTTTATTACATAACCAGCTTTCAATAAATTAGAAATAATGTTGCTATAGCAACCTTTAATCAAACTTACTTTTAAACAGAAAAAAAACAAAAACAATTTCCGATTCATTCCTCAAAGTAAAAAAAATAAACAAAACCGGACGTTCACAAGAATAATTCACTAGTTTTTTTTTACTGAGATATTTCATTAATATTCCAATAATAATAAAGATAAATCATTATCAACGTCTAACAAATAAACAATCATTCAATAAAACAGAACAAATAAATCAAAACAGAACTCTTTTTTTTTTTTTCACACAATCTGCTTTAATGAAACATTTATTTATTCTAGATCACGTGATGAATAAAAAGAACACACAGAAATTAATAACAATGATCTTGAATAGCATAAAAATATATTCTTTTCACCATTCTTTTTACTATTTTCCGGCTTTTTAAATGCAAATAAACAAATATATTTCTATTTTTCATTTTTCAAACACTAGAATTATTATTATTTCAACATTACGAAATATTCAATTTCCATTTACCTATTCTTTACCTTGTTGGAATACAAAATCGGAACAAAATATCTAAATGCTTAATCCTAATTATTTAACATAAAACTTATACAAAATATGACTCTTGATGGAACATTAAAAAAAAAAAAAAAAACATACCCTTTTTTTTTTTTCCATCACTATCATGAAATAATCCATACATGCACTAGCTATTTCACATATCCTTGGCGACTGCGCCAATTGTGACGACTTCTTTTCCGCGCCTGGTTCTTTTCTTCCTGTAAAATCATCTTGAGACGCATTAAGACACTGATCACGCTTTGTTTACTTTTAAACGTATATTTACTTACGGCACAAACATAAAATACATAACGAACACATAAATTAACATCAAATAAAGTATTTGATAAAAAAACATATAGAATGGAACGTTAGTCCATCTTGATTCACATACGCACACGTGTTGCCACACTTTCGTACCAAACTTTTCAGTTCTTGTTTTGGAATACTCTCGAAATCAGAGGTGCGGCGTTCACACATATATATAGATAGATAGATAGGTAGGGAGATATAGATATATATTGACAAATAATTTATAAGTAACTGTTTCAGCAGCAGATTTTTAATGTCTTTATTTTAATAATTTCTTCATAGTCCTGTGGCGTTTACTTTGCGGTTGTTTTCTATAAACAGGGTGATTGGCTCTTCATTATAATCGTTATATGTATGTCTTTCCCAAGACAAGTACCTTTTTTTTTTTTTTTTACGATTGGGGTGCTTTTTTTACATTATAAACATAGTCTCTTGCTTTCGGGTAATAACATTAAATTTTCAAGAGCAGTAAACATATTATTAAAACACTTCACAAAAATCCACTACGCAGAAAAGCACACAAAAAGATATCTTATAATTTTTTCTAAAAATTTGTAAAATAAAATACAAAAATTAAGTTAAGAGTATCAGTAGTGGATTCTTTTAAATTTAAACCCTAAAAATAAAATCTTTTTCTGTCATATTTACACAGGTATCTAGTTGTACATGTTTTTAACACCACTTTTTCGGAGAAAACAGTTTAATCTCATTTAATGGTTGAATTTTACATAATAAAAAATATTTTTAAAAACCTAATGTAGTATCACTGAAAGCAGACGATTTTCATCTCGTAGAAACGTAACACTAAATGTGCAAAAGAAGTCAGTTTTGTGCCGACATCTGACAAGGGCCCTCTTCACTCACCGCCGCCGGAAGCCGAAACTAATGTTATTCTATGGGAAATTTTTCTTTACAAATAACTTATTAACTAATACATATTTTTAAATTCTGTTTTCCCATTCTGAAAATTCCCAGCTGTTAAATTGACGGACATTCTTTTAAAAATTATTTTTTTTAATTTTTTATATTTTATTTTGAAGCTGCAAAATACGAATTTTCAATATGTGAATTTTTTTCATTTTGCAATTTCAAAATAAAATATTAAAAATTAAAAAAATACATTTTTGAAAAAGGTCCGGCAATTTAACAGTTGGGAATTTTCTGAATGTGAAAAAAGAATTTAAAAATATGTATTAGTTAATAAGTTATTTGTAAAAAAATTTTTCCCATAGAATAACATTGGCTCGGGCTTCCGGCGACGGTAAGTGAAGAGGGCTGTTAAAGGTATTGACAAGTCCTTTTGAAAGGTTCCTACATTGAAAATTTGCACCCCCAGGGAGAGGGATGCTTCTGCATGCATACAAATTTTTTCTTAGTTTACTGTTTCTGTTATCCATTATTTATATTAATTACGCAGTCATTCGTCGAACGATTGATCCTAAAATGTAACAAGCCTCAGATAAGGTTGAGTTTTTACAAAATACTAAATTTGGCCAAATTTAGTTCATCGGTTCATGAGATTCAGCATCCACAAAATTTACGATACAAACACACACTGATAGAGACACAGACTGACGGAATTCTTTTTTTTCTAAAAATAGTCAAATTGTGTTCAGAACATCTCAAAACATATAAATTCATCGAAAACCGAAGGTCGAAAAATTTCACGAATTCAACACTTTCTTCATATATATACGAGGTTTGTCCAATAAATACGCGAACTAAGGCCATAAAAAGTTTATTTTGCAAAATTTAGTCTACATCGATTTTGTCCCCTCCAAAGTACTCTCCATTCGTTGCTACGCACTTATTCCATCTTCTTTTCCGCTGTTCAAAGCACCCTTGGAAGTCCTCGGCAGTCAGGCCTTTTAGTTTTCTCGTCGTTTCTTGCTTTATTATGTCCACACCTTACCAGTGATGTCCCCATATCACATTTTTGCATTTTAGGAACAAAAAAAAGTCGCATGGGGCGAGATCCGGCGAATAAGGACGATGATCAAGGATGGTGATAGAATTTTTTGCCAGAAACTGGCGAACAATCAATTCTGAATGTGCAGGTGCATTGTCATGGTGAAGGATCCATACATCGCCTTGAGTCAAATTTCATCGCACACGACGCACGCGATCTCTCAAACGCTTGAGAAATGTAAGAAAAATAATTTATTATTTTCGTCCGTTAATTTCCATTTTCGACACACAGTAAAAACAAGGACAACAGAAACTAACACAACTGACACAGTACGTACAGCTCGACGATCCGCCATCGCTAGTGAGCGAGGCTATAGTCCGCGTCATGGCCGACAGATGGCACCAGTTTGCGTATTTATTGGACAGACCTCGTATAGTGAAAAAAATTAAAATAATGTATCATTTGCTATTAAAATTTTAACAAAAAGTAAAAAAATAAAATGAAAATGCGTTTCAGTTTTAAAGATTAGAAATGTTTATTGCACAAATTTATTAAAATATATCTTCATCTAGATAAGTTTACTGTGAAAACATAAGTGTTGGAAAAGAAACAATTTGAGTTTTCCGGAAATTTCCCACAGAGCGCAAAAGGTTATTTTAATAATGGATACAAGATTCGCTGTTAATATTTTCGTAAATGGTTTCTTGCAATATCTTTTATAATTTCCGTAAAGTTAGAATAAATATTTTTAGAACCTTGAATGTTTTTATTAAGTAACTCAAAGAAAAACATATGAGAGTTATTTTAACTAAACTTTATTGGTTTAAATGAATTAAATCTGATACGAAAACATATCTTCGAAATTAGTAACACAAATTAAAGAAAATAAAAATCCTGTTTAATCGATAACTTTGATTCTAATTTTTAGTATTTTTATTAACTGAAATAAGAAAACTCGTTGCTATTTATTATTGTAAATTTCATTTTTCATCTTTATCTTTTTTACTTTCTTCTATATTAATATAAGAAAATAGTTAATTCTTAAACAATTTTGACTTCCAGTTTTCGAGGAATTTACACGTTTTGAGAGTTCCAGAATACGATTTGAGTATTTTTAGAAAATGTCTGTCTCTATGTGTGATATAAAAATTGAGGCAGCTCTAGCTCGAGAATCAATGCACAGAATTTCATATAAATTTTTATGTTGTTTCACCTTGATATTAATTAGTGCATATCAACTTTTGGTGCATATCGCTCAGCATGTAGTGCTGATATACTGCGATTTCTTCCAGTTAAGAGAAGTCTATATCCCAGTTCCATTGTGTATTATCGGACAGAACTTGGTATGTGAGATAGCCATTATAAGACATTATTTTTATTCAATATAGATGTGTGCAGTGATGCAAGGTTGCATTTATTTATTTAATTCTTCTTCTTCTTTTTTTTTAAATGGACGCTAAATCTCAGATTCTATTGCATATAATTGCACAAAACTTGGTATATGAGAGGGCCATTATAAAACACTATGCTTATTAAATTTGGGTGTGTATCGGCCTATAGTGCTACAATTAACCGAGTGAATAGGAATTCTTAATCTGAACTACAATGGTATATAAAAACATCAAACTTAATATGTTAGAAAACAATTTATACCATTCTGAAAACAAATGCTCACTTAATTTAGGTGTATATCGACTGGCAGGTGGAGTGGTTTATACTCGTTTTTTGTTATTTTCCCTATGGCTAAAACTCAGCATCAGTTGATTATAATTGCATCAAAATGCATATGTAAAATCTTTATAATGAGAAGTTATGATTAAACTTTTGTACGTGTTAAACAGTAAGTGGAGTTATTATACAATATGATATAGAAGAAAGTTTTGTGATCGCCACAACATACTTCTTTCATCATTTACAAGCTTGACATATGTTATCAGTAATGGTAGTTGAAAATCCTAGTGTGTGTTAAGCAATCATCGAACTTTGAATTAAAAACAATTTTTTTTTTATCACTATTTTGATATCTTTTACTTAAAAAAAGAAAAAAATAAATTAAAAAAATTCCCATTATAAAAGGTCGAAACGACTTTTAAATAGATTTATAAATAGTAATAATATTATAGTTTTAAAAAATTAAAGAACACGCTTTTATAGAAATGTGAACTAAAAAGCACAAAATATCTATCTTAGTATAAAAACCATTTTTAAAAAAATCTCCCCTGACTGGGTTCGAACGCTAGACCTTTAGGTTCGTAGCGCGGAGCTATACCTCACAGCCACGGCGTTCACGTAGGGAAAGTCTTTTTTTACAATATAGATTTTTTGTTTGCTCCCAGAGCGGTTACAAACATACAAACATACATACAAACATACATACATACAGGTGAAGCTAATAAAAGCGTGTTAAAAAGAATGCTGTTCATAAAGACTTTTATTCAAAACAAACATTTTCCAGTTTTTAATGTTCAATTTCGAAAAATTAATTTATTATTATTATAATATCATTATTATTTTCTTCTTACCCGTATAGAATTGAGTAAGTATTGATTTTGAATCGAATTTTCAGAACTGAAGTTTTACTGTTATTACACAGTCTGGAATACCATGAAACCTAAAATCATGTTTTTAGTGGTTGGTCACTCTTTCTCTCCCTCTCCACTCCTTTCGTTTTCTCTCTCTCGGTGTGTGTGTGTATGTCTACCTGTGAATATGTTATCAGTATAATGGGCTCTTCCCACCTGACGTCAGAGGTCACATGATAGAGGAAAAACAAATAGTAGACAAAGTCCTGTTTATCTATAGCGATTGCTGAAATAACATATTTTCTATTCTTATTTTTGATCAATCGTATTTAATCTGTGTTATTTTTTATAAATCATCATTTTTAATTCATTTTATATCATTATTCACCATCTTTCGTTTGCTGTATACATTTGCAATCATCATTTAGTGTATGTTTGTTATTGATGTTCATGAAGAACATGTTTAATACTCTGATTTTTGGTACTTAAATCAGTGACAGTGCCATATCGTACTGAGTAAATCCATTTAGACCAGCAACTAAGTTAATTAACTTGTTGTAACACCTTTATGCTATTAAATTAGATGAAAACATTTTAAAATTTGAAATTATAATCCATAAACATTCCACAAGAAGCTATTATTTATTGCTAGATCAGTTAATGTTACTGTTACACTACAATATCCAAAAATCGATTCTTATAGGTAAAAATAAATAAACACATAAAATGTTTTTAAAAAATTATTAAATTTACAAATACAACTATTCTACTGTTTACAAATGCACAATATTACTTTTATTTTATTTTATATTAAATATTAAAATTTTTGTTCGTAAGAACAATATTTAATTGAATTCGATTCTCAGAATTCGATTATTCGTTTTCCTCTATCACGTGATTGAGCAGACGACGGTGGGAAGAGCCCATTTAAGAACTAATTTTAGCAAGAAATTCAAGAATGGTGTTCTAAATCTGTATATATGGGATACTATTTTGAATTTTTTTTATGGAGATCGGGTAAGTGATTCGTATGCAGGAATCTACAAAAAGTACCCCAAAACATTTTGTGTTCCGCTAATTTTCTCGTTGGTACAGAATTAGAGGTCTGCACGGGCCGGGCTTCCGGCCCGAGCCCGAGCCCGGCCCGAGCCCGAGCCCGGCCCGGCCCTCGGGCCGGGTTCGGGCCGAATTTTTGAATTTGCTCTCGGGCCGGGCCGGGCTCGGGCTTAAAAATTTTTTTCAGGCTCGGGCCGGGCCGGGCCGGGCTCGGGCTCAGTTTTTTTGTGTATATTCGGGCCGGGCCGGGCCTGAATGAAATTTTCTCCGGGCCGTGTCGGCCTGAATCTTTTTCTGGTTTCCTCGTTAATCAACAAAAAAGGAAAATAATAAAATATTTCTTCAGTCATTTATTTTAAGTAATTTTACAGGCTTGTATGTCACATAAAGTTCTATTTTGTTAAAAAAGTGTCTGTAACGTCAATTTAATTGTCTATCAGTCTGTCGTTCCGAAATCTGATTTTTCGCAAATATTTTTAGCATGCCACGAAATTAATATGTTTTATTTAAAGTAATATTGGATGGTTTCCTATTCAAAATAGAATGCATGTCACTACCAGTTTGCGTACATGTACATAACAAAAGAAATTAGATACATTACTGTGTATAAGGGTTTGTTTCTTATGCTGTTGAGTTTAGGTGGTATAAAGGCTATAAAAATCTTTCTGCTGTAACTTTTTCTCTAAGGCTCCTTTTCCTTTTCTCCAGTGGACGAAAGTAGCATCATTTTTATCATGGGCAAAAGCAACTTTTCTGTTCAATATGGTTGGATTAACATTAAAGTTTTGTTTACCGGAGCACATGAAAGATTCGGATACATTATAGTGTATAAGAGGAAATGGTTGAAAGTGCATTTTCAGTAGTGTTAACCATTTTAAATACCTTCCTATATTGTCTGATGAATGCTAATATTTTCGATTTGACTTTCTGTTTGTCTTTGTGCCTTGTCTATAATAGGGAATTTCTGTTTATATATAATTGTCTTGTAAAATTTCAGCAGTTTTGTTAAAGAACGTACTATTGTTTGGTTATAGAAAACCTCTGCAAAACACATACTAAAAATCGTTTTTATAAAAAGGCATTTTTTGTTGTTGTTATTTTACATACTTTTGAATCGGGCCGGGCTGGGCCATAAACCGTTAAAAAATAAACGGGCCGGGCCGGGCCCGGGCCTCACTTTTCGACTTCATAACGGGCCGGGCCGGGCCGGGTAAGCAAAGTTTTCGTACGGGCCGGGCCGGGCCCAGGCCTCGAAATTCTGGCCCGTGCAGACCTCTAGCTACAGATAACCGTCTTTAAACTGCACTGAAATTGATTGGCAGGCATACCAATATTACTAAGAACAAGCTTGATTAAAAAAATTCTTTAACGTACACAAACATCAAACCGTCTCAATTATCTATATTAAAAGCAAAAACTGTTTTATTTAAGAGACGTTGGTTAAAACGAATTTATCGTGAAAAAATTAGCAGCTCCCCCTCTCTTTCGTTTCCTCCTGCAATTTCCCCCTCTACTCCAATGCAAATGAAAAATTCACTAATTAATATGAACAATTATATTTCTATGCCATATTTTGGTTTTCCTTCAGAATTTATTTCTAAATTACTTAAACCACATAATATTTATACTGCTTTCCGGCCAATTAAACAATTAAAAAAAGTCCTTTTTAACTTTAAACCCATAACCCCTTCTATGGATTTAACTGGTGTAATATATTTAATTCCTTGTAAAAATTGAAAATATGTTTATATAAGTGAAACTGACCGTGCAGCAAAAATTAGACTACAAGAGCACAGACGATCTTTTAAAAATTGCCACCAAAATTCTAAAATCCATTCAATAGAAACAGATCATATTCCTGACTTCGATAATATAAAAATTCTAAATTCTGGTTTTCATAATTATAAATCGCGTATTTTCCTTGAGAGCTGGCATACTGCCAAGCATCTCCACACTATCAATGAAGCATGCGCACTGGCTCCTCAATATTCAGCACTCCTTATTCCTTGAGTGTTCATGTAATGTTTGCATATTGTGTTGTAATTACTGATGAGGAAACCCGGACGGGTTTCGAAACGTCTCGATTTTAATTGTTTTTATATGTATTTTTTGCTTTTTAAATGTATTTTAACTTAAATTTTTGTCTCTTAAATAAAACAGTTTTTGCTTTAGAAAAATGCTGATTGGTTTGCAAGTAATTTTATATTTTTAAAGATCTGTCTTACTGCTATACAATACAATAACAGAGTCTAAATTCTTCAAATGAGCTATACCACAAAAATTCTTGAAAATAGCGCCTTTAGAACATAAGAATTACTTTTCATTTTGAATTTTAGTAAAGACGCTGAATTAAATCCTTTGAATAATTGCGTTTTTTTTTTTTTTTTTTTTTCAATTTCGAAAACCCAATGATTATTGTGGTGAGACAGTAACAGGATCTACGGATTTGGCGTGTCAGAACTCCGTGAATGTCTGTACTGCATAACTAGAATTATGTTAGTAAATTAATTCTAAACCATACGAAAGTCCTTTTCTACGATATTTCTGCAGAATACCATTCGCACATAACTAATCATCGTCATAATTATTATTCGCTAAATAATTGATCCTTTTCAATCCTAAAAATCCTCGGATTTCCGAGATGGGATTAATCGGGATTCTGAAATTTCTTATACATAACTTGCATTAAGTCTGTTTTTCGCACAGACAAACATAAATAATAATAACGTACACAAACATCAAACCGTCTCAATTATATATATTAAAAGCAAAAACAGTTTTATTTATGAGACAAAAATTTTAAGTTAAAATACATTTAAAAACAAAATATACATATAAAAACAATTAAAATCTAGTTTCCTCATCAGTAATTACAACATAATATGCAAAAATTACACGAATACTCAAGGAATTTAAAGGAGTACCGAATATTGAGGAGCATGCTTCATTGCATGCTTCATAGCGCATGCTTCATTGATAGTGTGGAGATGCTTGGCAGTGTGCCAGCTCTCAAGGAAAATACGCGATTTATAATTATCAAAACCAGAATTTAGAATTTTAAAATTATCGAAGTCAGGAATATGATCTGTTTCTATTGAATGGATTACAATTTTAGAATTTTGGTTGCAATTTTTAAAAGATCGGCTGTGTTCCCGTAGTCTAATTTTTGCTGTACGTCCAGTTTCACCCATATATAGACATACAGTAAGACCCCGCTTAACGAGGGGGATACGTTCCATCGAAGTAGAGCGTAATGTGAAACAGCGCTAAACGAGGCTATCTTAACATGTGTCCGTATAAAAATAAAAATGCGTCCGTACAGCACCGCACTGAACAAGAAACACAACTACACTGTTTCGGATATGTTATTTGGAAACCTAGCGCTGCGCGTGCACAATTTCGGGGAATCCCCGGGTTGAAATAAAAGAGCGCGAAACCGAAACAGCGCTAAATGAAACAGCGTTAAGCGGGGTGTCAAGAAGAAATCCTGGGATTCTACTGTTAAAGTTCCAATTTAATGTCCAGGTCCGTATAGCTGAAAAAGAAGGCCGTCGAAACAAAAAGAACTAATAGTTCGCAGCAAAACATATTTATTTTCTTTTGTAGAGGTTTCATAATAAAATGAACAGTACATTAATAGTGTAATTTCAGCATGACCATAAGTTACGAGAATGCAAAAGATAGGGGTGAGAGAGAGAGCTACGGGGTTACATGTTATTCAATCAACAGTTGTAGAGCGAATTCTGAAGTTGACTCTATTGCCATTAAGATCAAACTGTTGAATTACGCCAAGAATTTTGAAAAAGTGCCAAATTTATAGCCAAAGATAATCCTTTGTTTGTAGAATAATTTAATATAAATATTTTGAATTTATTAATTTCGTTACAGTAGTTTATGCCAAGTTTTATCGCCAGAAGACCGTTATTTAAGGGAGACACTCAGACTAGGATTTATTGCACATCCTGTGATAAAAAAAATCTAAATTACCCTTTAATGATATTAGAACGGAAATGTATTGCTTAATTTAGCCTCGAATAAATAAACATACGCAATTTAAAAGAATGAAAATGTAATTATGTATCCAACGGTTTATAACATGGAAATAATATTTTTTTATATTTTATTTATTAAATGATTTAGAAGAGCTTATAATTTTGAGAGATGTCATTTAAAAGGAATATGTTTTTGTTCTCAGACGATTTAAAAATAGCATAAGGGATAAAGTATTATTAGAATTAAGATATTTATTATAGACAAAAGCGAATAAATAAAAGTAATTTAGAATTTAGTTATCTATTTTTATTAGCTATTTAATTTATTGAAAATATAATAATTATTTACTGTAATTAAAATTAACATATGTGAAGGAACGACTTCACATATTTCTCCCCATCGACGAGGGAAAAGAAAAAAAATTAATCGTCAAAATGGACGAAAATTATAAAAATATGGAACGCTCTCTCTCACCTTCACAACAGTGTAATACAATTCCAAAAAAAAATCTGCATCCAATTGTGAGAAATGTAAAGTAACCTTCTGCTAAGCAAGGGAAAAAAATTGTGGCATATAACAATAAATTCGAAAAAAAAAATCAATTATAATGACAGTTATGAAATCATGAGACATATTCAGTCATTGTCATGCCAAATTGACATATCTGAAACAAATTACATAATCAATAATTTATATAAATATGATATATAAAATGTGTAAAATATTAAAAAAACAATCATTTATTACAGTGTATGTATGTTTGATAATAAGGAAAAGGAAATCAGTAACCAGAAATATGAAAATCAAATAATTTTTGTATTTTGTTAATTTTCAAAAAAAAATTGATATTGCATTAATATGAAAAAAAAATCAAATATTTTTGATTAAGAAGACCATTATCGTACACGTGAAAAATTAAATTCTAACAAAGTGAGCCAGAGAGTGTGTAATAGAACAATAGCTATGACAGATATGATGGTTTTGTGATGCCTAACTGAACATAGCGTACTGAACAATATGTGAAAAGCAGAAGAGGCTTCATGTTGTGCAAAAATGACAACCAGCATTCTGCAAAGTGACATAATGAAATGTCCCTTGTATGTGTAAAAATATGTGCAATAAAAAAAAAATCTAGCCCTATGTCAGAATAAAAGCGCACATGTAAGAGTTCAAGAAAAATTATTTATTCTATTTTATTTTAACTTTTGTCTATTTTTATGCCTTCTAATTTATTTTGTTTTGCATAAATTTATGAACCAACTTTATTTCAATAGCTTGTGTTGGTAAAAAAAAATATTAAAATTTACTTGTATGAAATAATTTCCTTTTCCTGAACAAAATTTTTATTAAATGAATTAGCATTTGAATTTCTCACAAAAATATGATCTCAATAATAATATAATTTTTAATGCATAAACTCTGAGTAGACCTGGAATAGATGATAAGAATACAACTCATAAAAATTGCCAAAAACAGCAAAAACAAAAAAAATCTAAATATACTATTGTTTTATAATTACAATTGAACTATTATTTTATCGAGCCCAATTAATATTCAATATCTTTCTTAAAAAGGATACTGTATGTTATACAGATAATTCCATAATACTGCTCAGTAAGAAATAGTCTTAAAAAAAAAAAGAAGAGTGAACCAGCCACATACTTCTGCACAGACTACTTCTTACAACGCACAGATGATTTCACGGCCATATAAAATACATCTGTGGTGCAAACCTTACAAAAAGAAATTATTTTGATTGAGAAATTTTTAAATAATTAAATATTTAATTTAAGCTGAAAGAAAACTTTCTGCAAGAGTTTTACTCATTACACAAGGAAAAAAAAAATTTTGATAAAAACAAAATTTTAAAACGTACAGACTATGTACGGAAATTTCACTTTTTATGTATTTCTTTGAAAAACAAATAGGCTCTAAAAACATGACAGAGTTTATTGCAAGTTGACAAAAATTTATTTACTTTTGTGTATGTGTGTATTATTATTGTAATTAGTCTTTTGTAAAAAAAAAATCGCGTGAAAATTTAATAAAAGAAAATGTAATTATCTCCACATGTGAACCAACTAAATAGCAACTAAATAGGTCAGATAAAATTTTGTGAGAGTGTGTATGTGTGTCAAACATTGGGTTGTGAGGCCAAGTTTGAGAATAACGTAGAAAAGCATGGAAAACCATACATGTGAAAGACAATGGAATACTATTGGATAAATTTGCATTATGACTGACAAACTGAGAAACCAGCCAATAATACAATAAATTTCTGACCCAAAAGCAAACATATACAGGAACACATGTAGAAACATAAGGGAAAAAAAAAATTATAATTTTGTGTGTGTGTGTAAGAAAATTATTAATTATAGTGTTTGCAAACGTTAAAATAAACTGATCATGTTATTCAAATGAGATGTAAAAAAACTAGTGTGAATTTGTTAAAAAGAATCATATGAAAGAGGTGATGTGTTCACGCAAAGAATCCTTGAAATTTTGACAGCCAATGAAAATATAATTAGGAAATTATACAATCCAAATATTTCCAAAAGTCACATACATCCTCATGTTATTTATTTAAAATCTATTAAGTAATTTTATATCAATATCTTTTTTATTTATTATTATTTTCATTATTTTAATTATTTATTTTGTCACCCGAAATATTTATAGAACATGTGTTCATGAATTATAAGTGTACTTGGAAACCAATAAAACATAACCTTCAAAAATTGTTGTGAAAGTGTGAAATCCCCTACACAATTACAAGTGTTGAAACCAATATAATGGTCAAAATCCATAGATTATAGAAGTCATTAATATACTGACAACCAGAGCAACACAATTGTGCTTAGAGGGTAAATGTGTATATGTGAAAATTAAAAATATAATCAAACGGGTGATAAGTTATAATACTTAAACAATATTGTAAAAAAATGAATTTCAACTGAAATAATTTGAACTATTAAAAATTTAGTATATGTCTGTAAGTGTTCCAAGAAATATTAAAATTGAAAAAAAAAATAAAAAAAATGCCACAAAAATAAATTTCCATTGCCGCAGATGAAAGCGCTAAAATTGCGAATTTAACGTGCACAGAAAATTATAAACAAACAGTAAAAGCAAAAAGTCATGACTAAAACAACAGTATTATCTACTGAACTGAGCATATATGAACTGAGATGAGCTGAGCTGAGGTGAGATGAGCTCAGATGAGGCCTCAAAAATTAAAAAAAACGCATAAAGTAAATATATAAATAGCTTCAAAGGCTATAAATTGCTCAGCAAAATAATAATATAAAAACTCGAGTACAAGAAGTGTAATCTCACTTCAAAAAGGTGAATAAAAAGAATTTCACCAAATCAGCTGATAAAAGGAACAGTAAAATAAATCTGTTCACACACGTGCAAAAGATGTTTTTTTTTTTTTTTTTTTTTTTTTTTTAATCTTAAAAAAAATACTGCAATTATTCAGCAGTGGGCCCAATTTGATGTTAAAGTAAGCTTACTATATATTTTGGTGTGATAATTATTTGCTAGCAATAGTAATAAAATATCCCATATATATAAGATAGACATATTAAATATAAACACCAATAAACAAACATGAAATATCGAATAAATGCGATAAAATATATCATATGTACAGTAAAAATAAAAAAAAACTCTGCAATCAACGTATTTGAACTGAATGAAAAAAATATATCACTATTATTATTATTAGAACACAAACAAACTCAGGCGGAATGGCGAGAGTTTATTTCTGTTTCAAAAAAAAAAAAAAAAAAAAAAATTAAGCAGTCTTCCGTTTTTTTTTTTTTTTTTTTTTTATCTTATCACGATTACTCTGAAACTTTTCTTTTCTTTTCTTTTTTTTTTTTTTTTACGTAAATGAACGAAATAAAACTATTATGCACATAAAATAAATTTCGTATGAAAGGTAATTAAGGGTTAAAATTTTAGAAAATGATGATAGGTTTCATCTAACAAAATTGAATGAATGTGGAAAAGAAATGTGTGAAATGAAAAATTACACTAGATGTCAATGTTCACGACCAGCATAATAATACCTGGATTTATGCGATAACATCTAACCGACAAAAAAATATAATGTGTTATAAAATTTCTCAAAGTTTATGAAATTAGAAAAAAAATAATTAAAAGATTTGTATTAAAATGTAATATTTTAGTTAAAATGGGCAAAGAAAATACTGCGTTATGTTATTATAAAAATTAAAACTTGAAAAAAAAATTCGACAACCAAAAATAATATTAGAATAAAATTATGTTTATGTGTTTAGGTATCCAAGATATACAACCAATTCTCTTTCTGTATAAGTGATTGTACATGATTATTTAAGAATGCCTGGTAAGTATAATAAATAAAACATTGAACCTTATGTTCAAGACTAACAAATTTGTTAGGTTTACATGAAAGTCAATGTACATAATATCCGAAAAAATTAGAAAAGAAATATGTAAATTTGAAAAATTGTGTGTTAAATTTATTCAGGACACTTGCATGCAACAAGATACGGCCAGTATAGATTCATAAAATATATTATGTACTGGATTTACGTATTGTCCTGAATACATATAGTGTTAAAAAATGAAAATTGTTGGAGATACAATCAATTAATAAATATTTATCCTCAATATTTTATTTTATTTATATATTCTGTCACTGTGTAAGTGAGTATGTACCTATGCGTTGTGAGAAAGATGTTTTTATATAAACAATATTAGTAAACAATGAAAAAAAAATGTACCCTAAAGAAAAATAATATCATTCGATTTCTGTAAAATATGTTAAATTTTGTGTAAAATTTAAATAGTAAAAATGTAAGTTAATTATAGGAATACTCAAATTAAATGAAGTTTAATGTAAAATCATGCAAACAAAGACAATCAATGCAGATCCCCTCACCAAGAAAAATTTGGCCAGCAATTCAAGATAAGGAAAAAAGCACTGAATGCCAACAACACAAGTGCAATTAGCAGCGCTACTAATGCACATTGTGGCACAAAATTACATAAACTTAAATCCTAACATATTAATTGTGCCTCTTTTAATTCAAGGACTTAAATTAAATGTATAAACCTAAATTATTTATTTGTTTAATTATTTTTAAATGAAAGGATAAATAATGGTATTTAGAGAAAAGTGTAGTGTTGACATTTAGCTTTTGAGACACAGTGATGCATAATTAAAAAGCAATAAAAAGGTATATAAGTTTATGAACAAAATTATGGGAATACCTGAAATTATCACTCCAATTATTTTATTTATTAATTTGTTATGCAATGGCAGTTCCAAGCAGGTTAAAATAATTGAACAAAAAAAATATATGTGTGTAAAAAGATGAGAAATAAGTGTCTAGATATCGACTGATATCAAAAACGAATTTTCGCCGACACATCTCGAAAAGTTATCTAAAAAAAAAGGTATGTGTATTTTCAACCTGCCTGAAAAACACCAACATAAGAAATAACTTCAAGTTTAGTTCTTAAATTAAAAATATTAATTAAATTCAATTATTGACAATAAACAGAATAATAAACATTTTTCAAAAGGAAAATCTGAATATGAAAATAAAAAATATACTGAAAGGAAATGCAAATTTGTATAAAAATTGCACCAAAAAAATTATTATTATTATTTTTCCTTTTTGCATTATGAATAAAAAATCAAGAAGTTTCTAAAAATTTATCATCACGCGTTGTATATCGGTATTAGCATAAAAAGGAAAATATGAATATGAAAAGTATAAAATACTATAATATGTAAATTTATATATATATATTACATATAAAATTTAAAAAAAGCAAGTTTTTCTTTCTTTTTTTTTTTTTTTTTTAATCATTATTATTATTACTTTTAAAAGTGGGAAACAAAAATATATTATATGGAAACAGAAACAAAAATATATATACAGAAATCCGACAATATTTAAGCATCCTTGTTGTTTGTAATATCTAAAAAGTTTTTAATTAATGATGCACCAAGAAAAAATTTATGTATCAACAAGGATACTTAAGAGTGAAAAAAAAATATACAAAACACTCACCAACCTTTCATAATCTTGACCTGAAAATAAAACTTTATTTTTATTAATTTTAATAAGATAGGAAATGATTTTCTCCGCGTTCGGTTCTCCAATTACCCCTTCATTTTAGCAAGACCTTGTGTCCTGATGAATAGGTGCATATTTAATGATTTATTTCACTTGACGCAAAATTTTACAAATCTTTCAGGCCTTAGTTCAAAGTGATATTTCTCTTCACGAAAATTAATGTTCGATTCGCCATGCACAAAAATAACATTCCATTAGTGTCCACGGAAATGTTATCTCATGTATATGTTCTTTATTAAAAAACATCATAAGCGGACATCGATCTTTCCCGTATGAATATTATGTCTCAGCAGGACTTAAAAAAAACAAAAACTGTCGAAAAGACGAGTACTAAATTTGAAGACACTGTAGCAGAGAACATATGAAGCAGCACAGGATGAAACAACAAGCTATGAAATCACAAAGGCCACAGTAGAAAAAGCGGCGGGGACTGCATCACAAAGCATTTTTTTGCGAATAGCAGAAACAGCGGCCGGCCAGCACAGAGTCGCGGAAAATGAGATCAAAAGTTCTCTGACTAGAGTCGAAAAGGACCAGCGCCGGTAATCCATTAAAGGAGATAGACTAAACACTGTATGGCTCTCGCAAACATATTGCGTTCCAGAGAGAAATATCGGAGAGCTGATGAGTCGAGCGTAACCTATAAACACAAGCTGCTATTCTCGGCGTATTGTCCCAAACACAGCAAAAAGTATTTCACGAAGAGAGGATCAGAAGAGGACAAACTGCCGATACGATGCGTCCAATCCATAGTGTGCTCCAATCAGTGTCATCCACAATGATTTTCTCACAATTTAAAAATAATACAGCGACGACAAGTCATGTAGATCAAAATCCTTCAATTGAGATTAAAAACCATCGCGGTAAATAAGTTTCCATCTTCTTAAAAAAATTGCTATGATTTTATATTAACTCATAAAGTCCTTTAAACAAAAATGCCCCTCTCTCTCACCAATGCATCTCGAACTGGTTGGTCGCTGGTCTAGCACCAAAATGTGTCCAGTAGAAATCCTGGGATTCTACTGTTAAAGTTCCAATTTAATGTCCAGGTCCGTATAGCTGAAAAAGAAGGCCATCGAAACAAAAAGAACTAATAGTTCGCAGCAAAACATATTTATTTTCTTTTGTAGAGGTTTCATAATAAAATGAACAGTACATTAATAGTGTAATTTCAGCATGACCATAAGTTACGAGAATGCAAAAGATAGGGGTGAGAGAGAGAGCTACGGGGTTACATGTTATTCAATCAACAGTTGTAGAGCGAATTCTGAAGTTGACTCTATTGCCATTACGATCAAACTGTTGAATTACGCCAAGAATTTTGAAAAAGTGCCAAATTTATAGCCAAAGATAATCCTTTGTTTGTAGAATAATTTAATATAAATATTTTGAATTTATTAATTTCGTTACAGTAGTTTATGCCAAGTTTTATCGCCAGAAGACCGTTATTTAAGGGAGACACTCAGACTAGGATTTATTGCACATCCTGTGATAAAAAAAAATCTAAATTACCCTTTAATGATATTAGAACGGAAATGTATTGCTTAATTTAGCCTCGAATAAATAAACATACGCAATTTAAAAGAATGAAAATGTAATTATGTATCCAACGGTTTATAACATGGAAATAATATTTTTTTATATTTTATTTATTAAATGATTTAGAAGAGCTTAATTTTGAGAGATGTCATTTAAAAGGAATATGTTTTTGTTCTCAGACGATTTAAAAATAGCATAAGGGATAAAGTATTATTAGAATTAAGATATTTATTATAGACAAAAGCGAATAAATAAAAGTAATTTAGAATTTAGTTATCTATTTTTATTAGCTATTTAATTTATTGAAAATATAATAATTATTTACTGTAATTAAAATTAACATATGTGAAGGAACGACTTCACACGGGGTCTTTCTGTATTTGCATTTTTTACAAGGAATTAAATATATTACTCCAGTTAAATCCAGAGAAAGGGTTATGAGTTTTTGATTTTAATAAATAATAATAATAATAAAAAAAAAAAAAAAAAAAAGACTCGTAGTAATTTATCTATATCAGTAAAAGTTGTATATTCTAAAAAAGCCACACCAAAACGAAATCGTGAATAATTGATTAATATATCTGTTATAATTGTCCTTTAAAAATGAAAATTAATTCTTCTATCCGTGAATGTGTAAAAGTTATAAATTTTAAATATCTTGTTCAAATAAAAATATATATTTCCTCGATTTTTTAATGTACGTGGGTCATTCTCTGAAAAGTGGGCTTTTTTTTTTTAAAAAAGTTAGCTCAAATAAAATTGCTCCAATTTTTTTTTTTTTAATTTTGTGCATATACACGTTAATAAAAATAATAAAAATACATACACAGTTAATAAAAAATAATATTAACTAAGCTGTATCTGATAATTTTTGAAATAGTAATTATTTTTATTAATTAGAAAAATGAGGGAATGATTGTGAGGAAATGATAAATTTCTTCTAGAAACTACTTTAGAGAAATATTATTAGGTTTAGCTATATTTTCAAACACCAAATATTTATTAAAACATATTTTTATTAATATAATAACATAAAAAAGGAAATTTGATTTCTTTTAATAAACTTTATAATGAGTGAGGGAATGACATATAATAAAAATACTGCATTTCAATCTAACATTTGAGAGCCATATGCTATTCATTGTAAAATGTTTCCAACAGAACATAAAATGTTTTCTTTACTTTGCTGCTATATAAATTAAGTTTGACTTATATAAAGTAAGTGCTGCCATTAATTGAGTAAGAAGGGGTGTAATTATAGTGTGATGAGGGAATGATAGCTATTACCAGGGACAACAATAAAAAGTGTTCTAATTTCTTTCACTGCATAATATATAAATATAGTGTAATGGATAAATATTTATTAAAGTATGTTTAATAAATTTTCAATTCAAATAGTCTAAATAAACATGCTTTAATACCATAGAAACCATTTTATTTACTTACGCATGTGGGAATGGGGACACAGTGAGGGAATGATATTTTGCCTTTTAAAAAATATTTTAAAATTATATTTGAATTCCAATAACCAAAGGATAACAGTTCATATGCAAAACCAATTAATATTGATAGTTTGGACAGCTTTTTGTTTTTGTGCTTTTAAAAATATGCCCTCAAGACTACTGGGACATGAAATGACCACTTTTCAGAGAACTCACGTATTATTTACCGACAACCTGTGGATTTATTTATCTCTTATTTTGACCTAATATCGATTTATGATTAAATGCCTTAATATTTTTATTTCGAAGGAACTTTTGATATATATTGAGCTTTTCTTTCATGAAATTCGTAAATGGTTGCTAATGTATCCATTTTCTCCAATCTCAAGTTTTAATGAAAAAGCATTACGTGTTATTAAGGCAGTACGTCATGTTGTATAAATATAGAAAACCTTTATTAATTCTTTCTTATAGCTGAAAGAAATGTTAGGTAAACATTAGTTGAATGTATTATTGTAAACCGGAAGCAACTAGATATAATAAATCGATTAATCTAATAAGTGTTTATGTGATATGTGTATACATATATATCATATTAAAACGGACAGCCCCACATTAAAATAAATAAATGCCGTCATTGGCTTAGCTTAAGGGCCCTCTTCACTCAGCATTTCCTTTTCTAAAAGCCAATGTTATCTTATGGAAAACTTTCTTTGCACTTAAAACAGTGGCATATTAATTGATTGAGACGCGGTTTTTTTTATTGGATTACTCTCATTTCGTAAACTGACGCAGCTTTTGTAGATTTTATGAAAGAATAACAGTTGTTTTTTAAAAAAGCTGTTTTATTGCAATATTTGGGTTGATGCATTAAATGGCTTATAAAAAACTCTTTCAATTTTTTAAAACAGAATTTAAAAAGCTGCGTCAATCTCAAAGAGTTTATTTCAATGCGGAAAAAAATCCTGTATTTTAATAAAATTTTAAATCAATTAAATTTGCAAAGAAAGTCCAAAAATTTTACAAATTTGTGCCGATTTTTCTCTTTGACACACCCTTTATTCGGCTACGCCTCTCGTTCGTGGTTTCGATGGAAAGATGTTTACATTTCTGTGGTGAAGATACGTCTAGGCGTTGTGGTTTTTTATTCAGTTTTTATTTTTATTATAGATTTCACCTGTATTACGGATGTGAGTAACATAACAATTTAGAAGACAATCGTTCAGAGACTTATTTATAGGAAATATATGATCACATTTTATTTTCAATAGTTTTTCATTGCGCGTAATACTATTATTATATGAATACTTTGTACATAAATCTGATATTTTACTGATAATGCCACGATTGACAATATACAAACATTTTTTTTAACAAGTTATATAAAACTTTTTACTAAATTAAACAGATTTTCAATAATAAATTTTATTTTAAAGTATATAATCTGGTGTGGCCCCCACACGACTTTTTCTTACCCTACATTTAAATTTTATACAGACAGATTCAGATTGAGGAATAAAATATCAAGTACTGTATAAAATTCTATAGTAAAAAGAATTTAAGCTAGCTTTACGAATTATTTAATTTGACAAATAATTTTCTGTGGGAAGGGCGGAGGGGAGTACCACCTTTCTCAACCCACATTTGAAACTAATATCTACATTTCTATAGAATTCACGACTAATATTAAATTTAAAATTATGTTCAACAATAACTTTCAATCACATTTATTGACAACTTTAACCCGTATCACTCGTTGAAACTTATCAATATTGATCAAACTGTTCAAGTATGAATTTTATATGAACTTTAAAATATAACACTTGAGTTCCCTGCCGGTATTTAGTTTTTAAAGTTACACTGATAACAGACTCACAAAGAACAACTGTTAAAAATTGTTTAATTATTCACGGAACCGCAAAATACGTAGTTATTAAAAAAAAAAACAAGACTTCAAATTAAACTAAATATTTTATTTACTCTTTAGGTATGGAGAATTAATTTACATTCCTGAGCAAAATAAGTTGTATTAATATTGAAGTCTAGGAATTGAATGAAACAAATATTTTTAACGACATAAGCAAGTTGATTTTATAACTGAAGAAACTAGAACAATTTAAAGTTTGCAAGAAATGGGAGTCAAATGTTTATGAAATTATTTATACACGACGAAATCACACTATTATTTTCAAAGATTTTGCGCTCTTATTTTCGCGCCTAACACAAAAGCGCAGCTGAAAGTATGGTACCTGAACATGAACACTGTTTCTATGCGTTCTCTTAGAATTACAGTAACTGGATATCAAGCTGTGTATCGATATTAATAAAATCAGAATTTTGTCTGTAAATTTACCAGAATTTAAAAAAAAATGCGATATCTTCACGTTCCACACACCATAAAAGTCGAAAATTACTTCAGAAAATTTTGTCTGTGTGTGTGATCGTGTCTGTATGTCTGTAACGCTATTATTGTCCGGGTATCACGTGAGAATGGCTGGACGGAATTCAACGGTGCTTGGCAGAAATTTAGGCTTTTACCCAACTAAAATCTGCCAACTTTTTCGAAATTCCCTCCCCAGTTCTCGCCGGGATGGGGGGAACAAAAGTCAAAACATATTTGTAAGCATAACACCGCTCCAAATTACTTCACTGTAAAGAAATTGCACATATAAACAATAGTCATGAGTATAAAAAAACGTTATCTGCAATTTAGGAATTTTAGATTATTAACCCTTTCAGTCACAGTGTTCCCGCTGATGGAACACCTTATTTTAATTCTCAAGTGCAAAAACTCATCCCGGAAACTTTTTAGCAAAAATTTACGTTTATAACATATTAGAAAAGGCCCTTTTTTTTTACCTGAAAATTTAAAATTTCTTTTATTTAAATTTTGTTCGTAAATTCCGGTGGCGAGAAATTTCGCAGTTTCCGAATTCTTTAAAGAACTCTACAAAAAATGGAACAAAGATGTTAAAAAAAGCTACGATACTTCCTTAGAAAATTTCCAAAAACACATTTCCCCCCCCTAATTTCCGATATTTTTGTGAGAAGGGGTTACGAAGGGTCAAAATCGAGACAACCCTTTAACGCTAAATTCCTCCTGAGAAATCTATGGAAGCTGCGGTCACGAATTTCGGTGCTGGGATTATATGTATGTATCCGACACCTAAAGTAATTGAATAAATAAAACATTGCGATTTAGGAAATTTCGATTTTTAAGGGGAGGGAAGAGGGAAATCAATTTTTGGCGGGAAATTGTGCAAATTCCAGATTTTTAGTAAAATTTTAACAAAAATGGAAAAAAGATGTTGAAAACAGCCATGGGTCTTCTTTAGGACATTTTCAAAACACGCTTTTTTTGTGATTTGCCTTTCTTTTTTATTTTTAGGGGGGGGGGGGGATAGGTATGTGTTACAAAGGGCAAATTCGAGGCACCACTTTTAGCGCTAAATTTGTCCTGAGAAATTTATGAGAGCTGTGGTCAGGGTCAGAAAGTTTCATGCTTGGATTGCTTATATATGTATCCGACCCCTAAAGTAACGGAATATATCGAAATATCCCCCCTTTCACCCTGGGGGGTAGGAAGCAAAAAAAAAAAAAGTTTGTAAGCATAACTCGGCCCCAAATTACTTCACGCTGAAGAAATTGCGCATGAGAAAACTAGATTTGAGTATAAATAAAACATTATGTACGATTTTGGAATTCTTGACAGGAGGGAGGAAAGAAATCGTTTTTTGGGGGGAAATTTCAGAAATCCCGGACTTTTTAGTAGAGCTCTACTAAAATGGTACAAATGTATTGAAAAAAGCTATCTGTCTTATTTAGGATATTTCCAAAAACATTTTCTTTCTTTCTTTTGTGTGTGTGTGTGTGTGTGTGAGATTTTTCGATTTTTTTTTTTTTTTTTTTTTTTTTTTTTTTGGGGGGGGGGGGGGGGGGCATTACGACGGAGCTAATTCGAGACCCTCCCTTTTAGCGCTAAATTTGTCTTGGGAAATCCACGGGATTAATGGTCGCTAAATTTGGCGCGTAAATTTTTTATATGTATCCGACATTATTGTAACGGGATTTTACAAAATTCCACCTTTACCCTACCACTCGGGGGGGGGGGACAAAAAACGCGTGTGAAATCTCGCTTTTCCTTTTGAATTCGCTTTAAATTATCTTGGGGGGGGGGGGGGAACTTGTGCGAAACAACTACACGACTTCCATTACCCACAATTACACATATTACATGCATTCTTTGGAATTTTCCAGTAAGAGAAATTTGATACACGTATAAAGACATATAAAATAGAGTTTACATAGCGAGTTATGAGAAAGAGTATTTAAAATGGATCAATGAAACAATTTTCCAGAAAATCGCTAGAGCCGTTTTTGAGAACCATCTTTTACCAAAACTTGATATTCTAGATTATTGACTGGAAAACAATAATTACATACAAAAGGATATTTAAAAGCGAGTTAATATGGTGAGTTTGAAAAAAATCCGTACAGCCGTTTTTAAAGGAACGCACTTGCGAGACTTTAAATTGAGCTATTTATACAAGACGCCTATCAATTTTCCAAACCTAACCAACTATATGTGTCGAAAGAACATCTAGTAGAGTGTTTATATAGCAATTTTGAAGTAAATCGTTAGAGCTGTTTTTGAGATACGGACTTACGCTCCCATTTCCATTTTACGATGGCCCACTTCTGTTTTTAAAATTTTTACTAAAATTTGTAAATTTTATCTGTACACCAGACTTGTTCCGGCTGTGAAGTTTCGTAGTTCTATCTTTATTAATTTTGGAGATATGATAGCCAGAAGATTCCACATATACATACACACTGACCAATTGCCCAAAACTACATTTTTGGACACAGGAGGACTTAAAACGTGTAAATCAGGTGAAAACTCGATATCAAATTTTTGGACAGAATACAATACAGAATACAAATTACCTACGGTAGTAGAGTAATGGAAGTAAAAAGAGATATCCGTAAAATTTTTGCTTTGAAATATAGCTAATACAAATACTTAAAAACTAATTTCTGGAATTTTAAAAATTCAGCCGCACTGGGGGGAGGAGGGGGGTCATAACGTAATTTCAAATAATCCTTTATATATGTATATATATATATATATATATATATATATGAGACTTTTGCTCTAAAATATAGCTCACACAAATGCCTAAAACTAATTTCTAGAATTTTAGAAATTCGTCCTAGGTGGGCCGGGAAGGGGGCGGGGAGGCGGAGGGACAAAAAAAAAAAAAAAAAAAAAAAAAGGAGTTAGATTGTTCAAAATCGGTACATAGAGGTTTTTGATAACTACAAATCGATTGCGGATAGTTTCGAATTTGTTGAATTATTAGGATAGAGGGGTAAAAATATAGAAATAAGATTTAGAGCGTTGAAAATTAGTATTATTAGGTTTTAAGGCCCTATAAATCGATTGCGGATATTTACAAAAGTGTAGAATTATTACGAGGGGCGGAAAGGGTGAGCGCAGGGGCAAAAATAAAGAAACTAGGTAGAATGTTGGAATTTAGTATTATTAGGTTAAAAGCCTGAGAAAACGATTGCGGATATTTTTGAAAGTGTATAGATAGATTTTAGAGGCCTGCAAGTCGAATGAGGATATTTTCGAAAGTGTAAATAAGCTATTAGGAGAGGCGGGAAGGGGGTGACGGAGGGGAAAAAATAGAGTTAGATATCGTTCAAAATTGGTACATAGAGGTTTTTGATACTTACAAGTCCATTTTCAAATCTGTAAACTTTTTAGGAGAGCCGGGAAGGGAAGGGCGAAGGGCAAAACAATAGAAATAGATTTAAACCGTACAAAATTGGTACGTGTTGGTTTTGGGGACCTACAAATCGATTACATTTCCTGAAGAGGAGAGAAGAGAAAAAGTATTAGGATAGACGGGAAGGAGGGAGGGGGTGGGGGCGAAGGAGCAAAAATATAGAAATTAGAGTTTAAACGTTCAAAAATAGTATTATTAGGTTTTAAGGTTCGATATATCGATTGCGGATATTTACGAAAGTGTAGAATTATTATGAGGGGCGGGAAGGACCAGCGCAGGGGCAAAAATAAGAAATTAGATAGGACGTTGGGATTTAGTATTATTAGGTTTAAAAGCCTGATAAAACGATTGTGGATATTTTTGAAAGTGTAAAACAATTAAGAGGCTCGGGAACGGTGGGCGAATATGCGCGTTGTGTGCAGGTTTGTACGCTGTCGCAGTCAGTGGGGACCCGGATTGATTACTCTACCGATGACAGAAGATTTTTTTTTCGTATTTTATATCTATGTTTTTCCCTTACGATAATATGGATATCTGCCACTTTGGTGAAAATAGCGGATGAAGTTCATTAATAAATTTTACTGAGACATTTTTTGGTTTATGTATACATTAAAATTCAAACAAATTCGGAATATGCTTTTTACAATTCGAATTTGAAAATTTTTTGAAAGCAGAATGTCGCTGCAACTAGGTTAAGAAACTCATCCAAGATCTTCATAAAATAAGTTAAGAAACTGTCCAAATTTGGTTCGATTTGGAGTATTATTTCGGAAGTTACCGTGATTTTAAATTTTCATGTGATGGTAGCCTGATTTCAAATGGCCCTGCTTAACTTAAGATATCCACCATTTTATTAAAAATGGCAGATAAAGTTCATTAATAAACTTCATTGAGACACTTTTATGGTCTATGTATACATCCAAATAGAAACAAATTCTGAATACGCTTTTTACAATTTAAATTTGAAATTTTCAAGTGGACTTCGCTTGAAAACAAAATGACGGAGCAACTTGAACAAACTCACACATGTTATTTATCAGATAAGTTCACTGTCCAAGTTTGGTTCGATTTGGAGTATTATTTGCAAGTTATCATGATTTTAAATTTTCAAGTGTATCTTGATTTCAAGTGGCCCCGCTTAACTTAAGATACCCGCCATTTTAATAAAAAGGGCGGATAAAGTTCATTAATAAAGTTCATCGAAACCCTTATGTTATGTATATTTACATTAAAATACAAAAAATCTGGCTTTAAATACACTTTTCACAATGTGGGTTAGAAATTCTCAAGTGGCCGCCACTTGAAAACAAAATGTCAGAGCAATTTGGTTACCGTACTCATCCAAGATATTTATAAGATCAGTTAGCAATGCAAATTTGGTTCGATTTGGAGTATTATTTCGAGAGGTATCGTAATGACAAATTTCATTATAGATAGACAGATAAATATATAGATAAACGAAGTGGTTGCAATAGGTCGATTTCTAAAAAAAATCAACCTAAAAAGTTTTTTTTTTCCTAAAAAAAACCCTGGTTTTTTGCCTACCCTTCGAAAAAAAGCATTTAGATGATATTGTGATCACTCACATACATACACATACATCATCATCATCATCATCATAAAAATAGTAAAAATTAACTCATGGGACCTCAAAACATGTAGATACGCCAACATCGCAAAGTCAGAATTTTGTCACGATTACAATGATTTCCTTACGTATGTATTTTCGGAAAGCAAAAAATTGCATGAAAGGTACGTGAATCATTTAATTTCATCATGCTTAATAACTAATTTTTAAAAGATATATGTGTCTATGAGAGAGGAAATGACAATGTAGTTGTAAACAATGGAGGGAAAAAGTGGAGGATTGAAATTCAAGATATAAAATATACCTTTACATCCACCCTTAGAAAAATACAAATATTTCATTTATTAAATATTGTAAATTTTGCTTATTCCATGTCTATTTTGAAAAATTCAAATTGATTATACAAACATATTAGTAAAATATCTGGTGTGAAACAACCACACGACTTCCATTACAAACAATTACACATATTATATGCATTTTTTGGAGATAATATGATCACAAGATATAAAAGTGGCCTAAAGAAGTAGAAACCTAACATTTTTCTGGTAAGATAAATTTTATACACATGTAGAGACATATAAAACGAAGCTTACATAAAGCGAGGTAAAAAATTAGAAATATATATATATATATATATATAATGTATATATATATGTAGTAGAGTTATTTTTTGAAACACCAATTTCCGAGATCTACCTAAGCTTCTGACCTACCTAAATGATGGGCAAAATCAGCCATTTTGTTAAAAACAAAATAATAAAGATACAAAAGGGCATTATTTAAAAGGAAAAAGAATATAAAAATACAAAAGCTGTTTTACTGAAGACTACAAAGCTGTTTTATTGCCTTTTAAAAGGCTAAGACAGAAATTTGTGCCTTGACTGTGCCATATCATCTGGTAAATCTGGTGAGAAGTTTTCTTGTTACTTGGTCAGTAAACATTCATTTTATTTTGCAAAAACGCATTTCTAGATACATGTTTTCTAAGTACTCATCTTTAGCACCATTGATGCAAAATCAAAGATCATTGTTATATCATTTATATTGTATTGTAAAATCATAGAATAATCAATTTAATTAGTATTCAAAATTTGGATATTTAATAAAGAAATTAATTAAAATTATATGAATCTAGTATTATTTGAGAGTAAATTTATTTATTAATAACCATATTATTTTTCAGATTAATGTTTGCTTTTTTAATTAGGATTAATTTTAGGGCATTTCACAACGCATGCCCGAATATCGAATTGATATTCAAAGTGTACGACCATGAAGCTGTCACTTTAGAGCCACGAAAAGGAGGGTAGTCTGATTTTGGTTAATATCCGCCCAACACTAAACAGGGTAGCTGTTAATTTTCCTCTAATAATTACGTGATACACAAGAAAGAAATGGATTTATGTAACAATTTTCAAGAAAATCGATAGAGCAGTTTTTGAGAAACCAACTTTTACCAAAACTCAATCATTGACAGGAAAACAATAATTACATACAAAAGCATATTTAAAAGTGAGTTAATATGGCGAGTTTGAAAAAAAATCCGTACAGCTGGTTTTTAAGGAACGCGCATCCGAAACCTGAAATTGAGCTATTTATACAGAACGCGTATCAATTTTTCTGAACTAACCAGCTATATCATTCGAAAGGACATCTAATAGAGTGTTTATGTAACAAATTTGAAGAAAATCGTTCGAGCCGTTTTTGAGATACGGACTTATGGTCCCACTTACGGTTTCCGATGTCCCACTTCCGGTTTTTCAATTTTCTCCAAAATATGGAAAATTCATCTGAACACCAAACTTGTTTCAATTCTAAAGTTTCGTAGTTCTATCTTTATTAGTCTCCGATACATAATAGCCAGAAGATCCCCCCCCCCCCCCACACACACACTGACCAATTGCCAAAAACCACTTTTTTGGACTCAGATGACCTTAAAACGTGTAAATCAGGTGAAATCTCGATATCGAATTTTCAGACCGAATACAAATACTTCCATTACATACTGTAGTAGGGTAATGGAAGTAAAAAATGTTTTTTTTTTCTTTTTTTTTTTTTTATAAATTGAAAGAATAAAGATAATTTTTAATTTACTACTCGCAAATAATTAATAGTGGATAAAATTGGAAAATCGGAAGTGGGACATCTGAAACCGGAAGTGAGGCCATAAGTCCATATCTCAAAAAAGCTCTAACGATTTTCTTTAAAATTGCTGTATAAACACTCTATTAGATATCCTTTCGAAGGATATAGTTGGTTAGTTCAGGAAAATTGATAGGCGTCCTGTACAAATAGCTGAATTTCAGGTCCTGCAAATGCTTCCTGTCAAAACGGCTGTATTATTTTTTACTTCCATTACCCTACTACCGTAGGTAATGGAAGTATTGTATTCGGTCTGAAAATTCGATATCGGGTTTTCACCTGATTTACACGTTTTAAGGTCCCCTGAGTCCAAAAAAGTGGTTTTTGGCAATTGGTCAGTGTGTATGTATGTGTGTATGTATGTATGTATGTATGTATGTATGTATGTGGAGAATCTTCTGGCTATTATAGCTCAGAAACTAATAAAGATAGATCTACGAAACTTTAGAATTGAAATACGTCTGGTGTACAGATGAAATTTCCAAATTTTGGTGAAAATTGAAAAACCGGAAGTGGGACATCGGAAACCGGAAGTGGGACCGTAAGTCCGTATCTCAAAAACGGCTCTAACGATTTTCTTCAAACTTGCTGTATAAACACTCTATTAGATGTCCTTTCGAATGACATAGTTGGTTAGTTCAGGAAAATTGATAGGCGGCCTGTATAAATAGCTCAATTTCAGGCCTCGCAAAGGCGTTCCTTTAAAAACGGTTGTACGGATTTTTTTCAAACTCGCCATTTTAACTCACTTTTAAATATGCTTTTGTATGTAATTATTGTTTTCCTGTTAGTAATTGAGTTTAACCGGAAGTAGGACATCGGAAACCGGAAGTGGGACCGTAAGTCCGTATCTCAAAAACGGCTCTAACGATTTTCTTCAAACTTGCTATATAAACACTCTATTAGATGTCCTTTCGAATGATATAGTTGGTTAGTTCAGGAAAATTGATAGGCGTCCTGTATAAATAGTTCAAGTTCAGGCTTCGCAAGGCGTCCCTTTAAAAACGGTTGTACGGATTTTTTTCAAACTCGCCATTTTAACTCACGTTTAAATATGCTTTTGTATGTAATTATTTTTTTTCCGGTTAGTAATTGATTTTTGTAAAAGTTGGTATCTCAAAAACGGCTCTAACGATTTTCTCTTTAGGTCACTTTTGTGTTTTCTGATCACATTATCTCTCAAAAATGCATATAATTCATGTAATAGCGGATAATGGAAGTCGTGTGGTTGTTTCACACCAGATTTTTTTTTAAACTTGCCATATTGACCCTCTTTTAAATATCCTTTTACATATAATTGTTGTTTTCTGGCCAACAATTAATTTTGTCAAGCTTTGGTAAAAATCGGTATCTCAAAAACGGTTCTAACGATTTTCTTGAAAATTGTTACATAAACCCATTTTAGATATCCTTTCTCATGCTTTACTTGGTTACCACAGGAAAATTAATAGTCATCCTGATCAGACAGATCAGTTTTACATCTTGAAACTTGGTGTTTCAAATAAATAAACTCTACCAATTTTCTACCCCTTCCTTTTTCTTAAAAAAAAAAAAAAAAAAAAAAAAAAAAAAAAATCGCTGTGCAAACTCTGTTTTATGTTTTTACACGTGTATTAATTTTCCCTTACCGGAAAATTTTTAGGTGTCTATTTCATTAGGACAATATCATATCTTCTGATAACATTATTGAAGGATTTCAATGCATGTTTCTCATATCAGCTGTTAACCAGCGAACACCTGTCATGACGTCAGATGTGACGTAACTGTATTACGTAATCAAAGGCGCATCTTCGCTCCCTGAGAGAGAGATGTTTATAAGAGTCTGTACGAGAAAGCTTTACTAAGCGTGCGGCAAGAAATGCCCGCATTATGTTACTCTACTTTTCTATATATTATTAAATGTTGTGATTGTTCAAAAGACTCTGCTTTTCACTCTGTGGTCCCATTTATACCAACAATGGTTATGGGCCCAGAGACACGCATCTTACTGCGGACTTTTTAAAAATTTAAATTAACATTCGTTAAAACGAAAGTGCGACTTACTGTTAAGCCTAAGGGCTGAAATCGAAAGTATTTTTGATTCTATTTTTATAAAGAAGCTACTATAGCTGATTAAATATGTCGCAAATATTAAATATAGAAAAGTTATCGAAAAACAATTTTGACACCTGGAAGCTGCAGATAGAAGCTGTTTTAATCAAAAATGATCACTGGAGTTATGCTAACGGAACGAAAATTAAGCCCGATGAAGGCGCCGAAGGTGAAGAAAAATGGCTCGAAATTGACCGGAAAGCTAGAGCCGATTTAATCCTAGCAATTACCCCAAGTGAGTTGTGTCATATTAAACATTGTACCACCTCAAATGAAGTATGGAATAAATTAAAAGAAGTTTACGAATCGAGGGGACCGGCAAAGAAAGCCACCCTGTTGAAGCAGCTACTCTTTAAGAAAATGACTGACAGTGAAAATATGTCCGATCACCTCAATATTTTCTTCGATATAGTGGACAAGCTAAAAGAAATGGACATTGAAGTAGCCGAAGACCTATTATCAATTTTGCTCTTATACAGTATTCCTGACAGCTATGAAAATTTCAGGTGCGCCATAGAAGCAAGAGATGAATTGCCGCAGCCTGAAGCTCTGAAAATTAAAATGATGGAAGAATACGAGTCAAGAAAAAATAAAAAGAATCAAGAATCATCAAATGCGTATTTTACGACTCACAAGAAAAATCTTCCTGAAAAGAACAAAAGAGAAATCTTAAAGCCTGTGCAGAACAAGAACACATATGGCGAAAGAAATTATGCAATCTTCAAATGCAATTACTGTTCAAAAGTAGGGCATAAAGCCTCAGAATGCAGAAAGAAGATCTCAGACAGAAAATTCACTTCATCGAATAAATATAAAGATAGATCTTTCATGGTTGAAGATAGTACAGAGTTCACGATGGCAGCCAGTAACTCTTTCCAAGAACATTCCGAGTGGTGTCTCGATAGCGGTACGACATCCCATATGGCTCATGACAAGAATTTGTTTACAGATTTCGAACCTAGAATTGGATCATTTATAAAATTAGCTGTAGATGAAACAGCGGAGATCACAGGTGTTGGAACAGTCAAATTAAAAGTTCCCGGTAATCACGGTGTAACCAATTTAAAGTTAACAAATGTTTTGTGCGTTCCAAAATTAAAATGCAATTTAATGTCTATATCAAAAGCTACATCAAACAACTGCCGAGTTGTATTTACCGAAAAATGTGCAAAAATCACGGAGCAGGACGGCTCTCTGATTATAAGTGCTACGAGAAAAGGTGATTTATATTTTTTTCAGCCGCATGTGGATATCGCTGCAACAACTCAGGTAAGCAACTTTCATAAATGGCATTTAAAATTAGGACATTTAAATGAAAAAGATTTAAAATTATTAAAATCTGAAAATATGTTAAGAGATTTAAATTTTAATGAAAAAGATTCCTTAAAAGATTGTAAAGTATGTATTAGGTCTAAACAAACTGTGAAACCATTTTGTAAAGAAAACAAATTTCATAGTGATGAATTATTAGAAGTAGTTTATTCTGATTTATGTGGCCCTATAAATGTTAAATCCCATGGCGGATCACGTTATTTTATTACTTTTTTGGATGATAAATCTCGTTACATTGAAGTAAATTTTCTAAAAACAAAAGATCAAGCTAAGAACGCGTTCCGGAGATATAAAGCAGCAGTCGAAAATCGATTAAGAAAAAAAAATTAAAATACTGCATACTGATAATGGATTGGAATATTGTGGCGAAGAATTCAATAAATATATTGAAGAATGCGGTATTAAACGCGAATTCTCAGCACCAATGACCCCTCAGCAAAATTCTAGAATTGAAAGACAAAATCGTACATTATGCGAAATGGCGAGGTGTTTATTAATGCAATCAAACCTTCCAAATACATTCTGGGCTGAAGCAGTAAATTGCGCTGCATATATTAGAAACAGGTGTCCCACTAAAGGAATTAAAGAAAATAAAACACCGTTTGAATTGTTTTTCGGTTATAAACCAACTGTTAACTATTTTAAAATTTTCGGACAGAAATGTTTTGTTCTAAATAAAAAATCAAAAGGGAAGTTTGAAGCTAGGTCACACGAACATATATTCGTTGGCTATTCAAATGAATCACGCGCTTACAGATTATGGAATAAGGATACCAGAAAAATTGTCATAAGTCGTGATGTTCGATTTATAGACGAGTTTCAAACAAATGATTCAGCTACTACTGATCAATTAGAATTAATTTTTCCGTCTGAGAATAAATGCAATGATTGTAATATTAAAAATGAAACTCCTATTCCTACTCAAACCGCAGACAGGGGGGAAAACAGCGGATCGATTTCCTATCCCCCTGAATGCAACGGAGAGAGTTTCTCTTTTTGGAAAGGGGGGGAAGGCTCGCTTTCTGAAGGGGGGAACGTAGAAGATGTGAGTGGAGGGGAGGAGAGTGCTCACGATAAATGTAAACAAGAGAAAGGGATTGATAAAAACAATCCTATTTTTAAACGCGGTCCAGGCCGACCTAAAAAAAGTAAAAGTTGGAACTTTCAAAACTCTCATAAGGAATGTATTACAGATACGAAATATAAAGATGAAACTTCTCAATTAGCTGATAACTCATTTAATGAAATTAATCCCAGCGTAATCGACGCGTTAAATGGAGAGTATGCTAAAAATTGGGAGAACGCGATGAAATTAGAATATGATTCTTTAGTTAAGCAAAACGCTTGGGAAATTGTAGATAGACCAAAAGATAAAAAGGTAATTGGGTGTAAATGGGTTTTAAAAACAAAATTTAAACCAGATGGTCAAATTGAAAAATTTAAGGCCAGATTGGTTGCCAAAGGGTGTTCACAGAAACAAGGTATAGATTTTGAGGAAAATTTTTCACCAGTAGCCAGATTAAGTTCTTTAAGAACTGCAATCGCGTATGCTATCCAGAATGGTTTCACAGCATACCAGTTAGATTTCATTATGGCATATGTTAACGGAACGTTACATGAAGAAATTTATATGGAACTTCCTGAATTTTTTGAAAATGATATACATGAAAATAAAGTGTGTTTATTAAAGAAGTCTTTGTATGGGCTTAAGCAGTCAGGAAGACAGTGGTTTAAGAAATTAGATGAGAAACTGAGAAAAATGAAATTTAACCCTTTGAATTCCGACAAATGTGTCTATTACTCAAAATATCCTTTTGATGCTATTATAATCGTCTATGTCGACGATTTAATTTGTCTCACTAAAAGTGAAGAGCACTATTTTGATATAAGAAATAAATTAGCAGAATCTTTCAAAATGAAAGATATGGGCCTTCTGCATTATTGCTTAGGCATTGAATTTAATCAAGATAGGGACAGCATCACTATAACACAAAAGAAATACATTGAAGATTTATTAAATAAATTTAATATGGAAGATTCTAGAGTGGTGAATACACCTTTAGATAACAGTGTAAAATTAACTAAACAAATGTGTCCAAATACAGAAGAAGAGAAATCATATATGTCAAAAATTCCTTATAGACAATTAATTGGTTCTCTTATGTATCTGTCGGTTGCTACTAGACCAGATATCACCCATGCTGTAAATTATTTAAGTCAGTTTAATAACAATCCAGGAAAACCTCACTGGATAGCTGCTAAAAGAATACTAAGGTATCTCAATGGCACTAGAAATTTAGGAATTGTGTATTACAGAGACGATAAACCATTGACAGCATTTGTTGATGCCGATTGGGCATCGGATATAAATGATAGAAAATCATATACAGGATACGTCTTTAAATATGCCGGTGGACCTATTTCTTGGGAATCTAGAAAGCAGCGAACCGTTGCTCTATCCACAACAGAATCTGAATATATGTCTCTGTCTGAATCCGCAAAAGAGACAATTCATGTTAGAAATTTCTTAAAAGAATTGGATCCTGAAATTGTATCAAGTCCAACTGCAATCATGTGCGACAATCAATCTGCACTGAGATTAGTAAAAAATCCTGTTCATCACAATCGATCTAAGCATATTGACATTCGTCATCATTTTGTGCGAGAAGTTTACAATAATAAACTAATAGACATTAAATATATTTCATCAGATGAACAACCTGCAGATATTTTAACAAAAAGTTTAAATGCATATAAACATGAAAAATGTTGTGATATTATAGGACTTAATATTCAGGACTGATGAACTTAAAAATATATATATATTTAAACTGTGTTTTCATTAAGAAATTAACTGCTTATATTTTACGTATTTTATTTTATAATATTAACCATAATTATTTGCTTATAATTCTATTTCTTTACTAACACTTTTCTTATTTTAAGTAACTCTTGCATAAAAATAACTTTCTGTAATTTTTAATATGCTATTATAATGCATAAATATGTTTTATTTTCGAAACATTTATTGAAAAAGGGGGAAATGAAGGATTTCAATGCATGTTTCTCATATCAGCTGTTAACCAGCGAACACCTGTCATGACGTCAGATGTGACGTAACTGTATTACGTAATCAAAGGCGCATCTTCGCTCCCTGAGAGAGAGATGTTTATAAGAGTCTGTACGAGAAAGCTTTACTAAGCGTGCGGCAAGAAATGCCCGCATTATGTTACTCTACTTTTCTATATATTATTAAATGTTGTGATTGTTCAAAAGACTCTGCTTTTCACTCTGTGGTCCCATTTATACCAACAATTATCTTCAAAAATGCATATAATACGTGTAATAGTGGGTAATGGAAGTCGTGTGGTTTCACACCAGATTTTTAAATAAATGTAGGCACTATAATTCAACGCTATTTATATATTATACTACTTATAAAAAATTTGACTTGTATAAAGAAACTCGTATATAAATAACAACACAAGTACACTTTCTTTAGAAAACAGAGCACGAGGACTTGTGCGACCGCACCTGTCCGTGATCTTCGAAATACGATCCCGAAGGTCACGACCTGTCGCACACTCTCACCCTGTCCAGCTCTGCCTTCAGTAGTCTGAGCTCCAGAGTGCAGATAACCCATCTCTATATTAGTCCAGTCAAAATAGGAAAAATAGAAGAAAAAAATCGTGTAATTTTGAAATTTTGCATACTCATAGCCGAGGGGGTCCTGAACAACATCCCCGCCCGTGGGGGGTGAGCGGGGAGCATTTAAGGGGGGCAATTTTCAGTTTTTAATAAATATCTTAAAAACTATCGCATTTAGAGAAAAAATGTCAGTTACAAAATTAATCTACGTAAAATTTCCTACAAAAATGTATGCTACATTTTGTTTGTACGATCATTAGTTTAGAAGATATGGGGATGAAATAACACATTTTCTTGAAAAATTCTTTTTTGCAATAGTAAAATCAACTAAAGTGTGCAATTAAAAGGGTTCTTGTCAAATATTTTCTAATGTAAAAAACAAATATATACATAGGGAATATTCAAGGATACTATAGCATGTTTTGTAAGTTTTAAATAATTTTAATAAGGTTAGCAGGCGCAAGTGGCGGTTTGAGTAAAAATTTAGATAACGAAGACCCAAAACCGATCAACATTAAAAAAAAAAAAAAAAAAAAAATCGGGTAGCTTAGAAATTGAGCACAGTTATAAAGTTAAGTGCCCTGAATAACATACTAAAAGTCCCTAGCCATGAGGGGGGCATTTAAAGGGGGCACATTTCAGTTTTTATTAAGTATCTTGAAAACTATCGCATTTAGAGAGAAAAAAAAAATCTCAATTGCAAAATTAATCTACGTGAAATTTCCTAAAAAAAATTGTATATTCTATTTTGTTTGTATGATCAATAGTTTAGAAGATATAGGGGAACAAAATAACATTTTCTTGAAAAATTCTTTTTTTTTTTTTTTTTTTGCAATAGTAAAGTCAACTAAATTGTGGAATTAAAAGGGTTCTGATAAAATATTTTCTAATGTACAAAACAAATATATGCATAGGGAATATGTAAGGATAATACAGCATGTTTTGTACGTTTTAAATAATTTAAAGGTTAGTAGGCGCAAGTGGTGTTTAGGTAAAAATCCAGATAACAAAGACCCAAAACCGATCAACATTTAAAAAAATCTTACAGCTTTGAGATTTTTTTTCTCTAAATGCGATAGTTTTCAAGATACTTAATAAAAACTGAAATGTGCCTCCTTTAAATGCCCCTCCCCCCATGGTTAGGGATTTTTAGCATGTTATTCAGGGCACTTAACTTTTATAACTGTGCTCAATTTCTAAACTACATGATTTTTTTTCTCTATTTTTCCTATTTTGACTGGATTTATCCAGATTTTTACTCAAACCACCACTTGCGCCTACTAGCCTTAAAATTATTTAAAACTTACAAAACATGCTGTATTATTCTTGCATATTCCCTATGTATATATTTGTTTTTTACATTAGAAAATAGTTGACAAGAACCCTTTTAATTGCACACTTTAGTTGATTTTACTATCGCAAAAAAGAATTTTTCAAGAAAATGTGTTATTTCATCTCCCTATATCTTCTAAACTAATGATCGTACAAACAAAATGTAATATACATTTTTGTAGGACATTTTACGTAGATTAATTTTGTAATTGACATTTTTTCTCTAAATGCGATAGCTTTTAAGATATGTAATAAAAACTGAAAATTGCCCCCTTAAATGCCCCCCCCCTGCCCCCCGCTCACCCCCCACGAGCGGGGACTTTTAGTATGTTGTTCAGGACCCTCTCGGCTATGAGTATGTAAAATTTCAAAACTACACGATTTTTTTCCTCTATTCGTCAAATTTTGGCCTTCGTTGCCTGGACTATACATCAGTAATGTTATAATGTTATATATCTTTGTTATATTTTAGTTAAATTAATTATATCAAACTGCAAGTTTAATTATAAAGAATATTTACTTTTTTAAAATTTCATTGTTACAGAATTCGCCGATACAACTACTGAAAGCCTAAAACGGGCTGAATATAGAATAAAATACTTCGTCGGGTCGGGCTACGTTATTAAAATACATATAAATAGATAAGAATAAATGTAGAAAGTTGTTTGATGTCAGGTGAAAATGACAAAGAAAAAAAAAAGTAACACAAAAATAAGAAAAGAAAGAAATAGTCAAAACAAAACAAAGCTTGAACGAAACCGCAAGTAAGGAGGTAGCTGATTTTTGATTTATTCATCCAAAAAGTCAACGATTCGTCAGTGAGTCAGTCAATCTTCTCAAATTAGTTAACACCTCCTGTCAAAACCACGTGGGACACTTTTTATCTGTTTTCAGCCGACTTCGGAATTTTTTCCAAGTGAAGAGGGCCGTTAAGTGGCTCTTTAATCAGTTCAGGGGTTTACACTGCATATTCAGAAGGTGAGCCTTTCAAAAAAACAAAACTGTCTTAAGTTACTCTCGCCGTTCAGTTAGTTTCAGTTTCAGTTACTCTCGCCGCTGCTAGTTACGTCCAGTGTTGCCAGATTTGGGGACTTTTTTTATTCAACATCCACCATTAAATTTTTATTGCAACAGGTGCCTAATCACATCGACGATTAATCGTCTATTATGTATTTCAAATTTTACTTCTCAAAATTATTGGTGGTAGTTGAATAAAAAAGTCCCCAAGTCTGGCAACACTGGTTAATATATCCGTCCGACCCCTTTTTCCAAACTGAATTTCTCTCTTTCCATCGAATTAGCTAAAGTCACGTGATCACGAGCGTTCTGATTCGTTTAGGGGGAGTAATACGATACACGGGGGGGGGGGGGAGGAGGATAAAGAATATTCTTTATTAAATTTATCTTTGCAATGTATAATATAATAAATAACAATTTTGTTTCATCGGAAAATAAAATAAGTTTAAGAATTGAGAACAATTTAATGAGTTTGGAATTAGTGGAATATTTAGAAAATAAATTAAAAAAGAATTAATTAGGGCGCTATCAGTGGATTAGTGGGAGGCAGAATCATTTAAGTTGGAGAAATGAAGCTTTAATTTTAAGGGTTTTTTTAAAATTATATTTCATATATATATATATATACACATTGTGAACAAAGTGACAACACTTGGTTAAAAAAAAAAAAAAAAAAGACGATTTTTCAAAATGGCAACACTTCGACGGAGATCTCCTTCGGGGTGTCACCACCAACTAAAGTTATAATCTTAGTTTTTTTCCGTGTCTTCATTGAGTTTTGTGATTTTCTTCCCAAATTTATCCAATATATACTATATGTATACATACCCTGCTGAAAAAAGTTAGCTGCTATTGTGAGTTCAGTATGAAACAACCATATAATCAACTGAATTAAAACTAAAGGAAATGGATTAAACTGGAAAGACAGGACTACAAACTTCAGAATATACAAATTTTGTCTGTAATGTGACAAATCACATGTGTTTGATAAAGTAGAGTGTTACATTCAGCATTCCATAAATAAATATTAAAGACAGTTGATATAATTTGGATGTAAACTAAGCCTCTGTTGCGGAATCCTTTGATATCAACCAAAGTGTAGTTTATCTATTGAATTATTTTTTACAAATTAGAAATGTCATTTACAGATCAAGAAATGACAGTACAGAACAAGGTCGCAGCCTTTGAGCAACATCAAAACAAAGCTGGTGTATAACAGTAACTACCAAAAGAAACTGTGTTATGAGTGGCACTTGCGACAACACCTTCTGAGGGAAACTAGCATTAGAGTTTCAATGCGAATGTTCAAACTGCCAACAATGTGTTGGTTTATATGATTGTAGACCTACAGTTTGTGTTACATTAAAAATGGATCATTGACCGTAGAAGATGGGAAAATGAGCATCTTACATTGTAAAAATTTTCTGTGGAATATTACAAGTCAGTTTACTGTTAAAAGAATTAATTAATCGCTGTTCAGTAAAATAAAATTGCTGTAGTTTTTACTCGTGCCATAATTTTCACAGTTTGCTATAAAAACATTTCCAGTAGTTAATGTACATGGCGACAATTATGTCCTGAATTTGATTGCAATTATATCCTACATATATATCCTGGCAATATGTGCGCGGCGTTCAGTACCTAACAATGCGCATTTTTTTTTTCTTTACACACACGAGAAGCAAATATTTATGCTTTACCGGAGATTCGAACTCACAATCTTCTAGACTAGAAATTAGCACCCTGCCAACTAGGCCAGTAGGTTCACAAATTTTTTCGGATCTTTGTCTTACAAAATCATGAAAGGTCAAGATCGCTGCTGATTGGTTAATAAACCATATGATACGCGCAAAAAAGGCTTTTGGGAAATTTTTGTTACTGATTTACAGCACACTGTGAAGTAACCAGTGCTCAGTGTTTTTATAGAACTAGCTGTAAAGATTTATAGTAACCTCTGCAGCGTTTATGTTAAATGTGCTTTATTTTTAAAGAAATTTTTTACAGTGTAGATTGGGAGGTAATAAGTAGAGCAATACTTTCTTCACCGACGAGTTTAGTTTTACTGTACAGCCAGATTACAGGCAACGCGAAATAATCCTCCATTTGTGAACGAAAATGCTCGATTTGGAGAAGGTGTAAAGATGATGTGACCGGCCTCTCCATCATTAGACTTACCGACCTGTATATAATCAGAAATGAATCTCTGACAGCTTAGTGAAGCAATATTCACAGACATTTTGTGGTTCTTTACGCTACAGCAATAACGGATTTTTTTTTTTTTTTTTTATGATTGGTAACACTACGTCACATCATGCTCGGATCGTGGCATATTTGCTTTCTGCTGAAGGAATATTTCACGTGAACTGGTTAACATGTTCCCTGAGCATAAACTCAATCGAAAATGTTTTCGATATTCTAGGAAGAAGTGTTGCTGATTGCATTTCACTCCCAGAAAGAGTTGATCAGCTGGAAATAGGCTCTTGTACAAGAATTGGGAGGAGGGGTAGAATACCCTCGTTATTGATAACTTTGTTGACTCAATGCATTACATATGTGGACATTGGGTTTTGTCCATGAAGTTCATACCCTTTATAAAAACTTATTTTTATCCAAGAAATCCCCCTCCCCCCCCTTTTTTTTTTGCTTGATGTTATGGTCTGTATAATTTGTGCATATTATGTGTTCAGACAAAATACAGAATAAAATTTAAGTATTCTTATTCTGTAAGTAATCTTCTTTTCTCATGATGATTTTTCTCTCCCTTCCTGACATCTATGGATAACATGTCTTGAAGAACAATTTTTCTTTATATGCAGTTTATATATCTAACATCTTAGTAGCTTCTAATTGTTTGGAGCAGTTTTTCTGTATTTGTATAAAATAAATAAATTTGATAAACTTTTAATTTAGTTAGACAAGCATATAAAAAATTCGTTAAAATATGTCTCTTGAAAAAAAATTATTTAACATCCATCTTTCTTTCGAATGTATATTTAAAAAAATCTGGTGTGAAACAACCACACGACTTCCATTACCCGCTATTACATGTATTATATGCATTTTTGACAGATAATGTGATCAGAAAACATAAAAGTGACCTAAAAAGAAAATCGTTAGAGCCGTTTTTGAGATACCAACTTTTACAAAAAATCAATTATTGACCGGAAAAAAATAATTACATACAAAAGCATATTTAAAAGTGAGTTAAAATGGCGAGTTTGAAAAAAATTCGTACAACCGTTTTTAAAGGAACGCCTTTGCGAGGCCTGAAATTGAGCTATTTATACAGGACGCCTATCAATTTTCCTGAACTAACCAACTATATCATTCGAAAGGACATCTAACAGAGTGTTTATATAGAAAGTTTGAAGAAAATCGTTAGAGCCGTTTTTGAGATACGGACTTACGGTCCCACTTCCGGTTTCCGATGTCCCACTTCCGGTTAAACTCAATTATTGACAGGAAAACAATAATTACATACAAAAGCATATTTAAAAGTGAGTTAAAATGGCGAGTTTGAAAAGAATCCGTACAACCGTTTTTAAAGGAACGCATTTGCGAGGCCTGAAATTGAGCTATTTATACAGGCCGCCTATCAATTTTCCTGAACTAACCAACTATATCATTCGAAAGGACATCTAATAGAGTGTTTATATAGCAAGTTTGAAGAAAATCGTTAGAGCCGTTTTTGAGATACGGACTTACGGTCCCACTTCCGGTTTCCGATGTCCCACTTCCGGTTTTTCAATTTTCACCAAAATTTGGAAATTTCATCTGTACACCAGACGTATTTCAATTCTAAAGTTTCGTAGATCTATCTTTATTAGTTTCTGAGCTATAATAGCCAGAAGATTCTCCACATACATACACACACACACACACACACACATACATACACACTGACCAATTGCCAAAAACCACTTTTTTGGACTCAGGGGACCTTAAAACGTGTAAATCAGGTGAAAACCCGATATCGAATTTTCAGACCGAAAACAATACTTCCATTACCTACGGTAGTAGGGTAATGGAAGTAATATATCAGATAAATATATCAGATTGTTTCTCATTTCTGATCTCAGTATTTATACAACAATTTTGATGAAACATATAAATAGTAGTAATCACGTTTATATGTATATAGATTGGTATTACAATCGATCTCACACTTCATTGTCCTAAAAGAAAAATAAGAGTTGCCATTATACATAAAAACAATGTAGATGTAAAATGCTAAAATGGCATGAAAATTGAATTTCGTTCAAACAGTAAAATTTTTTCAGGTTAGGGTTATGCTTGAGTCAGTTTAAAGCAGTGTTGGGCATAACTGATTAAAAAGTAATTGAATTACAATTAAGTTACAATTATAATTATTTTACTGTCAATCAATTAACAAGTAATTGATTACAAATAAATTGAAATATTACAAATTAATTGAATAAGTAATTCAATTTATTTGTAACCAATTACTTGTTAATTGATTGACAGTATATACATTATAATTGTAATTTAATTGTAATTCAATTACTTTTTAAGCAATTATGCCCAACACTGGTTTAAAGTAGTATTAATAAGAGTTATGCACAAAAAAATAATCAAATTGTCATCAAATATTTGCTAGTTGTGCTGCAAATTCTTTCAAAATAAACGATCAAAATGTCGAGACAAAAATGTTTCCATTGTTAATATAGAAAATACTTCATTTATCGATTATTTGGGATTAAAGACTGTATCGACGACTAAGTGACAGTTGTCGCGATATCACTATCAAATGTTGCCAAAATCACATACACGAAGCACAAATTTGTCACCTTAATTATTTTTATAAACTTATTTTTTCTATTTCCATTTATGTTTTTAAAAGTTGAAAAATATATTTTGATACTTACTGAAGGATTCCAATGCATGTTTCTCATATCAGCTGTTAACCAGCGAACACCTGTCATGACGTCAGATGTGACGTAACTGTATTACGTAATCAACGGCGCATCTTCGCTCCCTGAGAGAGAGATGTTTATAAGAGTCTGTACGAGAAAGCTTTACTAAGCGTGCGGCAAGAAATGCCAGCATTATGTTATTCTACTTTTCTATATATTATTAAATGTTGTGATTGTTCAAAAGACTCTGCTTTTCACTCTGTGGTCCCATTTATACCAACAATGGTTATGGGCCCAGAGACACGCATCTTACTGCGGACTTTTTAAAAATTTAAATTAACGTTCGTTAAAACGAAAGTGCGACTTACTGTTAAGCCTAAGGGCTGAAATCGAAAGTATTTTTGATTCTATTTTTATAAAGAAGCTACTATAGCTGATTAAATATGTCGCAAATATTAAATATAGAAAAGTTATCGAAAAACAATTTTGACACCTGGAAGCTGCAGATAGAAGCTGTTTTAATCAAAAATGATCACTGGAGTTATGCTAACGGAACGAAAATTAAGCCCGATGAAGGCGCCGAAGGTGAAGAAAAATGGCTCGAAATTGACCGGAAAGCTAGAGCCGATTTAATCCTAGCAATTACCCCAAGTGAGTTGTGTCATATTAAACATTGTACCACCTCAAATGAAGTATGGAATAAATTAAAAGAAGTTTACGAATCGAGAGGACCGGCAAAGAAAGCCACCCTGTTGAAGCAGCTACTCTTTAAGAAAATGACTGACAGTGAAAATATGTCCGATCACCTCAATATTTTCTTCGATATAGTGGACAAGCTAAAAGAAATGGACATTGAAGTAGCCGAAGACCTATTATCAATTTTGCTCTTATACAGTATTCCTGACAGCTATGAAAATTTCAGGTGCGCCATAGAAGCAAGAGATGAATTGCCGCAGCCTGAAGCTCTGAAAATTAAAATGATGGAAGAATACGAGTCAAGAAAAAATAAAAAGAATCAAGAATCATCAAATGCGTATTTTACGACTCACAAGAAAAATCTTCCTGAAAAGAACAAAAGAGAAATCTTAAAGCCTGTGCAGAACAAGAACACGTATGGCGAAAGAAATTATGCAATCTTCAAATGCAATTACTGTTCAAAAGTAGGGCATAAAGCCTCAGAATGCAGAAAGAAGATCTCAGACAGAAAATTCACTTCATCGAATAAATATAAAGATAGATCTTTCATGGTTGAAGATAGTACAGAGTTCACGATGGCAGCCAGTAACTCTTTCCAAGAACATTCCGAGTGGTGTCTCGATAGCGGTACGACATCCCATATGGCTCATGACAAGAATTTGTTTATAGATTTCGAACCTAGAATTGGATCATTTATAAAATTAGCTGTAGATGAAACAGCGGAGATCACAGGTGTTGGAACAGTCAAATTAAAAGTTCCCGGTAATCACGGTGTAACCAATTTAAAGTTAACAAATGTTTTGTGCGTTCCAAAACTGAAATGCAATTTAATGTCTATATCAAAAGCTACATCAAACAACTGCCGAGTTGTATTTACCGAAAAATGTGCAAAAATCACGGAGCAGGACGGCTCTCTGATTATAAGTGCTACGAGAAAAGGTGATTTATATTTTTTTCAGCCGCATGTGGATATCGCTGCAACAACTCAGGTAAGCAACTTTCATAAATGGCATTTAAAATTAGGACATTTAAATGAAAAAGATTTAAAATTATTAAAATCTGAAAATATGTTAAGAGATTTAAATTTTAATGAAAAAGATTCCTTAAAAGATTGTAAAGTATGTATTAGGTCTAAACAAACTGTGAAACCATTTTGTAAAGAAAACAAATTTCATAGTGATGAATTATTAGAAGTAGTTTATTCTGATTTATGTGGCCCTATAAATGTTAAATCCCATGGCGGATCACGTTATTTTATTACTTTTTTGGATGATAAATCTCGTTACATTGAAGTAAATTTTCTAAAAACAAAAGATCAAGCTAAGAACGCGTTCCGGAGATATAAAGCAGCAGTCGAAAATCGATTAGGAAAAAAAATTAAAATACTGCATACTGATAATGGATTGGAATATTGTGGCGAAGAATTCAATAAATATATTGAAGAATGCGGTATTAAACGCGAATTCTCAGCACCAATGACCCCTCAGCAAAATTCTAGAATTGAAAGACAAAATCGTACATTATGCGAAATGGCGAGGTGTTTATTAATGCAATCAAACCTTCCAAATACATTCTGGGCCGAAGCAGTAAATTGCGCTGCATATATTAGAAACAGGTGTCCCACTAAAGGAATTAAAGAAAATAAAACACCGTTTGAATTGTTTTTCGGTTATAAACCAACTGTTAACTATTTTAAAATTTTCGGACAGAAATGTTTTGTTCTAAATAAAAAATCAAAAGGGAAGTTTGAAGCTAGGTCACACGAACATATATTCGTTGGCTATTCAAATGAATCACGCGCTTACAGATTATGGAATAAGGATACCAGAAAAATTGTCATAAGTCGTGATGTTCGATTTATAGACGAGTTTCAAACAAATGATTCAGCTACTACTGATCAATTAGAATTAATTTTTCCGTCTGAGAATAAATGCAATGATTCTAATATTAAAAATGAAACTCCTATTCCTACTCAAACCGCAGACAGGGGGGAAAACAGCGGATCGATTTCCTATCCCCCTGAATGCAACGGAGAGAGTTTCTCTTTTTGGAAAGGGGGGGAAGGCTCGCTTTCTGAAGGGGGGAACGTAGAAGATGTGAGTGGAGGGGAGGAGAGTGCTCACGATAAATGTAAACAAGAGAAAGGGATTGATAAAAACAATCCTATTTTTAAACGCGGTCCAGGCCGACCTAAAAAAAGTAAAAGTTGGAACTTTCAAAACTCTCATAAGGAATGTATTACAGATACGAAATATAAAGATGAAACTTCTCAATTAGCTGATAACTCATTTAATGAAATTAATCCCAGCGTAATCGACGCGTTAAATGGAGAGTATGCTAAAAATTGGGAGAACGCGATGAAATTAGAATATGATTCTTTAGTTAAGCAAAACGCTTGGGAAATTGTAGATAGACCAAAAGATAAAAGGGTAATTGGGTGTAAATGGGTTTTAAAAACAAAATTTAAACCAAATGGTCAAATTGAAAAATTTAAGGCCAGATTGGTTGCCAAAGGGTGTTCACAGAAACAAGGTATAGATTTTGAGGAAAATTTTTCACCAGTAGCCAGATTAAGTTCTATAAGAACTGCAATCGCGTATGCTATCCAAAATGGTTTCACAGCATACCAGTTAGATTTCATTATGGCATATGTTAACGGAACGTTACATGAAGAAATTTATATGGAACTTCCTGAATTTTTTGAAAATGATATACATGAAAATAAAGTGTGTTTATTAAAGAAGTCTTTGTATGGGCTTAAGCAGTCAGGAAGACAGTGGTTTAAGAAATTAGATGAGAAACTGAGAAAAATGAAATTTAACCCTTTGAATTCCGACAAATGTGTCTATTACTCAAAATATCCTTTTGATGCTATTATAATCGTCTATGTCGACGATTTAATTTGTCTCACTAAAAGTGAAGAGCACTATTTTGATATAAGAAATAAATTAGCAGAATCTTTCAAAATGAAAGATATGGGCCTTCTGCATTATTGCTTAGGCATTGAATTTAATCAAGATAGGGACAGCATCACTATAACACAAAAGAAATACATTGAAGATTTATTAAATAAATTTAATATGGAAGATTCTAGAGTGGTGAATACACCTTTAGATAACAGTGTAAAATTAACTAAACAAATGTGTCCAAATACAGAAGAAGAGAAATCATATACGTCAAAAATTCCTTATAGACAATTAATTGGTTCTCTTATGTATCTGTCGGTTGCTACTAGACCAGATATCACCCATGCTGTAAATTATTTAAGTCAGTTTAATAACAATCCAGGAAAACCTCACTGGATAGCTGCTAAAAGAATACTAAGGTATCTCAATGGCACTAGAAATTTAGGAATTGTGTATTACAGAGACGATAAACCATTGACAGCATTTGTTGATGCCGATTGGGCATCGGATATAAATGATAGAAAATCATATACAGGATACGTCTTTAAATATGCCGGTGGACCTATTTCTTGGGAATCTAGAAAGCAGCGAACCGTTGCTCTATCCACAACAGAATCTGAATATATGTCTCTGTCTGAATCCGCAAAAGAGACAATTCATGTTAGAAATTTCTTAAAAGAATTGGATCCTGAAATTGTATCAAGTCCAACTGCAATCATGTGCGACAATCAATCTGCACTGAGATTAGTAAAAAATCCTGTTCATCACAATCGATCTAAGCACATTGACATTCGTCATCATTTTGTGCGAGAAGTTTACAATAATAAACTAATAGACATTAAATATATTTCATCAGATGAACAACCTGCAGATATTTTAACAAAAAGTTTAAATGCATATAAACATGAAAAATGTTGTGATATTATAGGACTTAATACTCAGGACTGATGAACTTAAAAATATATATATATTTAAACTGTGTTTTCATTAAGAAATTAACTGCTTATATTTTACGTATTTTATTTTATAATATTAACCATAATTATTTGCTTATAATTCTATTTCTTTACTAACACTTTTCTTATTTTAAGTAACTCTTGCATAAAAATAACTTTCTGTAATTTTTAATATGCTATTATAATGCATAAATATGTTTTATTTTCGAAACATTTATTGAAAAAGGGGGAAATGAAGGATTCCAATGCATGTTTCTCATATCAGCTGTTAACCAGCGAACACCTGTCATGACGTCAGATGTGACGTAACTGTATTACGTAATCAACGGCGCATCTTCGCTCCCTGAGAGAGAGATGTTTATAAGAGTCTGTACGAGAAAGCTTTACTAAGCGTGCGGCAAGAAATGCCAGCATTATGTTATTCTACTTTTCTATATATTATTAAATGTTGTGATTGTTCAAAAGACTCTGCTTTTCACTCTGTGGTCCCATTTATACCAACACTTACAAAATACTGATAAAAAAAAATTTTCTTTCAGAAATTGAAATATATTCATTTAAAAAAGTCTCTACCTACACTTTTTGTCTACTTGATAAACATCGCTAGTTGCTCAATTTTCTACTTTATGGTTTCTCTATCTTCAAGATCTTCAAGGTTCTGTACCACTTGAAGAAATGCTTTGAAAACTGGAAGGAAAAATCGTCAGAACTTTTTTCAAACATTTGGCCTAAGAATTCTCAATAGACTTTTTAGTTAAAATTACAAAATTTTTCTTTTAGTTTCATTGATTTGTGAATATGCAAGAAACTAGTACTCACAAAACAGTTAGTTGAATAGAATTAAAATATAGCAAATTATAGGAATATATTCACAGTTTCTGAACTATTTGATAAAGTGGATGTGAATAATAACCAACCACATATAAACCATAAAGCGTGCGAATGAATGTTACTTTATTTTATCGGGTACTCTAAATTTATCGCGATATGCCAGACTCGGACAATAATCGCAATCTACGAGAAGAAGGAAAGGGTGCATAGAAAGTTTGATTGATTGGAAGTGCCCATAACATAAAGTGCAGTTCATTACGGTATGCATTGAAAGCGTTTCCTTTCTAGAACATTTGAATGCTATTCAACTTTGTATTTTGAAAGATCTTGTCACATATTGCGATTATATTGTGATTTAAGGTGGAATTTCCCTGCTGTATTTTCGTGGGATAATTTAAATTTAGTGCATTCACTAATTATAGAATTAGTTTAGGATTTCTCGGAATGAAACTTTTAACTAAAATGATATTTTGAGCTAGTATTTTGAAATGATTACTTATAAATAGTCAAACTAAACTTTGACAAACATTTTTTGGATCTTAGTATTTAAAACTATTTGAGAAAATTTATTAAGGTTTTTATAGTTTTTCAGGATAAAAGACAATAATTGTTTGAGGTAATGTAAGGATTTCATTAGTGGGGAATATAACAATCTTAGTTTAGAGATTGATACAAAATATAAAGATTGAATAAAATGTTTTATAAAATTAATTTCAATGCTTTGTTTTGTTATTATCATTATTATTATTATTTAGTTAATTATTTTTTTTTGGGGGGGGAGGGGGGATAGGGGAAGGGAAAAGAGGCGAAATCCTGGTTAGTAGAGCGCCGATCTTGAAAAATGCACCAAAGACCGTTAATGGTAGTTGGTGCATGTAAAACCTGTCGAAGCTACAATGTCTTCCAAATTCCGAAACAATACTTCTATGGGTTACCGAAGCTGAGGAGGAGAAATCCTCTCCGCAGAATATCAAAATTGTGATGCCATGTCTCCAGACTACTCCCAGGGGTGGTCCTTACAAATTGTATATAATTATATATAATATTGTATACAGCCATAATAGTGCAGCAAATTAAAAAAAGAGGAAATATGCATGTTCATAAAATTAGTTTCAAAGTAAAAATAACGCCCACGAAAAAAAAAAAAAATAAATATATATATATATACAAATATGTTCATAAAATTTATTTCAAATGTAAAATAATGTGTGCAGGATGGTTGGGTTTTATGTCGCACTAATGCTGCGCAGATGGGCAATTGGCGACGGTCTGGGACACACCCCTAGAGGTGGTCCGGAGGCATGCCACCACAATTTTGATCCTCCACGGAAGGGACTATAATATGTGCAGGAAAAAACTATGCAAAATAGCAGTTACTTGAACATTAAATTTTTAGTACAAATCCATTTTTACTATCTTAAATGAAAAAATAGCAAAAATAACAAAAATAGCAATAAATGAAAAAATAGCAAATTCTGTTAAAGTGTGAAAAATTCTAAATTCTAAATTTTATCACTCTCTTTCATTTAGGATGCAAGTTTTGTTTGAGTAACTCATATAATGCAAAATATGTTTCTAAATAGAAGAGTAAAAATTTTAAAATCAATCTTACTAAAGTTAAAATATAAAGTTCTAAAGTTTGGGTGCAATCCATAAAATAACAGTCTGTTTTTTACTGCATTCATTGGTTCTTGAAAGTTACAAAGAAAAAAAAAAAAAAAAAAAAAAAAAAGAGAGAGAGAAAGAAAGAAAAAGAGGAAGAAAATAAGTAACTCTTCATACCACTGAAAAGTCTGAAGTAATAGACATGTAAATAATAATAAGGAATTATTATTATTTTTTTTAAATAATTCCACATTAAATATTTTTTAATGAATTTATAAAAAAGAGGTTATTTAAATTAATGTTAAGATGATTATTTTTTAAATAATTCATCTATAAATTAAAATAAATATCTCAAATATATATATATTATAAGTCATAATAAATCAATAAAGAAAAATTGAGATGAAAATTTTCAAATTCTAATGTTTTAATTTGATTATCATGTAAAAAATGCTTCAATTTTGAAAATTCTTATTTCATTTTTTTTTTTTTTTTTTTAATTATTCGTTTGTAACTTAGCTCTTTAATTTTTTCCCCCTCGTAACAAATTTCCTAGGAATTTTTTATTTTTTTTATTTTTTATTTAAGATATTTATTTTAATTTGCAAAAAAATATCACTCATATTTACAACATTAATGATTGCGTGGTGCGAATGTTTGGTGGCGCCATCTGTCGAAGAAAAATAGTATTAAAGGTTCTTTGGTGTGGATTTCATGAAAATATTTGTATAGTTTCTAGTCTTTTTTAAAATGATTTTCAAATTTTTTTTTCAGCTTTTCTAATTATCAAACATCTTAATTTACAGAAAATAAAAAAAAATAGCAGAAAGTCGTGGGAAAAAGGGGGAAAGAAATGGAAAATAACAAAATACACAAAACTGATAGAAAATACAACAACAACAACAGCGGTAAATGCGGAAAGAACAAAAAAGCGGAAAACCACGAATCTGCAGAAGAAACTCATGCCTGTGTATACCGTAATTTTGTGTATATAAGCAGCAGTTTATTAAAATGTTGTGAAAAAAACCCAATGCTCTTAGATAAACCGCACTGGAAGGTAATCCGCGGCTTATGCAAGCATTGTTACGATGATGTGACCGATAAATAAGGAAAAAATATATCAGTCTTCTGACATCTGCGCAGGTTAATAGAAATAATAAATTATTAATTATAAATGAAAATAATAAATTATTTAAAAAATAATTCAGTATAAAGAAAATAAAATCAAACTATACCAGTATGCAGATGTAATGCAACAAATATGAGAAACACGGGAACAAGATGGGGGAATCCGGGCATATATACAAAGTCATAAAAATAATTAATTATAAATAAAACTAATAAATTAATTTAAAAGGCACTGTATAAAAAATAATAATAAATAAATAAAACCAAAATTAAAGCCTGTATACAAATACGATGCAAAAAATCAAAAACAAGGGAACAAGATGGTGAACTCCAGACGTATATGAAATTAATCAAAATAAGAGATTATTAGTTAATAAATAAAAGATTGTAAGCGTGAATCAGTGCTCGAGAAACTCGAATACTAAACTTCCGTTTTCGGGGAAGATCGACTGTTCCAAGAAGCATGGACGACGGAATTCGGCATTATCATGAGATAGCCCGCATTGATAGATAAGCCGCAGTCCCCCCCAAAATCAATGTTTTTTTAAAGATAGCCCGCTGTTTATCTTCACTAAATTACCGTATAATATTGTATTTTGAATTATACATATAACACAACAACGAAGAACATTTGTGCAGTTTTATTATTTATGCATAACATGACAACAAAGAGTATGCCTTCATTTTTTTAATGTATGGAATGTGTCAACGGAGGACATTTTTTCAACTTCTAAACACACCTATTTTGCGATGCGTTACTTCTGCAGTAGAAGAGCCAGCCGTAAATCTGAATATAAAGAAAATTGAAGAGTTCCTTCTTTTAAATTTCAATCTTTTTTATTTTTTATTTGTCACGGTGGTATTCACCATTAACTTCAACTCCCGGTTCAAGACAAAAACTTAAAAAGCGTCTAAAGCCAGTGCCCAGCTTTTCAATGAAATTTGGCTGTCTACTTCTGCCATCTAGCGTCAAAGATTTCATACAATATTTGATTGGTTATTTTCCGCTAAATAAATTGAAAGTAACAATGCCACTAGATGGCCGAAGCAACGAGACAAATTTTGCTAAAAAGTTGCACCCTGACTTTATGCGCTTTTTAAGATTTTGCGTTCAACCGGGAGTTGAAGTTAATGGTGAATACAGCCGTTACAGATTTACGCTAGAGTCACTTACGCTAATTGCACGCTACCTAGAAGGATAACATTCATGCTAAGGACATGGGCTTACAGATTTACGCTAAAGGTACTTACGCTAAGGGCATGGCCGCGAATCCCAGACCGTCGCCAGTTTACCCTTTGCGTAGCTATATAGCGACTTTAAAACCGACTCCACTCAGTAATTTTGTATTATACTTTAAAGTTTTTGGTATTTTTATTGATATGATTGTATTTTGACTTATTTAAGTAAAACCAAGCACTAAATTTAATCTATACTATGCGTAAACAAAAATGTGTAACATTTTAATGTCAGCCTTTTTTCATTGTTTTGTAATTTAAATCAGATTATATATATATATATATATATATATATATATATATATATATATATATATATGTATATATATATACAAACATTTAGAGTTAATCGTTTTCTGAATGATTTATCGCTAAGATCATCAAACATTACACAAATTTTACAATTTATAATTGTAATTTTAATTTTTAAACATCCACACGAAAATATAATACTTCTGTAATGCGTTATTCTACACAATTCATTCGATCAAAGTATTATATATCCTTTAATAAATATACTACAAAGTTTGCATGGTCTGCAAAAATGGAAAACAGATTCCTTTGTCTTTGCTGCAAGTAATGCATTTTTTTTTTTTTTTTTTTAGTGAAATAGAAAAAACAACAACAAAGAAACGAGAAAAAGTAATAATTACACCAAATGTAAATCATTTCTGAATAAGGAACTGTGCTTTTGGCTTTAAAAATTTAATATACACAAAATATCTCATAGTCATTCTATGTCATATAAACATTAATAAGAACTGTAATTTTTTATGAGTTTTCCCTTTTCTCATTAAGTTAATGTTGGAGTATACTGTAAGATGTTTATCTTTGTTGTTGTTTCACCGAATGTATTTCATTTAAGAGAGATAAAATATTAGAACATAAAATAAATTAGATTCATTCATAAAATATAAAATAGACACTAGTTGCAAATAAATGAATAATAATAAATAATAAATAAATAAATAATAAATAACTAGTATAAAAATAGTATTTTTATCTTCTGGAGAAGTCATTGATATAAAATAATTGCATAAATATTTTGTAGCATAGGTGTTTAATATTAGCATTCTTTCGTTGAATACTCATAATTACTCATAATTTAAATGCAGAGGATCTTTACAGTTTTTTCCTCACCCAAGGATCGCACCATAAATTAACTTCTTAAAGAGTTCTTTTTCCCTACCATTTAATTATTAAGCTTTTGATCTACATCAACACTTCTTTTCAGAAAGTTTTCACCATTTTCGTGTTAAAATTTATTACTGTGTATTCATTGTGAATGCTTAAGAAGGCATATCCCTTCTTTACAAAATGATTTTATTAATGCTTCTAGCAAAGTTGGAAAAATGTTTCTGACTTTAGTTCGTCTTTCTGTCTCATCTGTCTGTGAGTGCTCTCATTTTAGTTAATAATTTTAAAATTATTTGGAACTGATATTCACTAACGTGAAAAAATTAAGGAGGAGACAGATTTTTGAGTGTAACATCGTGTAGAAGGGTTTCAAATCGACAAAAATCATACTACAAAACTATCAAGACGGAAAAATAATGAAACAATGAACAGAACCACCCAAAAGGCGAAATCAAAAAGGCACAAAAGTACTTTATTGAAAAAGTAACTTCAGTCACAATTGAACAGGCAGAATAAACGTCCATTTGACTGTCTTTGTTGTGGGATGAGATCAATCTTAACTGTGATACAGTATTAACAATTTCTGACTATACCGAGGATGTGGTTATCCAAGAGCCACAGAGAAACGGCTCATTACACTTGTAGCGCAAATCGGAGTAACAGAATAATTGCTGAAGCCTGGTCACACGTTGTCAAATCTCTCTAGAGAAGTTTCAACAGCTGTTCTATAGAATTTAGGAACTTGCAACCTAATCCATGCGTTAATTACCTCCACTCTCCAAGAGCTCAGTCACTGTCACTGTATAATGAGGATTATTATTTTTGTCCATAAAATGGAAGTAAAAACTCACGGTACCTCCAAACAAACACACATAAGGCATGAGAACTTCGGTGCAATATTGGACAGTTACTGAACTTTTATGGTAAATGGGGAGGTCAGTACAGTTGCCAAGCATAATACCACCCCAAACAATAATTCATCATCTCTAAAGATAACTCTTTTGATGAAGTTAGAAAGGGGATTGTGTATTCTATTTTCTCTCCAGATGTGTATACATCCAAAATTATGCGTCACATGAAATAGGCTCTTATCCTTAAAAAGAATTCGGTTTCAATCCTGTAATATTCTGCCCTTATATTCCTGTCACAACCAGTTGCGGCTCGTGCACCGGAAATAGGTGAAGAGGCACACTGTATTCATTTATAGAATATACATTTACATTTAAATAAGTACTTTTAGTCAATTTTAGTTACAATCATGCTTAATAAAAATTATGCATTAAAAATACTTAAATATTATTTTTGAGCTCTTCACCTATTTTTGGTTCACGAGTCGCCACTGGTCACAACAGGAAACGTTGTCTATAATGAGGAGTCGTTAATGGCACATACCGTTTCTTTACTCACCTATACACGCACCTTTTTCTTCTTGTGTTCAGGATAATATACTGATCGTGTTTCGCTATTATTGTCCGTTGGAAAACATAAGGTCAGGGTTTCTACGGTTTAAAATATTCTTCAGAATAATGAAACGGTGTTGTGCGCAACTCTGAACGCCTTTGCTACACTGGTCCCACTTCGATCTTCTTTTTACTTATTGTGACCTGAGATATGATCATTAAGGATGATGTCACCTGGAATGTCGGATGGTTATATCACCCAGTGATATTAATTCTGTTCACAGTTATAAAATAGCACAGATTGCAAAGCACAAGTTTTGCAAGTTCCTCAGTTGCAAAGCGAAGTTTCTGTTCACACTTGCAAAGTTTCTTCAGTTGCAAATTATGCAACTGAATTTCCGAGTATAAACAATTCGTGTGCTTTATAACCCTCCCGACACCACTCCTACGATGCCATTATGACATGCATATGCTTTTTGTATAAGTCCATAATCTATCCCCTGATTGGTATATTCATCTATTCTATCTTTTTAACACCAGTGTATATGTAACTAAAGAGTTATCTCAAATATTAATTCTTCACCATATTAACTTAAGTAGCTAAAATCGTAATGAACTTGATGACGAAAGCTTATAGTTTTCAAAAACCATTAAAACTCATTATGAAACTTTATATATAAAGATAATAAAGTACACACACACACACACACATATATATATATATATAGAGAGAGAGAGAGAGAGAGTGAGAGAGAGAGAGCAATTTATATTCTGTGCCAGAATGCGTTGTAACATATTCAGCAATTTTTTAATTAATAATACAATCTTTAAAAATTTCACATTGAATAAAAATTTCAGTTTCGTAAACAGTTTACAAATATGAAAAGATAAATGAGGAGCAAACATTCAAACCGTGTTTTCTCCTTCGGATACAATTTTTAAGATAACACAAAAACTAATAAATTAAAAGATAACTAAACTTGAAACCTAATTATCGTTTATTTAGCTGTATTACTAGATACTAGGAAAATATGTAGGCATATCTAGGAAGATATGTAGATATACTATTTTTATGTTAAGTTCAAAAGAAAAATCCTTAACTCATTTTTTTTTTTTTTTTTTTGAGAAAACACAGTTTGAATGTTTGTTCCTCAAATATGCTTTTACACTTATCTATGATTGACAATGAAACCACGTAGAGAAAATGGACGACGTGAAAATTAATTAGGGTATATAAGTTGTATCTGTATAAGTTGTTTAATAAACATAAAAGCACTAGAATGGAATCAGGGTTTTAATAAAGCTGTGAAATGCAAAATAATAATAAGGCTCGTTCTAGCGTGTCTTATAAACTTGTTAAAGTGATATCTGCAAGGCGGTCAATCAATAAAATTACAGGATTTATGTAGTTGCTATTTTATTTAACTGACACGATGATATATTAGAGAACAAACTTAATTCAGAATTGTTTTGTATTAATACATTTAAACCTAAATATTTAGAAGAAAATGTTAAAAAAAAAAATCTTTATAGTGAAAAACATAAAAATGGTTTTTTACATAAAACATTATTGCTATAAGTTGCTCTTGAAAAATATATAGCTGTTTTTTAGAAACTTTCATAGTTATTTTTTCGTCCTTTTTTACTTTCTTCTATATGTATATATAAAGTATTGGATTCATGAAAATTTTCGAACTCCAGTTTTTGATGGATTTACACGTTTTGGGATGTCCTGAACACGATTTGACTGTTTTTAGAAAATGTCTGTCTGTCTGTCAGTCTGTCTGTGTGTCTCTGTGTGTGTATCACAAATTTTGTGGACGCTGTACCTCACGAACCAATGAACGATATTTAACCAAGCTTGATATTTAGTTGGACCCTGACATAACAGGTTGCTGATTAGATTTGTAGAACAATTGCTCAACGCTGTGATCGCATTTTTTCTAAATTTTTAACATGGCAGTATAGGACAAAATTTCGTATAAATGTACATAATGAGATTTATTTTAATCGTGTGATTGTAAAATTAATATAAATTATTGATAATAGTAGTAGTTAACTAGGGAAAAAAATTTGTTCTTGTTGTAGCATCGCTTCCCCCCTTGGGGAGAAGCACCCCCCAAGGGGGGAGTAAATTTTCAATATGGGTATTATTCGAAAGATCTCGTCAATACCTTGAAAATGAATTGCTGAACTATAGATCTGTGATAATTTAAAACAAAGTTATCGATTTTTTTAATCTTTTAACGAAAAAAAAAAAAAAAAAAAAAACCTCATTTCTTTTGATTTTCAAAAAACTGACATCTTTCGGCATTTAGGGATTCTGTCAGATAAAAATTGTCTGCATTATAATGGAAAATAATTTGATAATTCAAGAAATATTTGTATTGAATAAATTTTGCGTAAAATTATATAGAAGAAAGTCATGTGGTGGCCACATCATACTAGTTTATATTTTGATAATGTGTTTTCTACCTGCGATCTTTAATTAATTAATTCTAATTTATAATTTTTAATAATGTCGAATAAAAGTTTTTCTTTCTGGTTTTTGATTTTTATAATGTTGAAATATTATATGTATATGAAATTGTATGTACATATAAATATATGCGAACAGAAGTAAAAATGATTTTATCAAGAATGTATCAAGAATTTAATCTACATAAGGTATAAACAAAGAAATCATTGGAAAGACCAGGGAATGGGAATGACTATATATTAATTTATATTGTGTAAGAAATATAAAAATAAATGGAAAATATACGATATAAAATTTATTCTTTAATCGCCAATAAGGAAAAATTTTCGATTATAAAATTAGATAAATTATAATGATTATTTCATTAATAAGTTAGAGGAAAGTTTATAGAGTAATATTGGTAGAAGGTACATGCATTTTCTAACATTTAGCAGCCAACGGAGAAAAATATCTGTCACCACAAGTAATCCTGTTTTTCAAAGTATTTGCCAGCTTTCTTTTCTAACATTCGAATAAGAAAGTACAAGTAAATAATTTCATTTTCAATTCTATTTTCGTGAAAGAAAAACATTGGCTTTTGTTGTCATTGCCAGATCAAGAAATGTATTGTTCGGTCTAAATATCTGCATATCTGCAACACTAAGAAATGTTTTATTACGATAGAATTAGATTCTCTTTCCCAAAATGTTCTTTTAGTATATACACACGCACACACAAATATATTGTTTGATGTATAGTATTTGTCCAGAAATATTTGTATAGTGAAAAATTCAGAATTTTTATTGCACATTTTTTTTTTTTTTTTTTTTTTTTTTTTTTTTTTTAAGATTTTTTTAATATTGGTAAAAAATAAAATAAAAAAAATCTGGTGTGAAACAACCACACGACTTCCATTACCCACTATTACATGTATTCTATGCATTTTTTAGAGATAAAGTGATCAGAAAACATAAAAGTGACGTATAGAAGTAGAAACCTAAAATTTTTCCGGTAATAGAAACTTATAAAGACATATAAAAAGAAGCTTACATATAGCAAGGTAAAAAAAAAAAAATCCGTACAACCGTTTTTAAAGGAACGCCTTTGCGAGGCCTGAAATTGAGCTATTTATACAGGACGCCTATCAATTTTCCTGAACTAACCAACTCTATCATTCGAAAGGACATCTAAAACAGTGTTTATATAGCAAGTTTGAAGAAAATCGTTAGAGCCGTTTTTGAGATACGGACTTACGGTCCCACTTACGGTTTCCGATGTCCCACTTCCGGTTTTTCAATTTTCACCAAAATTTGGAAATTTCATCTGTACACCAGACGTATTTCAATTATAAAGTTCCGTAGCTCTATCTTTATTAGTTTCTGAGCTATAATAGCCAGAAGATTCTCCACATACATACACACACACACACACACACACACACATACACACTGACCAATTGCCAAAAACCACTTTTTTGAACTCAGGGGACCTTAAAACGTGTAAATCAGGTGAAAACCCGGTATCGAATTTTCAGACCGAATACAATACTTCCATTACCTACGGTAGTAGGGTAATGGAAGTAATAAAATGCGAATTAATCTTCAAAAATAACAACAACGCATTAAAAATTTTTTACATCCTATTTTAAGGATCCCATATTTATCCTCATTTTATGTCTCAGATTAAAATAATAATATTAATAATAACAATTTCATATTAATTATTTGTGAGAATTTATAAAAAAAAAAAATATATTTTTAAAGGTTTTCAATGGCTCTGACGGAAATCCCTACAAAAATCCAAAAGCTCCTGTTCATATTACTAGCGGTGTTGCGGTAAGTACACCTTTTAATATTAATAAACATTATGATATTAGCATATGAGTTCGATAATAACACTTTTATTATTGGTACATGTTTTATGTATAAGAAAACTATTAGATTCATTGTTGCTTTCTTACTTTTTGTAAGATTGTAGTTTATAATAATCCTTAAAAGGGAAGGAAAAATACACAGAATTTTCTAGATTCGTATTCATAAAGAAATAGACATTATGTTTAGTTATTAATAGAGTACTTTATTAAATACAGTACTCGCCGCTTATTAAAACCACATTCGTTCTGGGCAAAAGTGATATTATTAAGCGGCTGATTTTTATATCCGGCGAACTTTCCTGCACTCAAGAAAAAGGTATTATTTACCTGAATTTGGATAGAAATTTGAAAATGTACAAAATAATGGAACTAATAAACAACATTAATTAATTTTTAAAGGATAATTATTTGATATTTCTTTCAAAATAAGTGAATTAATTACATCCCACAAGTTCTGATACGCCCTCCTTTGAGGAAAATCATCAATACTTTGCTAAAATTTCACGCTTTTCTTTTTAAATTTAAAATCTTTCCGTTTAAGCTTCTTGCTTCTTAATTATTTCAAAAAAAAAAAAAAAAAAAAAACTAAAAATTGTCTTTTAATTAAACATTATAAAATAAAATCACTTGCAAATCAAATCAAATTTGTAACGTGGCTTTGGAGAAAACATTACTCGAAATTATGAATAAATCAAGTGATGGGGCGTGTTTAATTGCTGTAATTGTAAAATTTAATATTGTAAATGTAAAATTTTCGACAAAGAGAGATAACGGTGGGATTGCTGTATTTTATTATCTATTTTATTTCATAAATAAAAAATTGTTTAGCGTGCATAAATGACATTTTTGCTGCTGAAGAGATTTTTTTGAGTTTATTAACTGGCAATGCTGATTTTATTCAGCGGCGGTTTTAAAATTAGTTTGCATTGATTTGATTCCGGTCCTGGCAATTTGATCAGCTTAAGCGGCTGATTTTATTAACCAGTGATTTTATTAAGCGGCGGCTACTGTATTTAAAAAATGTATGAAAAAAAAAAAAAACTAGTTGGCATAGGTGGATTCTGCTCAGTTCCCCATCATATTTATGTTATCATAAATTTCTAGTGCGAGACATATTATAATCATGTTAAAAGAAATGAATTTGACCAAAGCTTGATACAGTGACAGAATGAAATCCCCGCCTAATAGGCTATCCACCATTCATTTCGATATATTTATCTTATTCTAATCTATTAATTTATTTTATCAGAGTCAATTCTGTTGTTTAGTTTTCATGCTACTATTTCCAATGCAATAATCCTCAAAATTCATATTTATATGAAAAATTTACAATTTCGCTATGTTGATAAAATCGTAAATTACGAATAATTTACTAAATTTTCCTATTAGAATATTTGTATTCAATCATGTTCAAACAAATATCATAAATGTAATTTTGAAGTTGTCTAATGTATTTATGATCCTCAAAATGGAAGTTTATGCTGAATTTTGCCTTATTCTGACATGTTAAGTAAATCGTAAATTCCAAATAACTTACGAATTTTTTAAATTGGAAAAATCATAGTCTATGATATTCATGCCAGTATCCAAAATAATATTTAAAAAGTGGTTTGACATCTTTACGATGAAAATATCCCTCAAGATTGACGTTTTTGTGAAATTTTGCTCCAGTCTGCCATGTTAAGAAATTCGTAAGTTTCCAATAACTTACGAAATTTTTATATTGGAAAATTCATAGTCATTAATATTCATGATACTGTTCTAAATAATATTTCAAAAGTAGTCTGACATCTTTGCGATGAAAATATCTCTCCAAGTTGACGTTTATGTGAAATTTTGCCCTATACTGCCATGTTAAGAAATTGGTAAATTTCCAATAACTTGCGAAATTTTCAAAGTAGCATATTTATAGTAAATGATGTTCATTCCGGCATCAAAACTGATATTTTAAAACTGGTCCGACATTTTTACAGTAAAAGTTTCCATTTAATGCATGTTTAAGTGAATTTTTGTCCTATTCTCCCATGTTAAGAAAATCGTAAATTTCTAATAACTTACGAAGTTTTTTAATTCGAGTGTTGCAAATGAATAGGGTTCTTGCCAGTATCGAAAGTAATATTTTAAAACTGATCTGACCTCTCTGCGATCATTTGTTCGTGAGATATCGTGTAAACAGACTAACAAACTAACGGACTAACACACTAACGGACTGACACACTAACAGACACCCTACAGACCGACACCATACAAATTTTGTCATTTTCGGATTCCTCACACCTGAAAACGTATAAAAATGCCAAAAAACCGAGGTCGAAATTTTTCACGATTACCTAAGTTTCCTGTACCTATAGTATGATGGGGAACTAAAAATAGCAGTGATCATATAGAAGTTATTTTAAAATTAATAATAACAGTTATCAGGGAGTGGAGTGGGGAACAGGATGTTTACAGTTGTGTGTGTTTACAGTTTACATTTTGGTCAGGAAGTGAAGTACGATAATCTGTAACATAATTGTTATTGGCGTTTCTTATACACGTCAAATTAAAAGTTTTACAGACAATATGGTTGCATTGCCAGCTCACACAGGCCTGCAAAATTGAAGTTTTTGAAAAATAGAAGAGAAACTTTCGCTGATTTTTAAGTTACTTAGTGTGCTCATTTCGAAAATGACCTCCATTTTTTTTTTTTCCCCATCACGTAAAATTTTTTTGTAAAATCGATATCGATTGTTTTCTTCTAGAACAATTTTGCATGTACTATCTTTAACATCGGTTTTTATCTTTTTAAATCTATGTAAAGTGACCGATTCTTGTAAATTTATTTTTTATAGGTTTAAACGGATGAAAATCACTGTTGCTAGATCGCACGAACCGTCTCTGTTCGAGAGAAAAACAAAGTTTCCTTGAGTTTAAACATTTTGCATTAAATTATAGAGCAATTGCTAAAAGAAAACCACCAACATACTATTTAATTTGCTTCTACAAAGGTAACTTATTTAAAATAGACGATAAACTAAGAAGAGCAATTATTATGCATGTGTTAATCAAAGTAAAATTGAATTTTTCAAGAAAACCTGACGTAATAGATATTTTTCGTTATACTTTTTTAAATAAGCATTAAAAAATACATAAAGTTGAGCCACCAATCTACTTATATTTTTTTCATCGCAGGCTTGTGTTATTTGAAAACGTTTCCAGAAAATTCTAATGTAAACGGTTATCAAAAGAAATTGTCACCCTATCGCCAACTAGTATTGGAAAAATTCGTAAGCCAATAAGATTTTTGTATAATTCTTTGAAGCGAAGTCAGCGACATTCAAGAGTTGAAACGGAAATCAAAGTTACATTTATATTTAAAAGAAAAGAAAACCGAATTGAGGCATCTATAAAGAAGTCATAGCATATTGTGCCCCAGCAATAGTAATTTACATTACGTTTGAGAAATTATGAAAAATTATCAAAGATTTTTGCTTTTGTTGCATAGAAAATAGATCTATTGTGAAAAAGTACGGAAGATACATAAATTTAGGAAAAACACATTGATTGTATATGAATTTAAGTTATTATTCACAGAATAAAATAGTCATTTTGCTACATTTAAAACGGTTTTTGAAGATTGTACTTTGCTGGACAAAACTTTGGCGACCACCTGAATCTTGAAGAGACGTTTCCCGGGATGTATCACAAGACATACCTTCCCATTAGAAAGTTTAAAGTTGCACTCCCTAGCGGCACTCCTACCACCCGGGCCCAAACATGTTTGGGCAAAGAATGTCTTGTGATACGTAACTGGAACGTCTCTTCAAGACAACGAATTTAGTATAAATAGTTTTGTCCTGCAGTTATTATTAACGGGGATACATAAGTATAAAAACCACATTTCAAAACTCTAAAAACTCATATCTCCTTTAATAATCTTCGCAGGGCGAAACTATTTATACCAAATTCATTGTCTTGAAGAGACGTTTTCAGGAATGTATCACATAACATACCTTCCCACTCGAAATTTTAAAGAATTCTAATTTCCTTCCCCTTCGAATTCCCCCCCCCTCCGGGCACAAACTTTTTCACCAAAAGAGGTCCCTCTCGAATTCATTAAATATGTGTTTAGCCATTTTTCAAAATTCTCAATCATTTTCGAGTTAGGAGGGGTGTGTGGGACTTTTGGAACACCCTGTATATATATATAGATGAAAAGTGTGGATGTGTGCTTCTATAATTTCACTGCCGACTGTAGTACCATTCGAGTATCACTTGTACCTCTGATGCAAAAATTTCTTAAAAAGAACAAAAAAATCCAAAATTTTTAGGTTATTCAGTGGTCAGTGGTAAATTTACTGGATTAAAAAAACAGTAGAATATTTTAATTCGACATAAATGGTTCTGTTTACAGATGGAGAAAGTCATAGAAAACAATTGTCAATATTGCATTAATTAATATCACTTATGAGCTTAAATACGAAAAATTAAAATTTCTTGGGAAAAACAAAAAATATTAACCTAAATTTTTTTAAAAAGAAGAGTTACTATGATTTTATGAAAAAATATTTTTTTTTCAGCACCTTTCGTGATAAATTATAAGTAAAAAGCACATCGTAAAGGTTTTTGAATAAAAATCTCCGTAAGATTTATGTGATGATACAATAAAGTTTCATCGTTTTTTTTTTCTTTCTTTTCTTGTTTTTTCAAAATTTTTGCTAATTGAGTTTCATTTTAAAGCACTAGGGGGCTCTGCCCCCTGCTCGCTCCGCTCACCAACCCCCGAGGGAAGCTTCGCCTCCCCCCGACTGACTTTACTTATTAACGCATGCAGAGCTCTGCCCGCCTATTCGCTGTTTTCTTTCACTGAAAACGAATATTAATAGTGCATATTACAAAACAAAAGCAGAAAATTATTATGGAAATCCTCATATTCAATGCCAAATTGAAATATATAATATTTATATATTTTTTAATAGAAAGAAATTCATAATATCTAGAACATTTTGCATTACAGCTTAAGTATATGACACATTTTATTTATTTTTTACAACCTTAGGACCGCTGTACCCCTTAGTAATTGGAAGATTTCGGTTTCGGTTCTCGAGCCGGCCAAAGACCGTCGTGCACACTAATGGTGACTAGTGCACGTAAAATATGTCGTGACCGCAATATCATCCATGTTTCCATCAAAATTATACCTCTGAAAGCCACTGAAGCGGGGAACATCCCCTTCGTGCTGGACCAAAATTCTGGTGGCATGTCTCCGGAACATCCGTAGGGGTGCGTCCCAGACCGTCGCCATTTATCCATAGCGCAGTACTGGTGCGACGTGAAACACAACCTACCTACAACCATGGATCATATTTTAATTTTCCCGTGTACGAAAATTAATTTTCTAAAAGCAGAGAAAAAAGTTGATATTTATTTTCTTTCTTTTTTACACCCATGGTTTCGGGCCGCGGTACCCTAGTCTGTAAAGCGCCGAGCACGTAATTGGAAGTTTGCCGATTCGATACTTGAGCCGGCCAAAGACCGTTGTGTACTTTAATCGTGGCTGGTGCACATAAAATCTGTCGTGACCGCAGAGTCCTCCATGTTCCCACACACACTATGCCTCTGGGGATCACCAAAGCGGGGGGGGGGGATCCCTTCCGGGAATGATCAAAATTGTGATGGCATGTAACCGGAACATCTCTAGGGGTGCGTCCCAGACGTCGAATATTACCCATAGCGCAGTACTGGTGCGACGTTAAATCAAACCTGCCTACTACAACCATAGATCACATTTTAATTTTCCCGTGTAAAATTACTTCATGATAGAAGAACAACGTCACTTGGAGAATGTTTCTACAAAATGTCAAACAGAGTACCTTCATAAACTTGTCGTTTTTAGTTAATAACTTCTTTAATTAAAATGATAGAAATTTGTAAGCAATTAATGTCTGCGTTGGAGTATTCGGAACGCATTGATACCTCTCATGACTCTAAGGACCCTGCCCTCCGCTACAAGATGCTGTCGCAGACAAAAAAATTGACGCCAGTGACAATAACTTTTTTTTAATATATAGAGATAATATCTAGAACATTTTGCTTTACAGCTTTAGTATATGACCCTTTTTATTTATTTTTTACAACCTTAGGATCGCGGTACCCCTTCGTAATTGGAAGATTGCGGGTTTGATTCTCGAGCCGGCCAAAGACCGTCGTGTACGCTAATGGTGGCTGGTGCACGTAAAATCTGTCGTGAACGCAAAGTCCTCCATGTTCCCACACACACTATGCCTCTGGGGATCACCAAAGCGGGGGGGGGGGGGGTTCCCTTTCGGGAAGGATCAAAATTGTGATGGCATGTGACCGGAACATCTCTAGGGGTGCATCCCAGGCCGTCGCCAATTACCCATAGCGCAGTACTGGTGCGACGTTAAATCGAACCTACCTACCTACCTACGTACAAGCATGGATCACATTTTAATTTTCCCGTGTAAAATGACTTCATGACAGAAGAACAACGTCGCTGTAAGAAACTTTCTTCAAAATGGCAAACAGAGTACCTTCATAAACTTGTCGTTTTTAGTTAATAACTTCTTTAATTAAAATGATAGAAATTTCTAAGCAGCTGAAATGTCGTCCTTGGAGTATTCGGAACATATTGATACCTCTCATGACGCGAAGAACCCTGCCCTCCGCTAGAAGATGCTGTCGCAAACAAGAAAAATTGACGCCAGTGACAGTAACTTTTTTTTAATATATAGAGATACTCAATAAATAATGACATAGACCTGCGAAATCATGCTTTTGAATTTTTTTCTGCACTGCGTTGGGTGTCTCTAATGTGTTTTGATACGCTGAATTCAGAAATGCTCGTCTTTTTAACCTATCACATAAGGATTTTTCGGAAAGTAAGGATGAATATCGGAAAATGTCACACAGAGGCTGTAATACATTCGAAATTATTTATATATAAAATACTTTAAAGTAGGCTATCATTATCTTTTAAATGTGTTTATTTACCTAGAAAATCTTATTAGAGCTTTTTCTCTTGCACACGGCTTGGGAGCAGGGTTTAACCTGGCAAAAAAATTACTTTAGCATTTTAGCGAAAATAGGCAAGCACTATTTTAGCTTTTTCAAAAGTTAATTCTTTGGATACCATTGATTTCTTTTACTTAGCTTTGTTATCCTCAGTTTTGTTTTCTATTCTTTTGTTCATTGATGATTTTAACCAAGCATCCATATTTGTGACTTTAAAAATATGAATCAGGGAAACTATGTTTTGATTTTAACAATAGAAAAAGAGGTACTCATATCATATGTGTAAAATGAAAAAGCAATTGAAAAATTAAGTAAAGTGTAGTGGTAGATAATCGTGAAATACTAGTGTTAAGAATGCTTCTATGAATCAAATACTGAATTCTGACATACTTTTAAATATTTTTGCATTTAAATTCAATCATTAAAAATTAAAAATAAATCCAAATTACTACATAAATAATCATTCCCAAAAATTTCAGTCCTTTCGTAGTTTTTGCCTGCAAATATTACAAAAAAAAAAAAAAAAAAAATCTGAGTTATTATATAGAGATATTTTATACAGTTATCCAGTTTTAGCTTTTTAGCGAAATTCTGACCAACATGTTTTAGCAAAATATGATACCTTTTAGCAAAATGCTAAAAAAACTAATGGCAGTTTAAACCCTGCTTGGGAGCATTCAGGAGAGGGATTCTCTATGAAGCCTCCAACAATAATCAACTAGCATGTTAACACCCCCATCGTCCCTGATACCTCCTCTACATTTCTTTGATGTCTTGATGAAACATTTATCTTTTTTCTTCACTCACATCACGCATATTTTTCGAAAAATAACTTAGATTATATGTAAGCTTTTTAAATTAGTTTAAAAAATGGAGCATTAGTCTTAAAAAAAAAAAAAAATGACTAGAAAAACCATTATCTTGAAGAAAAAAATTTCATCGCAGGCCTGGTGACTACAAAGGTGAGAAACGCATTTGGAGACAAGAGCTAAACTAAAAAGAAGAGCGATTAATCATAATAAACGATTAAAGAATGAGTCATAAAAAAGTAACTGAAAAGGATTAATGGATTTATCTCGATTTATTTTCATATACTATGAATCGAAAATATAAATTTTTTTGACTTTTTTTTTTCAATTGAGAGTTTAAAATTGTTAGATTATTATTTTTGTACGATTGCGACATTATGATGCTGTAGAAATATTTTTTTAGGTGTATTCTAAAACTAAAATATCAGAAATTCAATTCTCCTTTTTCAGCTGAAAAGGACGTAACAGTTCTACAATCAGTTCAGCAATAACGGTCAGAATGAAAATGGGAATGGTTTTCAAAATATGCGAAAGAATATAAATTACATTTGGAAAAAAAAAAAAAATAATAATAATAATAACCAACGAGAAAAGACAAATATTATTTGTAAAATAGACATACTATAATAATAATATATGACGGTATATTTGAATTAATTTTTTAAAAATCATATTGCAAATATTAAAAGATAGGGGAAATTGCCTTAAATGACCTAGAATACGTTATATGTGTTTCTTAATATTGTTGCTTAAGGCAGCACTAAATTATAAATAGTTATGTTGGAATTTATTGGCACGACTGTTAAAGCTACCTAAGGAAAATCACCGTTTCCTTCTGCTTTCTAAAAAAACTAGTGTTATCTACGGACGCCAGTAAATGGAATATTCACACTTTTATCTTCAAAGCGGCTACTGTATCGAATAACACGTACTGCGCTTTTCTGAAACTTACATAGTAGTAAAAGAGAGCACAGCTACGTTGAATATTATTTACAAAAAGAAAACCATTTCGAAAATACAAAAATTTTTATTCCCGATGGAAAAAAGCTAATGCTCAAAAACAGAAAATTACTTATTCTAAAAATTTTAATGCACACGAGCTCTCGATTAAACGAGACCAAGTATCTTATTTTTTTAACCAACGTTGCCATCCAATAATAATAATATTCATAAAATACATTTATGAATAAACATACAATAAACATAATAATACATTTTCAGTAACGACTAGAATGTTTAAAGTTTGTATTTTACATTGTCTACTGTTGGGGAAATTCATTGGAGTAGTTCATATAAAATCGAAAAAAACAAAACAAAAAAACATTAGGTTTATATCATTTGTATATTAATACCATCGGTAAGTTTAAAATGTTTTTACTATGGAGGTGCTGAATAGATTCAGTACAACTAACTATACAGTACGAACAGTCAGGCAAGTGTAGAAAAGGTTTAGCACTTACCTTGCTTTACTTTAATGGTTTTTGAGTCACTGAGTAACATAAATTCACTCTTCCTTTTGGTATCTCTAATCACCACGATTTCCACAACTAAGTAAAGATATAATCCACAGATTTGTTATTTTTGAGTAAATTGACCATTTAGGTATTGAGTGCCTTGTATCAGATCAAGAAATCCATTTTGTGGTTTAACCGTTTGAGTCCCAAGCAGCGCGATCGCGCTGTTGAGATTTTACGTCGAGAAAACCCAGTACATTTCGAACATTCTGGACAACTGATGGTGCGTTACCGATTGTTGAAGTCGCGCGGCTCAGATTTACTAAAGCAAGTACATATGAAGCAAGTTCGTCTAATTATTTTGAAACACACAATTGTTAACAATGAGAAACAATTACGCAAGAATACGTCCGATCGCTTTGTAAACTGCAATAAATGTGACGGAGCGATGAGAAAAAGACGAGAATCACGTTACCTAACAAATACAAGAAGCGCTATTGTTCCGATTGGGATTAATCGATGTAAAATAAACAAAGCGCTATCGCGCTGCTTGGGTCTTTTTGTACTCATTTAGAGAAAGCGCGGTTGCGTTGTTTGGGATTCTTCGACAGTGTTTTTTCAATACTCCCTGGGACTCAAACGGTTAATTTGATAAAAGAGTATTACATTTTGTGAGTGCAAGAACGTTTATTTAAGAGTTAAAGGGGACTCATGTTTTATGGTTAAAAATTACATAGCAACTGACGAAATTACAATACTGGAAAAGATAAAACAGAAAAGCATTAGATACATTAGATACATTTGAGAAATATACAGATAAAGGAAATAATAAGTAATTATGTATATCATTATATCTAAGAATAACATTATTGAATGGTTTATATTAGTTTATAGTCTATAGAAAAATGATTTTATCCTTATTTATGATGACAGTTCATTTAAAATATTATGATGAATTCACTACACTGCACAGGTAATGTCCTTGAATAATATAAGTTCATTTTTTCAAAATACGGAAGTAAATAAACGCCTTAGATTGCCGAAAGATGTTGATTGCATTTTTATCATTAAATAGACGAGAAACTTGACAGATTGATGATTCAATTTGAATACCTCAACACTCCTCCTCAATCTGGGATGTTTCTCGTATAAATTTCAGTTGAAGATCTTCTCGGTGTCTTGAAAAATATGTCGAAAGTGCCTTTGTTAATATATCGGCAGTAATTGCCTTTGTAGGGCAGTACTCCATTTTTATGAAGCCTTCCTCTCTGGTATGCTTAATACAGTATGTCGATATGTTTACTGTAAAATTGTTGTTTATCCCAGTTTATCATCTTTGTAGTAGACATATTATCCTCATATAATGCGACTGGAAGTTTCTGTTTGACCTCGAAATCTTCGAGTAATTTTAATACATGTTTTGTTACTTGCGCTGCGCTTGCGGCAGTGGTTAAAAATTACATAGCAACTTATTGAAATACAATACTGGAAAAGATAAAATAGAAACACATTAGATACATATGAGAAATATAGATAAAATAAATAATACTACTCCGTGGTTTATTCTAATACGTAGTTAATGGTAGATTCAATGTGGCTCTTGTGGTAGCGCTGCTATATCAGCAGACAACAATTTACTTCATTTACTCTTCATGATGCTGGTACACCGTATGCCAATTCCTCTTATATTTATTCCTCCAAGGGTGGCCCAGAGAAATGACATCACAATTTTAATCCTCCATGGAGGGGAGTTTAGCTGACAGAAAGCAATAAAGAACTGCTGTAAATTTCATATTTTAAGAATTTCTACAATTTAATCATAAAGGTAAGATGTGCATCGTAAAAACTGTCGAATGAAAATCACGGGGATCTAAAAAAGTATTTCGTTTATAAGAAGATTAATGCGGTAACATTACATTTCATCTATGTCATTTGTAATACTTTTTGAAAAATTTCTTAAGATTAAATTTCCTTTTACAGCTTCTCCGTGAATAATCACTGAAAACCTTAGAAACGTATTTCGAAAATAATAACTTTAATAAAAAAAAATTAAGGAAAAAAATGTGTGATTAATTATAATAAATGACTGAACTGAATATAAATTATAAATAAAAAATTCAATGGGACTGATAAATGGGTTTTTCTCAAGTTACTTTGGTAGATGATGAACTAAAAATAAGAATACTTTCAGACTTTTTGTACTTTTTGGAGAAAGTTTTTAACTGTTAGTTTGTTAATTTTGTTTGATGACCAAGCAAAAACTATTTTATGTAGAAAACTATATAGACGTCAACACGATATTTTATTTCATTTTCTATATTATATAAGAACTATTGGATTCGTGAAAATTATAGACCTCCTATTTCCGACGAACTTACACGTTTTCAGATGTTCTGAATACGATTTCCCCAGTTTTAGAAAGTGCATCTCCGTTTGTATGTCTGTTTGTTATCAAAATTTTGTGAATGCTGTAACTGACGAACTAAACTAAAGAATGGAATTCAACAAAACTTGATATTCAATTAGAACTTGACTTAAAACTGTGCCATTTAGATTCTGGAATATATCGTCTAACAGGTGGCATCGTTGTGCTGTCACGAACTGTCGTTGACGCGGAAGAGAGCTTTACAATCATTAAGACATGTGAGGGTCACCAAAGTGGTGGTGCAATCCCCTCTGTGGAGGATCAAAATTGTGTTGGTATTTCTACGGACCATCCTTGGAGTGAGTCCCAGACCATCTCCAATTGACCATGACGTGGCACTAGTGCAACGTAAAACTTATTTCACATCTTAGTTCATTAGAACCGCATAAATGAATAGTTATAATCAATAAATTCCCAATTACTTGCAAAACTTCTATCCGTTCTTGATTTATCGTGGATACGTGTAAAATAGGTTATGTAACAAAAGATTTTTTGAGTTTTAAGATATCTCGAAAATGTGAGGGGCTGCAGAAGCCAGTTAACCCGCTAAAGATCGTCGTATATGTGTTACGGTCAACGTGACATAATGGAAATATGTAATTATTAATAATAACCGGCGATTATTGATAATAAGCAAATAAACCGGCCAAAGTGAATAGTTTATGAAAATTTATAACACTGACCAGTTATTAATAATAATTGTCAATGAAGTTTGGTTAAATTGAATAAATTTTGAGAATTTATTACATCCACTTTTTATTATTAATAATTACCGAAGAAGTTTGTTTAATGTAATAATTTTCAACGCGTTTAGTCAGAGATATCGATAACTACGTTATGACTAATTGATCACATTGAACAAAATCCCTCGGTAATTATTAATAATAACCGGTTAATATGATTAATGTCCATTTAATCACATTCACAAAACTCCTTTGGTAATTATTAATAACAAACAATGTCCATTCATTAATCATATTCGCGAAAAGAGGCGGTTTTTATTAATAATCGCCGGCTAATATTATTAATAAGTGTATTTATTTCTTTAACCGTAACATAAACATTCACGGGGGCTGGTGCACGGAAAGTTCGTCGTGTTTACAATGTCCTCCATGCACCGTGAGAATAACACTTCTGGTTTTACCGAAGCAAGGAAACCATTTCATCAAAATTACGATTCATCAAAATTGCATACTTCCGAGCCATCATGAGAGAGGAAACACAGGCCGTTGACAATTGCCTATTACATTAGTCAGTGCGACTTTAAACCCTCTCAACCTTAACCTCTAAAATGCTAGGAAATGTAGTAAAAAAAAAAAAAAAAGTGCCCAACTAGGTATTATAACAACCTTAAAAAGAAAATCTCTATGTTCTATTGAAAACCGTGTTGAAATTATGCGATATATATGCATATACAGTCGGTAACAAAAGTCTCCGAACACTAGCAAAAATTCCTATGTAAAAAAAGTACTCTTAATGCAGTTTTGTTAAATAAATCCTTATCGAATTATGTTTTTAGACTGACTAAGAACAGGATTCGACAAGGCTTTATTTAATAAAACTCTATTAAGTGTACTTTTTTTATATAGGAATTTTTGCTAGTGTTCGGAGACTTTTGTTACCGACTGTACATATATGTATGACCGTACAGATATGACACACACGTAACTCATTTAACACATATTACTGAGTGAGTAGGGATTATTGCCTGTACTCTTGACCTGTTTACTGGGTATTACACGAACTACTACTGCAATGGGCATGACGACATTTTTCGTCATGGAAATTTGACGTAATATTTTGAACGCATTAAGTATCATGTAGTTCTTATCTATTAAATCCTAGCGTAGATATGCGGGCATATAAGGAAAGGGTATGTTTACAAACAAATGCGTCCTCAATCAATCTTTGCCACTCACGACCACGAGTGGCAAAAGTTCCCGGTTAACAGGTTAAAATACACTTGGATCTGTTTTCAACCATTGCACTGTTATATATAGATATTTATTTATTTTTTTCTTTTTCTTTTGTGGCCTTGTAAACAAAGGATAAACCTTTTTCACATCATATTCTGTGTTAAACATGCTTTTACATATATGGATTTCGTTATACTTACAGTCGGTAACAAAAGTGTCCGAACACTAGCAAAAATTCCTATGCAAAAAAAGTACACTTAATACGGTTTTGTTAAATAAATCCTTATCGAATAATGTTCTTACACTGAATAAGAACAGGATTCGACAAGGATTCATTTAATAAAACCGTATGAAGTGTACTTTTTTTACCTAGGAATTTTTGCTAGTGTTTGGACACTTTTGTTACCGACTGTACTACAGTCTAAATGTGATAAAGAAATTTCGTCAACAGACGTGAAATATTTGGATTCTTTTATAGTTCCTAGTTGCCTCAGCTCAACAAACATTTTAAGTGATATTCCCATATAACAAAAATTTAGAACTCCCAACTTACACTTTCTGCTAATAAATTATACTGATAACAGAAACATACGCAAAAAAAAAAAAAAAAAAAAAAAAAAAACCTGATATTTGTGTTTAGAAGACCTCAAAATGCGTAATTCTTCCAAAAACTCAGTTTTAAAAATTTGACTCTGTAACATATATCGGTAAGAAAAACCATATATGAATAAGAGAGTAAAATCATCACTTATATACTTTAGGGAAAACTTCGCATTTATTTAAAAATCGTTATTTAATTATATCAAAGAAAATGAATAACGAATTATTGGAAAAAGCGTAGGTGGATAGAAAATGGAATATCAGATAATGCTTTTAAATTCTTTTGAAAAAGGAGGGAAAAAAAGAGAGAAAATTTATTGCTATCCTCTTTAATTTTCCACATAAAGTTTACGAAAAAGAATCTAGTTAAAGATTTCGAAACCAAATCGTAATTAGTGTGTTGTTGCCATCAGAAAACCTTTTTTCTATATTTTCTTACAGAAAGTCACGCAGCAAAAATATACATATAAAAATTATTAATCATAAAAATTATTTGTTATGAGGAATGCAAACAATTTCCAACTCAGAGAAGTAAGTACTATATGACGCTAGAAAGCCACTTTGTACCCTATAAGAGACATCGGAGTTTTTTTTTTTTTTTTAATTGATAACTTTGTTTGAAATTGCCACATATCTATAGTTCAGCCATTCGTTTTATAAATATTGATAAGATATTTTGGAAAATATTCATGTTGAAAATATACATCCCCGTTGGTATAGCAGATGAAGCGTTGTTTCTATGTATACAAAGATTTTTCCCTATTATTCTACTATTATTATTATAAATAATTCTTTTTCATTCACGATGATTCTTTAAAAGTAAATCTCGTGCTCATCTATACGGAATTTTGTACATATATTTATATTATATTGAATTCTCTCCATTGGTTCGGGAGATACAACGACCACAAAACATTGGATACACACAGACAGACACTTTTAAATTTCGTCAAATGGTTTTCAGGACGTCTGAAAATGTGCAAATCCATAAAAAAAAAAAAGGTCTAAAATTTTTACGAATTTAAAAGTTCCTTCTTATGTATATAGAACAAAATAAATAATTTGGTGTTTCACTCACACGACTTTCTTTTACCCTGAAATTTAATACTGTAAATACAGGTTGCAGATTAAAAGGTAAGATAACGAGTACTGTTATGTAAACCTGTGTTAAACAACTATTTATGTAAACCTGTGTTAAACAATTCAAATTAAGCTTTGGAAGAGTTTCATATGATAATTAGTTTTGTGTGAAGAAACTACCGCCCCCTTCAACCCCCCGTTTCATTAATGCACCTACATTTATACAGAATTTAATTCGGTTATTAAAAAATAATTCTGTTTTTAAAAAAATATTTTATTAAAATTATTTTAAAAAATTATCTTTTATGATAATGCAGACGATTTCCAAATTAGAGAAGTAGTATAACACTAAATTAAAAAAAAAAAAAAAAAAAAAAAAAAAAAAAGTTGAATTTATTCTCAATATTACATTTTCTTTGTTAAAAATGAAAAAAATCGATAACTTTGTTTTAAAATATCGCAGATCGATGGTTCAACTATTCGTTTTAAAGGTATTGGCGAGCTCTTTTGAAAGATACCATCATGAAAATTTACTCCCCTCGAGGGAGGCGAGGCTCCTACATACAAAAATTTTTTTTCCCAGTTGACTATATTACAAAAAATATATATTTGTTTCATTTGGTTTAGTGCAGTCTATAGATGTTAAACTCTACTTACCTGCAATTTCCCCCATAGACGTAATTTATTTGAATACTTTTGAGTGTCCCTGTACACAAATGATTTGCTTCATTAACGAAAAGCTTACTGTTGTATCCCTATATGATACACACTTAGAATACCGAGTTTGGAATTTCTGATACTATTTGTTCTTCAGATATGCTGGTAACAGACACACAGACATCCACACAGACAAACACAGACAGACACAGACAGACAGACACACAGACCATTCGCAAAAAACATGATTTTCGTATTCAGGGATCCTCAGAACATGTAAATATAACAAAAACTCATGTTCGAAAATTTGACCCTAAAACAATACTTTCTCGACCCTATGGGTAAGAGAAAGTAAAAATTCAATGCTAAAGGATTGAAATTTTTATCATTAATTATTTACATTAATTATTGTTTTAAGGAAGGATTTAATTAATTTAAGGAAGAAAGATGATTAATTAGGAATGTGCGTATTATTATTTATATAGTAAATGGAGCAAAATGTTCTTAACGCTACTTGCGAATAAAAGGGATTTATTTAAGGATATAATTATTTAAGGAATTTTAAGGATATTAATTATTATAAAGAAGAAAGATGATTAATTAGGAATGTATGCATTATTATTTAACTAGTAAATGGAACAAAGTGTTCGTAACGCTACTTGCGAACAAAAGGGACTTATTTAAGGATATATTTACTTAAGGAATTTTAAGGATATTAATTATTTTAAGGAAGAAAGATAATTAATTAGGAATGTGTGCATTATTATTTATCTAGTAAATGGAGCAAAATATTTTTAACGCTACGTGCGAATAAAAGGGATTTAATTAAGTATATATTTATTTAAGGAATTTTAAGGATATTTATTGTTTTAAGGAAGAAAGATGATTAATTAAGAATGTGTGCATTATCATTTATCTAGTAAATGGAGCAAAATGTTCATAACGCTACTTGCGAATAAAAGAAAAAGAAAGCGCGTATTTTCTTAAAAATTGAAATTATAAAACATTTAAACTGATTTTGGAACTTTGATAACGTATAGACTTCTAATCACTTGTAGCTCTTGGCGACCAGTTAGTTTGCAACGTAGTGAAAAAATAAAAATACAACGATTAGGTTTCATTATTATTATTATTATTATTATTATAGGGGGTTTGAAATCGAGACTGACTAACCTTGGATTCAGGGAATTTTGTTTTCATAAATGGTTAGTGCAGCAATCAATATTTAAATCGTATTTTGGACTTTAAATAGGAAGATTGTCTTCATTACATCTCCACTTTTATACGCGGTCTTCACAAAAATGGAGCTGTAAGTGTTTAGTTTCTGAGAAATCGATAATTAGGAGCGCAATATTTAAATCAAAAGAAATACATTTTAAGCGTACATTACGTGATTTTCTTGTACTCCTTGCATTTTTCCTTTGTACTTTCCCTCTTTATTGTATTATTTACATAGTTTAGTAGCTAAAATATAAAACATTATTTTCTAACTATAAAAACTAGAGTTTATAAGTAAGCCACAAAACAGATGCACAACTAGACACTTACAGAACTTCTTTATACTAAATTTTAACCATCTTCGGCTAACTGGTTTAGATATATTATGGATATCGGTAAAACAGGCTCTCAGGTAATAACCAAACATTTTGCATCATTGTGTATATCTTTGAAATGAACGGCTATGTTATGATCAATAATGAAATTGCAAAATAAAACGTTGTAAAAGTTCTAACTACGAAATTTCAGCGTTTAACAAGTACAACTATAATCATTATGCAATTTGTCGTGTTTTTCTCCGAAATTCGTTTAAATGCACACTAAGACCCCTTAGGAATATCCTCCCAGTGGGAGGGTATTACCATCCAGGAACATTTTCTTACTAGGCAGCAAGGTCAGCAACGTAAAGCTGAAAATTTATGCTATGTATATAAATACGTGTAACTGATGTTCCCAGTAGCAGAAATTTCTGTGCCAATTTAACAAATCGAAATTTATCTGTGGCCAAAAAATGTTAGACCAGGTTTGCTATTGTAATAAATAACAGCTACTCATGGAAAAAAAAAAAAAAAAGCAAAATTTGCATTTGAAAAGAAAAATAAAATTATAGTAATCTACGAGGGTAAGTCATTAAGTAAGTCACAAATGCATATGGCATGATTTAAAGTAGTAACAGATATCTCCAAACAATGGTGATAGATTGCAGCACCATACAGCTTTATGATATTCAATTCATACTGAGCAAGTAGTATTCACACGCTTGCGTAATGCAGTTTCAAAAATGGCGATGGTGCTGCATGATTATACGATAGAAGAGCAGCGTGCTGTGGCCTGATTTTGTGGACGAAAGGACTTGACTAAAAAAATATTTATAAAGAAATGTTACCCGTTTATGGAGAGAAGTGTTTATCACCTAATAAGCCCAGACTTAGTTAGTCCCAAGCGATTTTCATCTGTTTGGTCCACTGAAACAACATCTTGGAGGCAAACAATTTGCAGATGACGACGGCGTTCAACATGAAGTCCTACTGTGGATGAGACAGCCACCCAAATAATTTTATGCAGCTGGAATTGGGACTCTGATAAAACGATGGGATAAGTGCATCGATGTTGCTGGAGATGATGTGGAAAAATATAAATTGTTTTCAAGTGATTATCATGGTAAATTATTTTTTTATTATCTTTTGTGACTTACTTAATGACTTGCCCTCGTAGAAACAAAAGATGTATCTGAGGATAGATTTTAAAATCCAACATTTTTTTTTCAAACTGTTAAAACAATATGCAATATTTAAAATTATTTGCAGCAACCAATACCATGCTACAGATTCATAGAAAGAAAGAAAATGTTTAAAACTTTAATGCCTAGCCTGTTAAGAAAACAAACTGAGTATCATGTTTATTTCACCGCATTTGGATGGTATTCAGGTAGAGGGCGACTGACTGCACTGACGTAGTCTTGGGTGAAGTATCCCCACAAAGAGGAGGGGGGGGGGGAGATCTTTCTAAGGATCCAAGGATATTTTTAAGGATATATTCCTAGCTTGCATTCACGCCAATTTCGAAGAAAACATAGAAAATTTCGAAGGGATAGGCCGACGTGTGGTAGCTGGGTTCGAACTTGCATTCCTTGTCTATGAGCTCTAAAAGTTTTGCAGCATTTCGGATTTAGAAGAAACGAGGAATATGGTAAATATGTATTTAAGATTTTGTTATATTTTTCTACTGTTTAAAATAAAAGTTTATTCAAAAAAAAAATGTGATTTTATTTATTTTTTTATTAATAATAATAATAAACAAATGAATAAGCAAGTACTGCTTATTTAGATTTTTTATTTAATCTCCAATATGTTTACTAGAATATTTTAAATTGGCTTCACTGAAAATAATAAGCATAAAATAATTCCACGAACTAGCATTTTGAACGAGGATTTTGGATAAAAGATCACGAAAAACTTTGCTTTTGTTTAACAAAAGCCACCTAAGTTAGTTCTCCGAATCAATGAATGACGAAATATCGGAAAATGCGTAGGCACGGAACAGTTTACTCAAGCCTAGTTAACGTTTTAAAATATATTTTAAACAAGCATCAATAAATACAACGAAAAATTTTACTTATTTCTCCACTCTCAAGCATTTTTCAAAGAATTTCATTTTAAGACTTTGACAACAACTTCCAAACAAAATTCAATATTTAGAGAAGATGGATGATTATTATAAACATGCATTATTGCCTAGTTATCTCACAATGGAGAAATGGGATTCTTTATTTGTAATGCTGCCATTACATGAAATAAAAGTTTTCAGGTGTATTTTTACTACAAAGAAATGATTTTCTTTTTCTTTTTTTTTTAGTAATGGTAATAAATAACACGGTTTGAATATTATATCCAAATTCCTTGATAAAAAATTATATTTCAACAGAAAATATATAAAAGTCTTATTATATTTCATTATTCAATTTGTAAGTTTTCATAAATTCTTATCATAACACTTACTACATTTTCCGATTAAAAATGGCGTTCTGTGAAAATTTTATCTTTTATTTTTATTATTATTTTTTAATTAAAATTTTATCGACTTGGTAATTTTAATTTAATTAATTTTTATTTACCCATTATACTATAGATAAAAGGAAGTTAAATATTCATGAAAAATTAAAACCTCTGTTTTTTGACGTTTTTACACGTTCTGAGGTGTGATGAATCCAGTTATCACGAAGTCGATATAGTGTATGTCTGTAGGGTGGTATGTTTGTTAGTTTATACAATCGTTAGTATGTTAATTCTTTAGTTTGTTAGTCTGTGTATATATTATTTTAAGAACAAATGATCGTAAAGGGATCAGACCAGTTTAAAATATCACTGTTGCTACTTGCAAGAATTTTATTTGTTTTCAATATTACATCTTGAAATGGTTCGTAAGTTATTCGAAATTTACAATTTTCTTAACATGGGAGAATAGGAAAAAAATTCGCAAATGTGTATTATGATGATTGTTTTAATCGTAAATACATTGGACCAGTTTAAAAAATCAATCACGATACGAGCATGAACATTATTAAGTAAGGCATATTAACATTACATTATTAACTAATAATACGTATTAACATTGAACATTATTACGCACTGACATTGAACATTAATATTTGAGTACTTTTAAACTTCGTAAGTTATTCGAAATTTACGATTTCCTAAACATGGTAGTGAAGGTCAATATCTTACACAAAGTTGCATTTTGGAAATAATTTTGTGTTAGAAATATTATGTAGTTGCATGGAAATTGAAATATTTAATTGATCCTAATAAATTTACGTAACAAATTAGCATAATTTAAATGTATGGAAGCAGAGGTAGGGTAACTTAATGGGTAGGGTATTGCAGTAATCGTTTAAATTCATTTCTCGTAACATGAATATACTATTTCTTATACTAGAAATTTATGAGAAGAAATGTATAATAGGAAACTTAGCAGAGTCCTCCCATGTCAATTAAATTTAAGAAATATTAATCTTATATTGTATTAAGTTTCGGGCAACTCCTTGCAGAACGGCATTAGTATATCTATCATTTTAGTAAAAAACATTGAAAATTGTTGCTTAAGGATGAAGGAGAAGCGTTTTTAAAATAAACAATATAAACTGCAAAGGGAGACACAAAGTTTGTTTCGGATCAAAGTCAATCAACATGACTCTTCAGCAGGCGGGAAAATGTAAGCATAACTGTAGCAATGTATTTTTCACATCGCACTTTTACTTTTTAATTGATTCCTAAATAAGTGCTGTTTTATATACATATACACTCATGTTTGTGAAAATTGCAACACCATGAAAGAATAGTGAAAAATTAATAAAATTTATTCCACATATTACTGATAATGGTACAAATAAACAATCAAATGTATAAGACAAAAGAAAAACAAAACAAAAAGAACGTCTGAAATCAGTACTTTGTGTGTCCGCCACACTGAGCGATGAGAGCCTGTACACGTCGTGGCATTGAATCATACAGGTTCTGAATGTAATCCTGAGGAATGGCATTCCAGATGGCTTCGACTTGACGCCAATCTTACTATGCACCCCACCAGTTATACGAGCGAGTCACCGACCAATGAAATCCAGACAGGCTCGATGGGCGACATATCCGGGGAATAAGCAGGCCATGGAAGAAGCGAAACCTGTTGTTCACCGAAGAAGGCTTGTGGAGTCTGATAAACATGTGCATGGGCATTATCCTGCTGAAATACAGCATTCAGAATGCGTTGACGAATGGGAAGTGCCTCTGGCTCCAAAATTTCCCTCATGCAGCGATCACTGTTGAGGTTGCCCGCAATGTGCACTAGATATGATTGACAATTATACCCAATAGCTCCCCACACCATGATGCTAGGCGTTTGTGCAGTATGATGCTGGATAACACACTGTGGGAGCAGACGTCCCCCCCCCCCCCGTAACGTCTGATGCATACTCTTCCATGATTGTATTCCAGATTGTAGCGAGATCCAATGCTATGCTGTGTTGTTGAGCCCATTGAAGTCGGAGGCGTCTTTGATTAAGCGAGAGGGGAATCCTGCGTAGAGGAACCCTTGCACGCAGTTCATGCTGCAGCAAACGGCGACGAACCGTGAAGCTAGACAACAAAACACCTGTAGCCGTGCTCCAACGTTGTGCTAACACACGAGAAGACGCTGTACGGTCCGTCACTGCCATTCGGGTGAGGTGTCTGTCATCTCGTGCCGTTGTTCTATTGCGTGTCCCTCTGCCAGGTTTTCGGCTTGTTTGATTCTCCTCTGTCCATTTCTTCCAAACACGCATAACTGTTGTGGCATTACACTGAGTGTGGTCTGCGATTTATCGATACGAAAATCCATCCTCTCGCATACCAACGATGCGGCCTCGTACGAACTCCGTTAGTTGTTGGTATGGCACCGTCCACTTTTGACGCGACATATTGACCACCAATGAAACGTTTACCGCAGATAGAGGACGATAAACAGATTTCAACGCGTCTTTAAAGTCCTTTATATACCTGGAACAAGCGATTGATACGGAGTCGGTTATCGTTCCACGCATGCGCAATCGCTTTGTAATTCTAATCATTTGCATACCTTACATCATTTTACATTTCCAGTAAGTTTGGTTCAGTTCGCATAATCCCTTCATGGTGTCACAATTTTCACAAACATGAGTGTATATACAATATAATTCGTCGTAATCTTGAAAAAATAAATTTTTCACATATGTATATGATACAATTTTTTTATTTTTTTAATGAAATATGTATTGGATTATTTATACATTAAATTATATTACATTTTCAAACTATTTTTAATTTATTTTTTATTAATTTTTGATAGTTATGTAAAGCAAAAGAATTTAGAAATTTATTATTATTTTCTAAATGTATATCTGTAAAAAATATGCTAAAATCTCATATAAACTGAAATAAGCTGAAACATTCAATAAGAAGAAAAATAATAAGAAAAAAACTTTTTTAATTACAACGTATTTTTTATTAAAACACACAATTTTTTAAACCTCTACATAATTTAAAAGTTTCTAGAGAAATTTTCATTGTATTCTGGCAAATTAACAATAAAAGGGGAAATTTATTCTTGTAACGCATTTGACTTGTTTGGTTACAACTTGTGTAACAGAGAGAATATTAACTTCTAAAGTTGAATAACCTTTCAAGTCTGTAAATACAGTTCAATTGACTCCAATTTGCTATTATTCTATTCAGAATCTAGTAATATTTTATTCAAAAATTCTTTGTTTCATTATTTTTGGATTAAAGATTCAATAACTTCAGTTGATCATTAAATAATTTTAAAAATTATTTATTGTATAATTTTCAAGATGTAAAATTTGAATTTAATTATAAAGATTTATCGGGTATATTTTTAGATTCCACGTTCGCAGATTTAATCTTCTTATAACATGAGTTCAAAATGTTCATTACTTATTATCAACGCTTATTCCTGTTCTAATATGAAAATTCGGAAATGTTAAAGGTTAATTAAATTGTAAGTGCTAGGGTGTAGAAACAGTTTTGCCATATTTCTTAATCGTTAAATTGTTTTAAACTTCAAAAATTTTTAAAATTTTACTTATAAATTTTTATTTTTTTATGATCATTTTTGTGAAGTCAGTGGACTTAAATAGTATTTTAATTTTAACAAGTGCATTTTTTTTTTTTTCTTTTTTTTAAATAAAAATATATGAGACGTGTTTTCTATAGTCGTTGCTCTTAACGGATTTGTTTTATTCATATTTTTATTTGTCGCTATCTTACGTTATTGAACTTTTTTAAGACTAGTTGGATGAATAAGTACATACGAAATTGTAAAAATACATACGAATTTAGAAAAATGTCGAATTCAAATTTTGTTTTAATACGTTTCGTTAAGAGGACTAGGTACTTTATCTGGTAAGATAAAAAATAATTGGATAAATTGTTGGACAGTTGGTTCTACTATAGTTTATTTCTCAAGAAGTACGCATATTTGATTTATAGGGTTTGAAATATGGAGTTTGCGCACTTCTCATAGTGATGACCAAATGACGAGATTATTAATAATTATTATTGCTGCAACAAGTCTTATTTCTGATTTAAAACTTAATTATCTTTCTTACAGACCCGTTACAGCATTCTTAAATTTTCTAATAAAAAAGTAATTCTTCTAAAATATATTTCTTTACTATAATCTAGTCAAACATATTCATCCAAATTAAACTTCTTAACAAATAAAATATGGATGGGTCTCACCTGAAAAGCTTCTAGCGCAATAGTCCGGATGTGGAAGGTGGCAGCTATGAAGGAGTATCCAATAATAAATAACCGATGAACGAAGATCACTGCTTGTTGAGGAAACACAATTTAATGCTTTGTTAGCATACATGAAAACGAAACAGAAAACAAAAAAAGCTATTTACAGATAGGTAACTAAACTAAATCTTAATATTAAAGTATTTCAATTCAAGGTTTTTTTCTGTTCTGATTATAAAATACATCTGTCGAAAAATTCTCATTTCAAAACGAAAAAGTGGCGCAATCAGAAAAAGAGGCCGGCGTCACAGTGTCTGGACAGTCATTTGTTCTGAAAACAGAAGATTGAGCGGGGAATGCCCGACAATTATTTAAAAAAAAAGGAAATTTTCAACTTACAAAGACGAAACTGACCGTAGAGCCATTTATCGGTAACTTTTGTAACAATATTATTTATTAATTTATTATTATTATTATTATTATTATTATTATTATTATCATTATCATTATAATTATTATTTTGATACATAAAATATCTTGTTTAGAAACGACGCATTGTGTTATTCTCCTGTAAGCAATTGATTTTAGTGAAGATGAATTTTAACTTTTAGAGTATAGCCACATGTTAAATATAAGCACACGAATGAGCGCGTATATAATATTTTGAACAATAAATACAACTGTGTAGAAGAATGCTCATCTAGCGCATTTATCGATGAATTTAAAACATTCTTAATTAAATTTTTGCGATGTCGTAAAACAATCAATAGAAGAAATTCATATAGGTGGGCGTCCATTAATTACGTGAGGCGGTTTTGGCGATATTTTAACCCGCCTCCCCTAATTTCACGTGAGATTTTTCAAAATTCGTACTTTTACTGTAAATGCGTTGGATTTATTTCAAAAAACACAATTTGCTTTATTATTTTTATTGAAGTCTAGTTAAGACTAGTTTTTAAGATTGCATAGATCGTATTCTAGAATCACAGTAATAAAATTGAACAATAAAATACTTAAATAGAATTTAACTCAATTTTCTCGCAATTTTACACTGTTATTTTGCGGGAAAGAAATTACGTGATATTTGGCGAGACCCCCCGCCCCTCTCCCTCACGTGAGATTATGAGAGATTCCGCTTGACCCCCTCCCCCCCCCCCTGAACGCCTCACGTAATTAATGGACGCCCCCTAGCCTGTATTTACTATTTAGGCAAGGATCATCATTTATTTCATCTGTGGATTTAGCATCGTGCCTGTAGAAAGTTCATGCATGAACCCGGCTTACTAAAAAGAGTTGGCACACCCAGAGCCCGATCAAGCCAAAAATGTGTCCAAAGCCCAATGCCATTTCAGTTTTTTCTTATTCCTAAATGTACTACTGGAAAGAATTAAACATTTGCAACGAATATATATAATACGTTATATGAATTTAAAATACTGGTAGCTATTTATTGAATGAACTTTTAACACCTCATGTACACTCGAGCCGTGACCCAATTGCCCCAATTAGATAGCTAGTGCTGATTGAGTGACTACAGCTATGGAATAATTTTTATACATTGGAAGAACGAAATCAAGTGCCTGTTGTACTTTTAAAAGTAATTTGTGCTTGAAAATAAATACAAGTTTGTGCTTATTTTTTTCAAGTAATTTTGACTTGAAAATTAGCATTCGTTGCTCTCAGTTTTAAGTATAAGTACAGATACATTCGAACGAAATAATTGTTAAAATAACAAACAAAATCTAAAAACCAGCTAACAAAATAAATTTCGTTTTCCTAACAATATATATATATATATATATTCATTTTTGAGACTAAAATGTCGATTTGGTTTATTGTGTTCGGGTTAAGGCTAATTGTCTGCACTAGTAGTATGGGCCGAAGGGAGGATGTCCTCTGTGTAGGTCTTTCTAAGCTAAAATGTCGAAAAAATAAACACATGCTTTATCATTTTTCAGAAAAGGGTGTATTTCAAAAATAAGATCAAAGATATTTCATAGTTAAGTCATTTTGATTCGGGACTTGTCTAAGTACATAATAAGCTTCAAAATAAACGAACCCAGATATAAAATTTGACATTTAGCTTTAACTTTTAAATTTATAAGGTGGGATTAGAGAAGGTAAGGTATGTAAGGTGTATACACAGAATACAGGGAGAAGATAAAGATTAAAAAATGATTTTTGGTTTGAACAGGGTGTTTACATTAAATTAATAATTATCTTTCATGTATTTTACTGCAAATGAACTAGTGATATAACACAATAAAAATGAAACATTTAATAAAATATTTTTTAAAATTACACCAACTTGTCTATATTTAGAACTATATTATGTAAGAAAGATCTCAACTTGGATTAAGTTTAGATGCAGTTTGAATTTTTTTTAAATAGATATTTCCTAAAATTAAAACTTAATTTTCATAAGTTCACTTTCTTTAAGATCTAACGCAATGTACAATTTGTTGCTTAAAAGTCCATATTAATTTTCTGGATCCGGTGCTAACAAGCCCCAATAATTTATTTTCAAATAAAGGCATTACAACTTTCCAAAATCGAAAATAACTTGCTCTCTGAAGCAGAAAAAGTAATGCTTCTTCATTTATGAAATTTCTACGAAAAAATGTATTATCCAATAAAATTATTGCACCATGAAATAGTTTATATTTTTTGAATTTCCGAAACTAGCGTCAAAGCAAATTTATAAAGAAAAAAAGTCTCTTACTTGTGAAATATTTTTATCTTGTTTACGGAAGTAATTCCCTGTTCTATTATGTAACAAGTAATTTTTCTTTTCATCTCATGATTAAATTATACACAAAGAAAAAGTTGTAACAAATAGAACAAACCGCTTCTGTTATCTAAATAAATATTTTAATTATTAATTTTTGCTATACAGGAGGGTTCGAAAGGTCATGCCCAAACCCCACATGTGGGTGTGTCAGGTCATGAGGAGTAAGAATGATATGATATAGGAACTGGGGGGTCGGAAACGCGATAACCCGCTTGAGGTCGATAATCTCTGGCCAGTTTATACGAACGCAAAAATACACGCGTGACGAATAAAGCTTAGGGCAAATTTATTTTCATTTGTACTTTGTACTTCAATTACACATTTTTTTTTTTTTTTTTTTTTTTGGGGGGGGGGGGAGGTAAAATAAAGGCCTTTTTACACCGTTTGTTAGCTTTACGTTGGGTAACGGTTACGATGCAATTGCACTGTCGCGATCGGATTTCGGACCTCCTAGTTCCTAAGTAATTTTTACTTTTCGTGATTTGACACACCTACACGTGCTGCTTGAGCTTTTGAACCATCCTGTATAGTTACGTAATAAATATATTTATTAATATTTTTAAACATACGTAAATATTTTTAAATTAATATTATATTTATTTCAATATATTTATTACGTTTTCGGTGGATTTACATGATTTGTGACTATCTGAACACGTTTTGACCATCTTTAGAAAACGTCTGTCTGTCTGTCTGTATAATAAATTTTGTGGACGCTGTATCACGAACTAGTGAACGAAATTTAACCAAATTTGGTATTTAGTTGGACCTTTACCTGATGGTACTGATTACATTTTGGTTTAATCTCTCAAGAGGTTGCGCTATCATGTCATTTTTTCATAATTTTTAATGTGGTAGAATAAAATACATAATGAGAGTTATCTTTAAAGAATTATTGTGAAAGTAATATGATTTATTCATAATAGTATTATTAAACTTAGAAAAAAATTGTGTGCACGTAGGAGCATCGCTTCCCCCATGGGGGAGGAAAATGTCCTCTGGGGGTATGTGTAAAGTTTCAATGCAGGGGTACCTTCCAAAAAAAAAAAAAAAAAAAAAACTCATCAATATTTTTAAAACGAATGTTTGAACCACAGATCTGAGATAATTTAGAAAAATATATTGATTTTTATTCATTTTTAACGAAAGAAAAATAAACTTAGGGGAAAAAATGTTTTCCAAGATGTTAGCACAAAATTGACTATCTAATATTTAGTATTATGCTTATCTGAGATGAAAATCGTCTGCATTCATGATGGGAAATAATTTTAATAAATAATAATTCACTAGCTATTTTCTACTGTGTAAATTTGTATAGGAATATATAGAAGAAAATCTTGTGGTGGCTAACACATACTAGTTTTAAATTATTATTCATTGAATATAGCTCATGTATCGTCCATATACGAAATTTGGGGGCGATCCACTCGCCCACTTTAGTTACAGGATGTTGTTTATAACAGATGCTTCCTTATATAACTCTGTTGATGGTATGTGAATTACTTGTTTGTTTGTTTAATAACGTATACATCATATTTGTATGCTTGACTCGTAGTCCGCTATGTGAATTACTTCATGTTTATTTATTTAGATAAAGCGTATTCTCCTTTAGGGACAATCGGGAATCTCTACTTATCGTTACCAGGAGCCAAAGCCAATATTTTTTCTATGGGGAAATAGCCCCCTTTATAACTCATTATCTAATACATATTTTTAAATTCATATTCAGGAAAACCATTATTGTTAAAATTGATTATCGTTTTCTAAAACAAGAACTGATTCAATGGTTGTGAATTTCCAAAATGTGAAAATATCATAAAGAAAAAAGAAAAAAAAAAAAAAAAAAAGTATTAATTAATGAAGTATAATTCCCCATTGAATGACATTGACATTGGTTCTGGCGACGATAAGTAGGAAGTCCCCTTTAATTGTATTTTATCTCATTTCGAGTTTCAGTATCGAAAGAGAATTAATCCTATAAAAAATGTATATAAAGTAATTACAGTAATTACCAGGGACCGATTTACTCACTTGGAGGCCCAGGGCACTCATGTTCAATGGGCCCCTTTTCCTCGTACTTTAACCCTTTCGCTACCAGAGCCTCAGGAGAAAAACCGCCACCACAGCCCAGACGTCTTACTATTTAAATACGATAAAATTGTCATTTATTTTTGAGGGATGTATCTAAAACGTTCTAACTAAAATCAATAACATGCTGTATCTATTTTATTGTTTTATAACATAACCCGTCTGTGTGCGACACGATTTGATGCAAACAATTATCATAAACTGATAATGAACACCCGTCACATATTTGTGACGCCGGGCTCAGGTAAGAAAATCGGATCGTCACATATATGTGATGCTGGTAGCGAAAGGGTTAATATTACAACAAACTGCATATTTTTGAATCACGCATTTAAAAATTCTCTTCACTTGACTTTTCATTTTAATGGTAAGAGTAAGGATTAACTATATCTGATGCCTGTCTATCAGATCAACGTACATCACGCCTATGTATCTGCGCTGCAGTGCATGTGTCGGATTTAGTTATTAGCTTTAGTAGGAGTTTGGAATGCAGTATCGGTAGTATGCAGTTGTATTTGCGTTTAGCAAAAATATTGCATTTTTTTTCGATGTAGTGATAGTTTCCTTGAAAGATCATGCCACCGATTTATAAAACAGTGCAGTAATATAGAACAGCATAAATTTTAATAATCCATTAACAAAAGACAACGACCATTAAAGCAAAATTTGGAAATTTTTCATTTTAACTATTTTTTTAAATATATGATAGAATTTCTTGGAGGCCCCCTCAATGTGAGGGCCCAGGGCACATGCCCCGAATGCCCTGCCTTAAATCAGGCACTGGTAATTACTAGTGATAAAATGTCAGACAATAAAGTTTTATAACTCCGATTAAAGAGACACATTTCTTGACATTTTCTTTAAGAACTGAACACTATCCAATACTAACAACTTGAAATAGTTTCAAAAGATATCATTAATTTTGAAACTTGTCATTGATACAATACATAATCTTGCTAACTACGGAAATATACTTTAAAACTTCAGAGAAATCTTTTAAAAGATTATTTTTTTAATAAGTTTAATGACTAATTAAAAACCCTATTAGATATTTAATTCGAGGTATATTTCATTCAAACACTTTCATAATCAGTGCATTTTAGGGTTTAATTTTTTTTTTTCATTTTAAACTAGTATGTTGTGGCCATCATAAAACTTTCTTCTACACCCCGCGACAGAAAGATAGGTACAAAGGGTTTTTTCTTTGATTTTTCATGAAATAACATTATCTAAATTGTGCTTATCATTTATTATTATCATAAAATAACACTATTTCCGGACTAATTTTTGTTTTAAGACTAATTTAGAAAAGTTTTAAGACTAAAATTTTTCTAATTTAAGACTACACTCCGCGTCAAAAAGACAGGACAAAAAGTTTTTTTTAAATTTTTCATAAAATAACATTATTTAAATTGTGCTGATCATTTATTATCATAACAAAATATTATCATGTCAAAAACATGTTAAATAGTTGAATCATATTCAAAATAATCATATTAAAAAACTTAAAGAAAAAACCCTTTGTTCCTATCTTTTTGTCGCGGTGTGTAGTCTTAAATTAGAAAAATTTTAGTCTTAATTTTTTTCTAAATTAGTCTTAAAACAAAAATTAGTCCGGGAATAGTGTTATTTTATGATAATAATAAATGATAAGCACAATTTAGATAATGTTATTTTATGAAATGTCAAAGAAAAAACCCTTTGTACCTATCTTTTTGTCGCGGGGTGTATATCATTCTACATAACAGCACCACTTACTGTTTAACATGTATTCAAAAGTTTAACCATAGCTTCTCACAATGAAATTTTACATACGGAGTTGGTGCAATTTTAATCAACAGAGGTTGAGATCTAGCCATGTGCAAAATTACAGTAGCAGCCGGTATATACCTATTAAGACAACATTCGTTTTCTTAATGGTTATCTCACATGTCAAGTTTCGTGCCGTCATGTGACATAGAAGTTGAGATATAGCCTTCCTATTCACGAAATAAATTGCAGCACAGCAGCGCGACCTGTTGGCTGATATACATCCAAATTAAATCAGTCAAGTGTTTCATAATGGTTCGCTTTTATTCCAAGTTTTGTAGAATTATATTTAGTAGAATATGAGATATAGCCTTCCCGTTCTCGGGGAAATATGCAGTATAGCAGCGCCATCTATAAGCCGATATGCACTCAAATTGAATCAGAATAATGTCTCATACTGTCCTTTTCACATGTCAAGTTTTTTTTTCAATTACACGCAATAGAACTGTAAATATAGCCTTCCATTAAAATGCAGAAATCGTTGTAGGAGCGAAACCTGTAGAACGATTATCACTAAAAATTGATAGGCACTAATTTATGTTAAGGTACTTCTAAATATAAATTTATATGCAAGGACTACTTTTACTGTTAGTTGGGGGGACTACCTTTACTGTATCAGGATAAAAAAGCTGAATGCCAATTATCCCCTTATGCCATAATCACACCCCCCCCCCCCCCCCCCCGATCTTCCCTATCATAAAGCAGAAACTTACAAAAAAAAAAAAAAAAAAAAAAAAAAAAGAAGAAAGAAAGAAAAGGTTTAAATTTTAAAAGCAAAAGAAATTTTTTAACATTTGCGCATGGACAGTTAAAAATTATTTAGTAAAATAGTCATTCTTCATCAGACATTTAAAATTTTTTATATTTTCATTCATATACGGCTGTATTCACCAATAACTTCTATTCCCGGTTGAAAATTAAAAAAACGTATAATGTCAGACTACAACTTTTCAGCAAAATTCAACGCTTTGTTTCTGCCATCTAGCGGCATTGTTATTTTAAGATTTTTTTAAAGCTGAAAATAACCAATCAAAGATTATATAAAATTTTCGACGCTAGATCACAGAGGCAGCGTGCCAAATTTTGCACCCTGACTTAACACGCTCTTCAAGTGTGTGTATTGAATCAGAAGTTTAAGTTAATGGATAATACGGTCGTTAGTCTCTACTGACAAATTTTCTAAAAATTATATTGCATTGGTTGGAAAACCCTGCTTGTTATAATGAAAAAGCGTACAAAAAATCGCTGGTATTGTTTTAAAAAGTCATATCTCCAATAAACATACTGAAAACATATTTTTTCTCCACTTAATGAGGCATGCGCAGTTCCTGATGAATACGTTGTACTCAAATAAAGTCTGTTGTTCATTTCATCATTTGCACTTGATGTTTTTACTGATGAGGAGCCTGTAATAGGCTCGAAACGTTTAAATTTATGTTTTTGTGTTTTAAGTATTTTAAAGTGTATATTTTTAATGTATATTATCTGTCTCAGTTTTTAATGTGATTAAAATATAATTTTACGACGAGACGTAATGATTTTTAAATATTTTAAAAATAAACATACTATTATTATAGAAATTAATAAACATTATTAAAAATGCATTATAATAATGTTCTACAGCTACAACGCATTTGAAACATTTTTTTTACAGGGTGATCCCAAATATTAATATTTTTCATTATTCTATTACTGGCGTTACTTTTTTTTGTCTTCTGGATAAAACTTTTGCTGGAATATCTGAGATATAAGAAGATAATCCATCACGCATTTCTTTAGAGATCTGACAAAACACTAAAATCGAAAGTGTCAATATATTTCTTTTTCTTTACATTTAACATTTTTGTAAATATTCTGATATGCATAAAGACGTTACAGATTTTTTTTTCTCAGTAAAGGAATATGATTTTTTCAAATTTTAGTGATAAAAACTATTATCATAGCTTTACAGTGAATTAATTTTGAAATTGTTTTACGAAATACAATAATTAAAAAAAAATTATTTCCGTTGATTTTTTAAACAATTTTCTGGTTTAAGAGTAATCGCTCTTTTTAATTTCAGGGTAATCAAGAAGGAACAAGCAATTTTAAAGAAATGCGCCAACCGTGGAGTGCATTTGGAAGTACAGAAAGAGGATATACAAGAGTAATACCCCATAATCAAACTCATCTGTATGTCGAGCAGGTCTCGGCCGAAAATGTAAATATTTCTTTTTTTTTCCATATTTCTTTCATTATGTTTATAACTATAAACCCATATCATAAGTAAATAAACACTCTGGCAATTAAACAATTCCATGTTTGTAATAATACTGAAATGATACATAAACGTTAATTAAAAGTTAAAAATTTATTGATCCACTGGTAGTTTTCTTCAAAACCTTGATACACTGGAGCATGGTATTAATGGGTTCCATGACCTTGGCCTGTAAAATAGATCCTTTCAGTTTTACTTGTGTTTATGGTTAAATCCTTGATTATTTTCCTCCACAGACTTCTTTTCTCATTCTAAACTTTCCTAAGAATTTCTCCATAACATAAAACATTTACTCATAGAGTACAAGCGATTCCCTACTGAGTTGAAACATAAACATGAGAATGGTACAATTTTCTCTGCAGTAGTCACGTGTCAAGAGTTTCATGACGTCACACCAATAGGCCCACTCTTCAAGTAAAAATTAAAATAATTTTCGACGGGAAGCTGGTTTCCGTGATATCCATTACTTGGCACGATCAAGAATGGCATGTACATGTTATGTGGCATTCATGCCATGCCAGGTGATTAACTCATCCATGGAAGCTTCTGGATTCCAAATTTCGTCTGCCAAGTTTGTGTGCATTTCGCTCATTGAATAGAAACTTCAACAGCCTTAAAAACTAATTTTTTTTTTGAGTAATCCACCAGAAAATATCTGTATCAGTGTGCACACTAAAAATATATGGAAACATATACCTTTTCCACACTGGAAATATGTTTTGTTGTTAATATTATCCTCTGTGTCCCCTAATACAGATTTATTAGCATTCCAAATGGTGTCCAACACCATGATGGAAAATCAACCATATTTAATCGTTGACTGTAAGCGATTCATGTCGTATTCTTGAGTGAGGCTCTTAGTCATAGCCAGGTTCATGAACTGAAGGAAAATTGGGTAAATGTTGGAGCCTCCGAAAATATTAAAGGTCATTAAATGTTCACATGGTGGTTCGTCTGCCAAGTTTGTGTGCATTTTGCTCATTGAATAGAAAATTCAGCAGCCTTAATTTTTTTTTTTTTTTTGAGTAATCCACCAGAAAATATCTGTATCAGTGTGCACACTAGAAATATATGGAAATATATACCTTTTCCACACTGGAAATATGTTTTGTTGTTAATATTATCCTCTGTGTCCGCTAATACAGATTTATTAGCATTTCAAATGGTGTCCAACACCATGATGGAAAATCAACCATGTTTAACCGTTGACTGTAAGCGATTCAGGTCGTATTCTTAAGTGAGGCTCTTAGTCATAGCCAGGTTCATGAACTAAAGGAAAAATGGGTAACTGTTGGAGCCTCCGAAAATATTAAAGGTCAGTAAATGCTCACTTGGTGATTCTCCATCTTTGTAGTCCACTGTTTCCTTTTATTTTTCATTATTGACTTTGGTAAGAAGTGGCTTATGTCTCAGAGTTCTCCAACAATAGTTGAGTTGATGAAGTTATACGACAGATGTAATTCAACTCTTTTGTCGTGTTTTCTGATGGGAAATCTGATGAAAGATGGGCAACAGATATGTAAATTTCAGACAATTACTCGTTGGCTTGCAGCTCATTAATATTCTCCCACTACACACCCTCTTTAAAAATCACTCGATTCTTCGACATCTTTGGCTGGATTCATACATCTTAAGTTTAAGAAACCGTGATAATACCCGTACTCACAAGGAAGGTCTCCCTAAAGCGCATACTCAGAATACTGTGAAAAAATTACAGAAACACTATTTACATAGGTCATACAAGATCAGTCAAATTTATGGAATCAAATTTATGTAAAAATTTAATATAGTATGGATGGCGCCAAATGACAAAACGTGCATGCGATTTGGCGAACAACTTTCTTTCCCGTCAATACAGCGTCTAGAATAAACAGTGTGGCAATCGCCTATAACCGTGATGTTAAAATGATGCTACAAAAATTAAGCTTACCCAGATGTCGCTGTGATCGAAGCTATTGCTCAAATCGAAGACCTGATTGGCTTTTCCCAGTTTCGTCAGTTTAATCACGTGATCTAAGCATATAATTAACCAATAGGGAGTCTCGGTTTTGTTGTCGTGACACTAGCTTCGATTACAATGACATCTGGTGACAGGCTTAATTTTTTTAGTACAATTTTATTCGCCGCTTTCCACACTGTTTATTCTAGACGCTGTGCCGTCAAATGCAAGTAATTTTAATGCGTTAAAGAATATCTTGTAAAACAAATCATTCTGAATAGCGTTATAGTAAATGTAGTTTGAAATTAATCGATGAAAGAGTTGTCTGTTTCTCATACAAGCTTGTATAATACATGCATGTGGCCTTTTATTAAAAGTATTTAATTTTAGCTTTAAAAAATCTTTTTTTATTTTTTAATTTTTTTTTCTTGCGAGTTGCAGATATTTAAAGTGCAGTGAAATAGACGTTTAAGTTATACGTATCTTTAGTTTTTAAATTGGTAATTGAAAAATCTTCTGTATTCTGCTAGTTGCAAATATTTTTTTTTTTTTTACTTTTAGTTAACGTTTAAAACGAATTTTATAATTTAGAATATTAAATTTTATTTTAAATTAAAGACAATGTGTTTGAAAATTAACACGTGCAATATAGTTTGGATACTGTATAAATAATACATTATATATATATATATATATATATATATATTTCTTTGATAATTTGCATGTTTTACTTTGCTTGGATTTTTACCTAATATAAGAATACCCCTGGTAGTTGTGTAGAAAACCAGGGAAAACTCAGACTTGTGAACTGTATCCTTAGTAGAAATATATAGGACGTATTAGGTCCTATTATTCGATATTGTAAATTGTTGAGGATTAGTGTGTCGAAAATCATCTATAGAAATAATCGAATTTGATGTTAGGAATAAAATTGGTGATATTGTAAGAATAAAAAGAAAAATCCAGTCAAAGTTGTGTTACAGTTTAATTAAAGAACCCAATAGAGAATAAAACCTAAGTGAAGAAAAGCACCAGAATATACTGGTGCCGTATAGACCAGGATAAAACATAGCGAGCAAACTGTCTCAATTTGTGTTAACAATTTAAAATTGAAAAAAAAAAAAAAATGTTTTGCAAAAATTAAACGTCACAATATATATATATATATATATATTGTATTCACAAATGTTATAGGAGAAGAAATTAAATTAAAAATCACATAGTTGAAATATTAAAAAAGTATGAGTTTGTAAGTTATGAGAAATTTGAAAACATTTCTGATTATGCATATCCTTCGTTTAATGAAATATAGCAGAATTCTGATGAAAATGAGTATACTACCGAATCGCCTCTTAAAGATGTGAAACATCAAAATAAAAAATATATATCATGGGAAAAAGGATATAAATTACTGGTATAATGTGAATTCTGGAAATTCATGTTGTAGTTTTAAAAGTGTCCAAACAAAGTTTAAATACGTAAAAAAAAAAAAAAATCGTGATTTGTATCATTTATAGAAACAAACAGAAAATGTAACTAATCGTAGAGAAAATAGGAAAGCAATAAAAAGCTTTTTTCTTGGGAGAGGGGGGGGGGTGAGGGTATAATTACATCTTCTAATGAAGCATCTTTCAATATCAAAGGTATGCTCATACAAATAAATTTTTTCTTGTGAATTTTTGCTAATCCAGATCTGTTTTACACCCCCATCTTATCTATATGATTATTATTTAAATTCATTATAATTTTCCATTAAAATTTAGTTTAAAGTTTGATTAAATTAAGAAAAGGTGCACGGTTCGAAAACTGTAGCTATAAAATACTTTTTTTTTTTTTTTTTTTTTTTAAGTTAAACTTATTTAAATTAATTTAGTACGTAGGGTTAAAAAAAGATATTAGGTAAATTTTATCTAATCAGTGTAATAAAAAGTAAATTATAATAAAAAAGTTGTAAATTTCCAATATTAATGTATAATCTACACTGAAATTTAAAATTTAAATTTAAGTTTGAAATAATTTCTATCAATTTAAATTTTTATCTAAATTAAAATTCATCGAAGTAATTTAAAAGGGTTTTGCGGTTTTTCAGTAAATGTTCTATTCCAATTAGGTGTCAAATCTCCCATTTTGGAATCATATCATATCCTCTAACAATATATATACATATATATATAAATTATTTAAACTATATATGATTAGAAATGCACATTGAAACCCAAAATAAGTGTACGAAAATTCAAAAATTTCAGTGGGATTCATATAGCAGCGTTTAATAAGTTAAAAAAGCTTTTATTTTGATCATTAATTCTTTATTATTTTTTACCCTTATAAGTTCACAAAATGCCATTTCTTTTGTTCAAATAAATTTTTTTCCTAGAAACTGCGTAATTTTTTACTATATAAAATCCTTAATGGCTTTTTCTTACGAAATAGCAAACATATATAAATAGTTTGAGAAAAGCTTAAATCCATTATGAAAATGGATATTTCTAACTAATTTGACTAAAATGTTAGAAATATATATCTTGTAAGTTGCTAGTAAAGACACAAGTGATGCTTTTTTCTAACCTATAGAAGATAAATATAATCAGACATGAGAAATTTTGCAGAAAAACAAACACATTTTTCACTGATATGTGTTTTGTTCTTTAATGTGTTTGACATTTTTGGCAAAATACCAAGTTCTATTATACTGAAGAAATTTTTTTAATGGCGTTGTTTACTATGTATCTATTTTCATATTTTTATTCTGATATTTCTTTTCTGCGTTTATAAAGCGTGTCATAAATGTCTCTGGAGAAACAAGATGTATCATTACTACATTTTTTAAAGCAGGCATATTTGAATATGTAAATTATTTTGACCTAAAATTTGTTTGAAAAATTTATTTTGTAAAGCATTTTCCAGCAAATACACTACCTTTTATAAAGTTAATGCATGCATTCCATAGTTTTTATTAGATACTATTTTATTTTTAAATTTAGATACTATTGTAATAAAATTTAAAAACCTTTTCAATATATTGTTAGAGAATAAAAATATTTTGTAATAAACACGGGAAAATTTTTCAATGTCTTGAAAGCTAAATAGAAATAATTACAAGATAAAAAAACAGAAATAAGCCGCAGGTAAAGAAAAACACCATTATACAATGGGAAAGAAATACAATTTTTTTTTAAATTATTATTATTTAAAAAAAAAAAAAAAAAAAAAAAAAAAAAATGCATTTCTTTCCCATTGTATAATGGTGTTTTCCTTTACCTGCGGCTTATTTCTGTTGAGCTATCTAAATGATAGACCAGATGTTTTCTACCTAAAGGTTGTCTGAGTGAGTAACACCGACCGGTTTGTCGGCCTGGATAGCTCAATTGGTATAGCCTCTACCCTGTAAGTCAAAGATCCGGGGTTTGACTCCTGGTCCAGGCATTATTTTCACACAGTCGGAAAAAATAAATTTCAATAAATAATATTTTATAGCCTGATTAAGCCTTGTTAAATGAAATCACATAAAAATAACGACTAGTATTTACAAATTCGTAACTATATGTACAGTCGAAGAAAAAAGCATAAACGCTCCATCAGGGACGAGGCGTGGTTCAGAAAACTATGGAAGCGCCTAAACGAAGATCTTCCAAAAGCAGAGGAAGAATCGATTGAGTGTTTCGACAAGGCGACGTTACTTGATTACTTTTAAAAAATCTGAAATAGGGGAAGCGCTGATTCCATCCCTTCCATGGACGCTTCGCCACATCACTCCACGGAGTTTTCTTGTTTCCGTGTTTCTTTATTTTACTCACAATTTTTCAGTGAAAAATATACTATAGTATAGTACGATCAGCTTCTGCAATTTTTACGAATTTAGTTTTATTTGAGAAAGTTTAACTAATTGAAAGGTATACATGAAATAATTATTACTTATCGACTACAATGGATCTAAATTATTTTCCATGCCCCTGTAAAAAAATAAATAAATAAAAATAAAAATAAGAAATAAAAATAAAATAAATAAAAATAAAATAATAATCATTTGCGTACATCATTTTAAATGGAGATAACGCTGCTGTAATTTGTGGGTCTACGTCAAAACATCGCCGGGAAAAATATCGCCCGTCAAAACATCGCCGTCAAAACATCGCTTGTCAAAACGTCGCCATGTCAATAACGTCGCCATGTCAATAACGTCGCCTTTAAAAAACATAGCCGAGCAAAAATTTTTATACTGATTTCACTAGACATTGGAATGAAATTTTCTGAACTCTTTTTTTCAACATGGATCAAAAGGTTAAAAATTAATGTCTGATGATTTGATGTCATGCCAAAAATAATTCTAACACATTTTTCATTAGTTTCTTCCGTACGCATAAAAAGAAAATATTGGATTAGTAAAAATTTTCGACCTTCGGTTTTCAATGGATTTATACGTTCTTAGATGTCCTGAACATGTTTTGACCATTTAAAAAAATTACCGTGTGTCTGTCTGTGTGTGTGTTACCAACATTTTATATACGCTGTATCGCACGAACCACTGGACGGAATTTAACCAAACTTGATTTTTAGTAAAAACCTTAACTTAATTTGGTGCTGATTAGCTTTTGGGATATATCGCCCAAAAGGTGGCGCTGCTAAGTTATAATTTCCTTTATTTATTTATTTATTTATTTATTTTAATTATATTTCAGCTTATATAGCGTATAAATGCACTAAATTTGACACGTGGAATGGATGTTGTGCAAAACTATACAAATTAAATTTCAATGCACATTGGCCGATAGTAACACTTCTATGTTGTGACTTAATCCTTTTTACGAGAAGCCAATATCTCAACTTCTATCATATATAAACGCACCGAATTTGGTATGTGAGATGTGCATGTAAAACTAGACTGATTGAATTTGGGTGCACACCGGTCGTCAGTTGACGCTTATATGCTGCAATATTTTCTATTCACAGTAAGGCAGTATGCTGAGATTTATGTTATATAAAAGGGCAAAACTTGGTATGTGCGATATATGTTACAAAAAATTACGCTGATTGAATTTGGGTGTATATCGTCCGAAAGGTGGCGCTGCTGTTACTTTTCTCTCTATTAACATTTATCTATGAATTTTGGTGCAATTTTTAACAACAGTTGCTGAGATACAACCATTTGGAAATTTTCTGAAATTAAAAGCAGCACCACCTGTCGGGCGATGTATACCCAAAATGAATCGGAAAATTTGAATAATTTTTATGTATCACATACCGATTTCGTGCATTTTTGTAATATAGAAACTGAGATATAGCCTTTCTGTAAACGAAATTAAATTGCAGTATAGTTGCGCTATCTTCAGTGATAAGCACATATGCTGAATCAGCATAGTTTTTCATTTAATTCGTCTCACATACGAAATTTGGCGCATTTGAATATCATAGAAACTGAGATATTGCCCTCCCATAAACGGAATTAAATTTCAGCACAGCATCGCCTCCTAGCGGCCGATATGCATACAAATTGAATCAGCATAGTTTTACATAATATTTATCTCATGTACTAAGTTTGTTACGTTTACATACCATAGAAGTTGAGATATAGCCTTCCTTTAAATAAAGAAAATTGCAGCCTAACTGCGCCACCTATAAGGCGATATGTCTCAAAGTAAATCAACACCAATTTAAGTCACGATCTAACCAAATATCAAGCTTCGTTAAAACTTCGTGTTTTGATTCTCTAGATACAAAGTTTGCTGGCATATCATAAACATCACAGATAGATATATATATATATTCTAAAAAAAGGATGAATCATTTTCAGAACATCTTAAAACGTGTAACGTTTCCAAAAACCAGAATACGGGAATTTTCGCGAATTCAATTCCTTTTCCTTATTTATATATATATAAGGAAATAAGTATGGCCATTTTAAAACTTATTCTGTACAATTTTATAAAAAAGAGTCAATTACGTTTAACATGCACAAAGATTTAATGCAGCATAGCTTCTCACAATTAACATTTTATATAAATAATTTAGTACAATTTTCACCAGTAGATGCTGAGATGCAACTGAGAAATCGCAAAAAATAATAGCAACGCCACTTTCCGGCCGATATATACCAAAATCCAGTAAGTACGTTTTTTTCATAATATATAATTAATACACTAAGTTTATCACGGTTATATATCATAGAGACAGAATTTTAGCTTTCTTGTAAACAAGAAATATTGCGGCACAGTCGCGTCATCTATCCTATTGTCTATTATGCAGCCAAATTGAATCAGCATAGTTTTACATAATATTCATCTCAAATATCAAGTGTTGTGCATTTATTCACTATAGAAGTTGAGATGTACCGTTTCAATATGCGTTCCCTGAAACAGGATTACATTGCAGCATATCAGTGATACCTGTCAGTCGATATGCACCCAAATTGAATCAGCAGAGTCTTACACAATATACAATTCATTCACTGAACTTGATACACTATAGAAGCTAAGCTATAGTTTTACCTCAACATGGCTGTGCTACTTGTGGTATATCTGATATATCTGAAAAAATAATCAGCACCAATTTAAGTTCCAACCAAATATTAAGTTCGGTTAAATTCTGACCATTGTTTCGTAAGATACAGTATCCACAATGTTTAGCTAAAACCCACAGACACACACAGTTTTGCTTGTTCATGACATCTCAAACCGTGTAAATTAATCGAAAATCAGAAATCGAAAATTTTTACCAATTTTATACTTTCTTCCTATGTATGGAGATAAAAGCAATAAATTCATAAAATTCAAAAGTAAGCAGTCAGTTATAGTTAACTGTAAGGCATTACTTCAGAAAAAAAATATGGCAGCAAATTACAGCTGACATAATCATAAAACAGAAATCACAAAATAAATAAATAAATAAATCAGAGCTTTTCTTTTTTTTTCCTTAAAAAAAAAAAAAATAATAATAATAAATAAAATAAAGCTACTGTGTTAAGCTCAGTTATGTAAAATTTCGATTTGCCATTCATTCACACAAAATACGTTTCAATGACTGGTATTTAGAAAGAATGGATACGAAAAAAACTTCAAAGTTAAATATTTAAATTGTAAAATCTGCAATTTTTAACTTAGAAACTTGATTTTCACAGCATTTGTTCAAATCATAGCGATAGCCAGATTTACAAATCTTTGAAAAAATGGGAACAATTCTATGCTATTTACGGCGTTCTTAATTTTACCCCAATACCTTAAAGAATAAAATTATCTTTTATTCCAGACAAGATGTCTGTTAAAAAGAGAATCGTCTGCAAGAGGGAACTGGCAAGAGGTACTGCGTCATAACATCGCCGGAAAAACACGAAACGAAGTCAAATTTCATATTTTAATAATTTTTATAACTGTAATAAAAAATTCGAAAATCAAGCTCCGATGTGCATGATGAAGGGTCAAAACAGACCTCCGTGTAATTTTTTTTTTATAGTTTTGCTGGCATCCGTTTGTCCACAAAGCGACCGACAAAGACACAAAAAAACATACACTTTTTATTATATGTAGAAATAAAACTTATTCTTTGGCGATGTTTCTGTCAGCGATGTTATTGGCACGGCGATGTTTTCGCGGCGATGTTTTGACGTCTATGTTTTGACGCGCGATGTTTTTTCCTGCGATGTTATGACGCGATACCGTAATTTGTAACGTATACGTTAACTTCATATCTTCTTTATTGTTATTTATATTTACAGAAATTTTAGAGACGAAGACACACAGACAAAGATTAATCATAAACGCTTATCAATTTTATAGTAAAGTGGCGAGCGGCAAATGAACCTAAATTATTACTAAAATTCTTTACTCTTTTTATTTCTGTAGCACGTCATCATGCGTAAAATAACCTAATTATTTTACCGAACCAAACTTTCAATTTATTCTGAACTTTGTAGGTATTTTATTGGAACATTTTAACAACTCATTACAAATCGTGTTTAGAACTGAAAGGGCCAATTTATTTTCGTCATTAATAAAAACGAATTCTTTGTTGCGTCGTATGGAAACTCATTACTAACTGCTCTAATACTTAGTAATATCTTGTTTATCTTTTAAAGCCTAATACACTTCTGCACATTTGCATAAAGGAACAAGGGCAAAAGGATTTGAATTAAGTCACATGATTACCAGCTAATGTGATGGCTTTAAGATACGTAAATCCAGCAGTAAAATTTGATAGCAAGGGATCTGTTTAACAAAGGAGAAAATTGAATTTCCTCATTTAGTTTTGTATTTTATTGAATTTTGTGTATCTGTTTTAATACTTTAAAAATATAATAGCATATACAATGTGTTAGATTATTACTTACAAACTTTGAATAAACACCATAAAATGCAATAAACTCGCAACAATTGTTTCGGGTCGAAAAAACCACGACCCTTCATCAGGCGAACAAAGTAAGCACGAGTGCTGCAATCAAAGCGGCGCAGCACTCGTGCTTACTTTGTTCGCCTGATGAAGGGTCGTGGTTTTTTCGACCCGAAACAATTGTTGCGAGTTTATTGCATTTTATGGTGTTTATTCAAAGTTTGTAAGTAATAATTTTTACAACGCCAGTTTTGTGATGCTTCTTTATTAAATGTGTTAGATTGTCTTATTTTTCTTCTTAAGTTGAGAATTATATTTAATAAGAATGTTTAAAATAAATAGATTTAAAAAAAAAATATATATATATTTGGCATTTTTTAAGAGTATGAAACATTTTATTAGAAATGGATTAAAAAATGAAATTAAACTAAATCAGTCTCTCCCCCCCCCTATCTCTCTCTCTCTCTCTTTTCTTTTAATTACTCTGCATTTATTTTATATATCACACTAATTGGTAAAAATAATAAAATAATATACAGGATAAGTAAAAATGAATATAGCGATTACAAACGGCTATAACTATTTAATGGAAAAGAATTTATCGATAAGGTTAACACAGAATGTAGATGGAACGTCACAATTTTGTATACATACGTCATAGATGTTCTATGTGACTTCCCTTGGTCACACGGACAACATCTAGGGAGTAGTCCATTTTACGCCATACATTCTGAAACTTTTGTTCAGTCACCAACGCAAGCGCATTACAAATGCGTACTTTGAGTTCTTCAGTTGTTTTGGGCATGGGAAGCACATACACCCTGTCTTTCACATAAATCCATAGATAAAAATCGCTGGGTCTCAAAGTACGCATTTGTAATACGCTTGTGTCGGTGACTACAGACATGCTTCAGAATGTATGTCGTGAAATGGACAACCGTCTAAATGTTGTCCATGTGACCAAGGGAAGTCACATAGAACATCTATGACGTATGTATACAAAATTTTGGAGTTCCGTCTATATTCATTTTGACTTACCCTGTACATCTGGTTCACAAGCGCAATACAGTGGTTATCAATAAATATTTATGCAATTTCGATGTTAGACATTTTTTCTAAATTTTAGAGAAATATTTCAAGAATTCTCTTGGAACTTTAGGGGTGTAAATAAAATGTTATACCTCATATATTTCAGCTAAAATTTTGTCCCGAAGGCATTAAAAATAATCAGTAATGAATAAGAGATTAAGAATTATGTTTTGGCTCATCCGGTAAAATAAAAACGCTTGAAATTCATTATATGGCATATGACTGCCGATTTTTAATTATCTCTATGCTTTTAAATGAGAATAGCAAGTATGCCCTACCTACCAATAAATAATTGGATACTTTAGAATTTAGCCTTTTTGTCATATAGCTACAAAAATTCTGTAGGAATTATCTTGAAACTTTGGGAGTGTAAAGAACATGTTATATATCACATATTTCAGCAAAAGTTTTAGGGACCAGTAAAAAATTAAAAAAAAAGTCAAAGTGTTTTGGATCACCCTGTAAGAAATAACGCTTGAAATGCGTTTTGGTTGTAGCATGCAATTATGGATATTCTTTTAATTATCTGTATAAATTTTTATGAGGTTACCACATATATTCGTGGAGATATAACGGTTTCTTTAAAAGATTGGCAAAATTTTTTTTTCACTTTTTAAATTATAACGCATAGTGTAAAGCCATTTTAGGAAACATGGCGGACTACATTAGACTCAGCATACTGCAGTTAGAATGTAAAAATGTTAAATATCTTACGAAATATGAGCATTTTTACTAAATAATTTTTAACTACAAATGCGCAAGTTTTTAAAAAAATTCATTTGTATGATTTAATAGACAAAAGTATTGAGCTACTTACATGGTCTGTCCCGAAAGTAATGCGCCCATTTTTATTTTAAGGAATTTATTGAATCGATTCGTACACTTACTCAATATTCTTCGAAATACATCCCTCCTGCTTCAACACACTTGTTCCGACGCGATTTCCATGCTTTATATGCATCCTGGCTGTCCGACACAGAGATGTCCTTTAGTAACCCCGTCGTAGCCACCTTGATGTTCTCCAGGGTCCCCAAATGCTGTCCTTTGGTGAATTATTTAATCTTCGGGAACGAAAAGAAGTCGGACAGGGGAAGTCGGCTGGGGCAGCGTTCAGACGCTGGGAGCATTGTCATGGTGCAGCTTCCAGATTGATCTCGCGCCTGACGCGGTTGACCCGTTGCTTTATCGTTTCAGTACTTCGACGTAGAATTTGGCGTTGACTGGTTGGTCAGGTGTAACAAATTCAAAATGGACCACTGCCTTAGATTCGAAAAAAAAAAAAAAAAAAAAAAAAAAAACAATGAGCATCGCTTTGCCCTGCGATTTGCTCATTCTTGCCTTTTTTGGGCGTGGGGACGACGTCGTGTGCCACTCTGCGCTCCGTCTTTTTGCTTCTGGGTCGTACAAGAAGGTATAAGATTCGTCATCACTTACCACATTGTCCAAAACAGTCGGATCGTCCTCACAGCACTGCAACAATTCTGCTCGAGAGTCTGTTCCATCTTGATTTCGACCGAGCACTCACACAAGGGTTTACTGAAACAGGCACTGTGACTCTGCAGGTGCTCGGAGCCGACTGACGCTGGTTGCGCTCTGTTCCCAAGACTCCACCCACCCTTCCGTGCAAGCGGCAACCCTGTGCGACAGATAGTCGCGGCAGAAGAAAATGGGGCACATTACTTTCGGGACAGACCTTGTATCTGAAAACCACAAACAAATGTCGTGTAAAATCAAAAAAAGTTATGTGTTATAGAATGAACAGAATTTTAGTTCCTCTCTCTCTCTCTCTCAAAAAAAAAAAAAAAAAAAAAAAGAGAAGATGATAGGGATTTATCCATATGTATTTGCAATCAGCAAACACTGTATTACCACTGGGTGTCGCGTCGATTCAATCGAAATAAAAATGTAACTAAAACCTCTTATAGTTTAGCTTTTATTTTGAGAAAAACTGAAATTCTTTTCCTTCTATCTCTCATAACTTTTTGAATTTATACCATATTTGTTTGGGGCTTTCATATAAGTAGCTCAGTACTTTTGGTTATTATATTATGCAAATGAAATTTTCTAAAAGCTTGCGCATGAGTAGTTAAAAATTAATTATTAAGAATACGCATGTTTCGTAATATATTTAACATTTTCCCTTCTGATTGCAATACTCTGTCTATTGTTGTGTGCCAACTTTTCTAAAAATAGCTTTGTACTTGGTCTAATAACCCATGTGTTGCAATTTAAAAAGTAGATTTTTTTTTTTTTTTTTGCCATTTTTTTAAAGAAACTATTATATCTCCATGAATATATGTGGTAGCCTCATAAAAAATTTATACAGATAATTAAAAGAATCTTCTTTACTCACGTGCTGAAACCAAAACGTATTTCAAGCATTACTTTTTACAGTGTGATCCAAAATAGTTTGACTTTTGTTTAGTTTTTTATTGGTCCTTTTGTTCTCTTTGAAACAAAACTTTTGCTGAAATATATAAGGTATAAATGTTTTCTATACAGCTAAAGTTTCAAGCTATTTCCTGCTAGATATTTGATAAAACGTATAAATTCGAAAGTGTCTATATAATCATTTATAGATAGTGTATTAGTGGGAATACATACATGCCAAGAATCTAATTAGTATCCGTAGAACTGTTAATACACGCCTCTTATCCACACCACTTTTTAAATTTCTCCAAATATAATTATATTAAATATTAAGAAAATTACTTAAAAAAAAAAAAAAAAAAAAAAAAAAAAAAAAAAAACTGGTATGTATAAAAGGCGGGTACTAACAATGCTACGAAATATTAATTATGATTTTGTCAAAGCAAAGGCGTTTCTTAACGACATCAGAAAATTTTCGCAAGTTTTTTGTTTATAACATGCAGGGTTTACAAACCAACGCAATGTCATTTTTAGTAGATGTACTGCAGTAGAGTTATCTAGTTGAGATGTGAATCATACACACAGCAGCAGTTTCTTGGAATGGAGTGAAATATTTTCAATTTTTGAAATCGAATTCTGTCCGTGACAACGAATATGTGCTTATGGATGGTGTATTAGATCGATTTTTCATCTCATGTCAGCAGATAATCCAGAAATTGTTTGTTTATTGGAGGGTGAATGAGTGGGTTTTACGTTGCACTGGTACTACTCTAAGGGCAGTTGGCGACGGTCTGGGACTCACCTCCAAGTGTGGTCGGTGACATGACATGCCATCCCAATTTGATCCTATACAAGGGGATGGTTCCTGCGCTTCACTGACCTCCAGAGGTATAATTTGGATGGGAACATAGAGCACATTCCGACTACGACCGATTTTGCGTTCACCAGCCATTTATATTCTTATAACAATCTTGCTCAAATAATGTACTTATTTAAGGATATTACTACCCCCCCCCCCTTTTTTTTATTAACATTCTAAACCAATATGTATAAAATTTTCTAGAAAATGAGTTTTACAGATAACCTGAATTCCACTGACAGTTTCATGGAAATAAATGCATATTCGTAGGAATATTTGAAATTTGCTTTAACTAAAGGAAAAAGGATAACGCTTCTGGTTACTTGATATAATTTTTAATGGTTTATGTAAGTGACGAGAATTAAAAACTAAAAATAATATAAGCATATAGGTGTGCCATGAAAGCTCAAACAATTTGAAAAAACTTAAAAAGGCAAATTTTCATTACTAAATATATTCCACCACAAATATCTGAAATTTCTTCAGTCTAAAGAATTTTTTTAAAGTGCGGTTCATTTAATTCATTAGAAGAACAGGTTGTGAATTTTTTAAACACTACATTTCTATTTAAACCTGCATTCTCCTCCAATGGATGATTGTGTTTCATAAATAGTTTATTGCTTAATTTATGCTTTTTATATATGGAATATAAAATATTTATAACATATTTCTTATTTTTTTTTAGGAAGGAAAGATCATCGACAAGTTGTTCATAATCAAAGAGAAACATGGTTCCTACGCCAAGCTTTTTCCAGAAAATGCTGAGAAATTATCATCAAAGAGGCAACTTAGAATAAGCAGATTACTTAAACTCACTCTAAATCTTACATCCTAGGACATCCGTAAATTCGTTTTCATTTAGAGCAATCTTGCACAGAGCCATGTTTTAACAGAGCGATTGTAGTGCGCTAACAGCGCGCTGTTCTGTACTATGAACAGAAAATATTTCAGTTTTGGAAGAAATATTTTCTATAATGTCGTGTTCTGAACCTAATGGACAATTTCTGCGTGTAGACGTATATTTTTAAAACCTTACAAGAAATTTCAAGGGAAATTTCTCGTTTCATCGCCATTTTGAGATAGAGAAATCTACAGTAGATACTACATTGAGGGGTTGCAAAACTAGTGAATTTTTTTTGTTCTTGATTACACATTAAATTATTATATCTATTATTATGAATAAGCTGGTTTTCTTTAGAACTAATTGAGTTGCAAAATTAGTGAATTTTTTTTTTGTTCTTGATTATACATTAAAAATTATTGCATCTACTATGAATGAGATAGTCTTTAGGACAAATTGAGTTACAAATCTAGTGAAATTTATTTGTTCTTGATTGCACATTAAAAATTATTGTATCTACGTACTATGAATGAGCTGGTTTTGTTTAGAACTTATTAAGTTGCAAAACTAGTGAATTTGTTTTGTTCTTGATTATATATTAGAAATTATAGTATTTACTATGAATGAGCTGGTTTCCTTTGGAACTAAGTTGCAAAACTAGTGTAATTTTCTGTTCTTGATTACACATTAAAAATTATAATATCTGCTATGAAATGAGCTGGTTTTATGTAGAACTAAATAAGTTGCAAAACTAATGAAATGTTTTTGTTCTTGATTACAAATGAAAAATTATAATATTTACTATGAATGAGCTGGTTTTCTTTAGAACTAATTGAATTGCAAAACTAGTTATTATTATTATTATTATTATTATTATTTTTTTTTTTTTTTGTTCTTGATTGCACAGTAAAAGTTGTTATATTTACTATGAATCAGCTGGTTTTATTTAGAACTAATTGAGTTGCAAAACTAGTGAAATTTTTTTGTTCTTGATTACACATTAAAAATTATAATATCTACTATGAATGAGCTGGTTTTCTTTAGAACTATTTGAGTTGCAAAACTAGTGAAATTTTTTTGTTCTTGATTGCTAAAATGAGTATATCTACTGTGAATGAGAGTCGGTTTTGTTTAAGTTTATGAATGTAATCGTAAAAAATAATGAAAGGATAACATTTACTGAAGTGTAAAAATTATCTTTCACCGTGTATTATATATACATTTAATATTTAAATTTTATTTTTAATTTAGTGAATTATTTTCTGGACTGGCTTTAAAATATTTATATAATATATTATTATTTATATAATATATAATTAATTATTTGAACTGCAATGTTCACAACATTCTAGGGGAAAAAACACCTTTTCCTGTTAAAATTTTTAGTTTGAATTTTATTATTTAATTTTACCCATCGGTTATTTACATTAAATTCATGGAAGAAACTAGATAAATTCTCATCAAATACGACAAGTGAAAAATATTTAGAGCTTGTACTTAAATATTTAAGTTCAAGCAACATACGTATTTAAACACTGTAAAAAACGGTGGGATAGTTTCACTCCAAATATACTGTTGACACACCTCAAAAATATAGTTAACAATTATTTCATTTCATACTAACGCTGAATACAGCGTTGATATACGTTTTAAATAATATTTCTAATTTTGATGCAAATTCTCTTTATTTGTATAGAGCACTAAACCTAGAGCATTGTTGCACTAATGGAGTTTGTAATTACACACGCAACTTACACTAGCCGTTGGTTTATTTCTCTGGGTATAACTAATTTGAAGTGCGTTTAGTAACTCTTCGGTGGTTTCGGTATTTGTTTGGAGGGTGCATTCATCCAACACCCCATGCTGGTCGTTTAATTATTCTGTTTGTCATTGTACGTTGATTCGGTAATCAGTGGTGCATGTACATATTTTAGTTAGTTATATAATTATGTTTAAAAAGCCAACTAATTTATTGTCTAATTTTTCAATTAACTTCTGTTAACGCAAAGTGGTTGCACAGTTTTTGGTGTACAGTTACATTAAACGTTTTCACATGACCCTAAAATGACATATGTGGCGTCTAGTCACGATCTTAACCCCCCCCCCATCGGGCGCACCCGGCCTCAGAAACCAGGTAAATACTTTGATAAATACTTGTACTACAATCAATAAATTTGTACTTAGGCATCAAATTATCGTTTATTACTTTCTATTCACTCCTAATAAGGTCACCATATGGGTGTTTTTGAATTAAAAGTCATGTGTAGAGCATGTAGAGAATAAAAACCGGAACGGGCCTCTCAGGCAGGATGCGCCCGATTTTGTTCGTACTACGGGTGCGCCTGCCGTGAGGTTAAAATGAAATATGTGACAAAATTTTATAAATGTTTCTAGTAAATAAATATGATTATGTTAAAAAAGTTATCTTATTGTACAAATGCACTATTTCTCCCTCTTTTTATTGTGCTAAGTAGTTGTCATTTTCGTGCACATTTATACTAAAATGCTACAGAAATGTCTTTAGAGAATGATAACGACTTTAATACTTTCTCGAAAAACGAAGTAAATTCGTAAGATAATTTTGAACTAATTTTGTGAAAGTCATGTTCTTTTGCATATATCAAAGATAATCTTCTGATAAGTAAGTTTATCATAAATATATCATAAGTGCTATAATCTTTCTATAAATTAGATTTATTTGATTCTATTAAGTATGATAAAGTTCTAGCAATAAATCAGGCATTAAATTAATGATAGTATGAGCAGATTAGATAAAGTCATTTAAATAAGCTTTTATATGAAAAAAAAAAAGTACTTAATTAAAATTACTTAAAACTGTATTTTTTATTGAAGTGAAACTTTTCTGATACACCACCCCCCACCCCCCCCCCCCCCAAAAAAAAAAAAAAAAAAAAAAAAAAAAAAAAGAAGAAGAATTTTTGGCTAGTAAAAGAAAAGTTAATTTACATTTTAGATAGTGATATTAAAATTCGTGCTGAAAAGTAGTGAGAAATGTCAAAAAATTATTTCATAAAGCTGTAGATTTTATCGTTTATTTCACGTATTTCTGCTACTGCACGATAAAACTAGAATAAAAGTAAAAGGAATTCAAATAACATAATACAAATTTTATTTTCGTAATATTTGTTCTTATTATAAATACATTGACTGGAAAGTAGAATTATTTGTATAAGCATGCACGAACAGAAAAAGTATATTTCCTTATTTTTGAAGAATTTTTTTTCTTTCTTTTTCTTTTTTTTAATGTGATGATTGCTTTATACCGCACACTTACTCAAACAATAACAAACTGAAAATGTTTTTAGAAAATTACAAAAAAAAAAAAGAAAAAAGAAAAAGCTACAATCGATTTTTAAAATTAAAGTGAAAAAATAAATAAAAATTGCTTTTATATTTAGAATCAAAAGTAGCTTTTTTACTCTACGCGATCCATATAATATCGGATTTTCTGAAGATTCAAAGTTATGAATATTCTTCGACCACATTTCATGAAACCATGGAAGCATCTGCGCAAGTGCTAACTCAACGAGTCCAATTCTAAAATAGGGGTGACATTCATCTGACTCAGAGAAAATGAGCAATAACACAGCTCAGAATTACTGGATATTTTCCAAATTTCAAACTGTCGGTCAAGCTGGCATCCCTCCAACATTTTGTACGCGTCCTCACTGCTAGTTTTAGGATATGTGGCTGCACTTAGAAACGATTTAGTCACGAATTAGAAGACCAAAAACGAACTGAAGAAACACTACACTATTTCGGATTACCCTGTATCATTAAGAGCTGCAAATGATTTGTTATTTTAACGCATGGTTCTACTTAATACGGTTTTTTTTTTTTTTTTTTTTTTTTTTTTTAAGAATACCGAGAATATTTAGAGAGATATCTAAAATTATTAATCTTTCTGGCAAGTTTTTTTTTTTTTTTTTTTGCTTATTAGGACTGAGGACTTAGTCTCAATCTACGGATTTTTACGATACCAGTTTTACGATAGTTGGACATTTATGAAAATCGAAAAATTATCGAAAATATAATTGAATAATTTGAAAGCGATGTTATAATAATAATAATAATAATAATAATAATGATGATGATAAAAACTAATAGTCCTCAGTACTAAACTAAATTCTGCTTTTAACATTTCATCAAAACCTTTTTTTTTTTAAGAAAAATAAAATAAAATTGATAATAATCAGTTTCGAAATGGATAGTATCGAAAGAGTTTATTTTAATAATTTTGAATTAGGAAATAAAAAGTGTGCCTGCAAAATGAAATGAAAAATAAAATAAAAATGTGATATGTTCCTTTTTGAGTGTTAACAAAACTCTTCATTTTAGTTTTAAAAAACATTAAATAAAACTTGGTGATTAAAAATAAATAAATAAATAAATGTGTAAACCATGATCATGGTGCAGTCTTACTATAGCTCCCCTTGGTGATTTTTGAATTTTTTTTATTTTATTCTATAATAAGATTTTATTTCAAGAGAATTTAAAAAACTTGCAGAAAAATTTGCAAAATATTTAACAAACATTATTTGGGAATATAAAATGCGCACTTTTAATTTTCTTTGATGCATGAGTATTGTAGTATATAATTTTTCACTGCCCACGTGCGAAAGTATCAGTTATTATTATTATTATTATTATTATTATTACATAGGCTGTAAGCTTTAAATATGACAATTTATATTAAAAATTTAGTTGTATAGAATAAAAAAAAAGAAAATTATCATACAAAAAATTGAGCTTAATTTCATTTTCTCTCTAAACGTTGTGAGATTATAAGGCGTGTATAGTAAAAGGATTTATTAAAATGTAGGTAAAATAGTTGGACCTACAAATCAAATACGTGCTATGAGTAAAATCTCTTATAGGTTCGTAACTCAAAAGTAACTTTACTTATTTTCTAAGCTATGCAAGCTTATAAGGGTTTTTTCATGAAAATGTCTTTGCGGAAAGTGGCTGCAACAGTCAAATCTCCAAATTAAATACTTGAAAGGTGGAAAACATCTTATAAATTTGTTGCTCTTAGAAAAATACCCAACAATCACATGTTAATTGGGGCTATTACGGAAGATTACGTCATGTCGATTACAATGCTTTTGGACTACATGACACCTTCTGTATCGGTTCCATAAAGATTTGACCTGTCCGCCGCCAAATGACATCTGAACAGATTTGGATAAGTATCACGAAATATAGCTTATCGGCATAACAATACTCTACGGTTGACTCGATGCCGTATTTTTAACATTAATACCGATGTCGATATTTAATCGGCTCACAAACGGTCAGACGTCCGATATTCGTAATATTTTACAGAAATGCCTCACTATTTTGTTTAAATTATAAAAAAATATAATGAAGCTTTCTGTTAAATGAATAGAAGTTTCTTGGGAAGATCATGGACTTTATAAACCGTCTTTAAGAGTTATAAAGTTCTATATACGTGCAAGTGTATTGAAATATAACAATATTAAGTGTGTATATTTGCGATCGTTAGTGCAATATTCTCAGACAGCACATCACCTCCCCAGGATATCTTCAAGATGTCTTCTGGATGAAAACACATCCCAGAAACGTCCTTAAGATGTACTGTGGATAATTTAAGCCTAACTGTGCTGTTAGGGATTTTCCCCTCTAAATAGATTGTCTTGAGAAATGTATTATTTTTGGGCTTGAACGAGTGCAACTACAAAGTATTGCATCAATTGCATATACAATTATCAGTCATATCGTACGAGTAGCGAAAGAAAAGTGTACCCTCATTGCACCCGTTTCGCTTATATTGGAAGTGTGCAACTAATTATTGAATCGTCTTCAGACGATATATGACTGCCTGTATTCATTCTGTCTGTATTCACCAGAATTGATCCAAATGAACTTACCGTCTTGCTAATGACCTGTATATTCTGGGCTAATTTTGGTTAAATAGCTGTCGGACCAGACATTTGCTAAAGGTGTTTTGGCCATTAAGCATATTTTTTGATCAGAAAACAGTTATCGGTTTGACGACAATGTTGCAATTGCGTACCGAGTATTTTTTTACCGAATAGATCGGTATGCCGTAATTGTCAACGCTGAAGCGTACATCTACCGACAATTCGGTATTTGTTGGGTAACTAAAAATTTTGCTGATTCTTGTGAATTTATTTACTTTTTTTCCTATTAATTTTTGACATAAGTTGTCCTATATATCTAGCTATCAACTTATGCAATAAAATATATACTATTTTTCGCGCATGTGACGTAAATAATTATGTACTACAAATACCCATGACTCAAAGGTAATTAAATGCATGCATTTCATACTCCAGAATAATGTTTTCTAATGTTTTGTAAACTTTTCCGCAAGTTTTGTAAAGTTTTATTAAACGTTTTTCTTTTTATAAACAAAAGTCTTGGAAAAAAGTTATATGTTTGTTCAATATTTCTGCTATTTCTACAAAAAGCATACACATATTATAAATAATAAACGAAATCATATGTTAAAGCATACTTGTCAACATCCTAATTAATATTCCGTAGTGTCTTTAGTCCCGCCCTTTTTCTCACGCCAGTAAATTTTTAGAGAAATATTCTCCAAATGCAATTACGATTAAATAAGATGAAAAATACTGTAAAAAGATACTCGTGTGAAAAAGAAGGCGGGGCTAAGAATACTACGGAATATTAGTTAGTATGTTGGCAAGTATGGTTAAAGACATTTGCAGCTTTTTTAAGATACATAGTAATCTAAATTTTTTTTTTGTGTGTGTTTTTTCATTTGTTGTTGATCGATCTCCTAATTGTGCTCGGGAATAAATCTTTGCTGCAAAATATGAGTCTAAGAAGCCCTTTGCATCACAGACTAAGGAAACACTTAGACCCGGCCAGGCGGTTCTAAAAGTGAAGTCTCAACTGTAACCGAGCCGCCATATTGGTACAAGCAAAACCACAGACCACTGAGCTGAAATGTCTCTGGACCATTCCTAGCGGTGCGTCCCAGACCATCGTCAATTACCCATAACACAGTACTAGTGCGACATTAAATCCAACCTACCTACCTACCTAAGTTTAAAAAAAATCGTAGAAAGTAAATTATTAATCAATAATAATTTATTTTTAGTCCTTATTTATTAAGAATGAAAAAATGTATCCGTAATTGAATAATTGTAGCATTTTTTAACGCTTCTGTATTATGATCTGGTCAGCCTAAACTAGACCCGGCAAGGCGGTTCTAAAAGGGAAGTCACAACTGTAACTGAGCAGCCATATTAGTACAAGCACCTCAGTTACTTCACTTTTTCCCCATACCAGATAGTCGTCTTGCCAGGTCTAGGTAATTCTTTAGTCTGTGCTTTGCATATCTCAATGCCAGGTTCACTTCGTTCAGTATTACTTTGGAAAAAAAGAAAAAAAAAATCTTAGCATGATCACTAACTATAGCTTGGAAGGTCATTTGAAAAAATGATAAAACATTCTATAGCATTTTATTCAAAATTTTGAAGTGTGATTTTTTCTTTTTTTTTCGAGTGGTTACATAGGTATATTTGTGTATCACTTGTAATCATAATTCGTAGATTACGTTTCTTGATTTATGTTATACTTCGAGTAAGTGTGTAATAATTTATATTTTTGAAATGTTTTTTGAATGTTATAAATGTTTTTAAGTATTTTGATAAAATGTTCAGAATAATTCCAAATTACCTGGTGCATAAACTACGAGAAAAAGTAACCAATTGTTGAGATTTTTCATGTGCATTGTTTATCATTTTTACCTGCTGTTAAGTTTTTATTCATATTACGTAAATGACAAAAAATAAAATGAAATACTTTATGACTAATCTTGAATTCTCTTTTTTTTTAAATGAAATACATGTTATTCTCTTTTTTTTTTGTATAGTTGGAAAATAGTCATGTGAAATTATATGCATCAAATTTACACAATTTAGGATTCCATACATCAAGAATGTAGGAACCCTCATCATTTGCTGTCATTTTCTTGAGCTACTAAAATTGTACTTAAAAAATAAAATAAAAAAATAAATAAAAAATAAAATGAAATAAAATAATTTGCAAATTTCCAACATTTGCATTCAGATATTTATGAAGTATGGTAATTAATTTTATATTTTTGGTTCATACTCATTGCAAATAAAAAAAATATTATATAATGTAATTACGACTGATTTTAAATTTAACTAAACGAACTTTCAGCTTCTTTAAACTAGTGCGCCGCGGTAGTGTGGGTGGTAGAGCGCCGACTCGTAATTGGAAGATTGCAGGTTCGATTCTTGAGCCAGCCGGAGATTGTTGTGTGCATTAATACGTTGAGCGCCACGCAAATTCTTAAAATCCATTAAAATTCCATAATGATTCCTCCTGTAATAAATTAAGCAAATTTTCAATCATTAAATGTAATATTTTTTGTCTTATATCCTATTTTATATCCGCCACCGATGGTTGACGCGGCTTTATATCATATTTGACACTGTCAGACACCAATGGCTGACAGGGCGCTCGACGTTTTAAATTTTTATTGGTACTGCTTTTACTTTTAGGGTAAAACTTTCAGCGAAATGTTTGAAGTATAACATATTCTGCACACTCCCAAATTTTTAAGATGATTCCTTCAGTACACAGAGATATATGACAAAATATCTAGAATCTAGAATGGCTGACATGGCGCTCTACGTGTTAATGGTGGCTGGCACACGTAAAATCTGTTGGGATTGCAATGCCCTTCATATTTCCAAATAATATCTCTGGATATCACCAAAGTGGGGCTACGAAAAGCGAAACTGTGATGGCATATCTCCGGAAAACCCTATAGGCTAGAGAGCCTTTAAAGAGAGGCGTCAAAAGTCAGTTTGTGCTTGATTGCTTGGGCAACTCTTTTCGCAATCATTCAGATTTTAGAATTTTTTTAATGAATTTAAAAATTGTGTTCAAAACTACAGCTAAAAATAAAGATTATAACCTAAAAACGACAATGTGTATAAATTTATTGTTGTTGATATTCGGATTTTAGTACGTTGTTAATGAATTTAAAAACAGTGTTCAAAACAACAGCTAAAAATAAAGATTATAACAAAAAAAAAAAAAAAAAAAAAAAAAAAAACGACGTTGTGTATAAATTTATTGTTGTTGATATTAAATTAAGAAATATTAAAATTTTCCTATCAAATCCCAATTTGATTAAAAAAAAAAAAAAAAAAAGAAACAAAGTAACAAAAATTCTTTTATGCACAAGCGTCATAGTGTAAATTTTTCCATTTTACGTCTCTCTATAAATGCTCCCATTAGGGGTGAATTATAGACTTTCATCAGTACTCCAGACACAGCCAAAGATCAAACTATAAAACTTGACTTCGGTATTCAGGAGACCTTAAAACATGTAAATATACAAGAAACCAATCATTGAATATTTAGCTTAAAAAAATACATTATTTACCATATGTATTTGAGGAATTAATTTCTGTTCCTGAGTAGCTTTAATGGACATGGTAAAATATTATAGTAAAGCACTTACACTAACAAATAAAAAAGAACGTTATGGTTTAAATGTTGGCAGCCCTGTATATCTTCTGAGGATTATATAAACGCCACATGGTGCAAATAAATATAATCCTATATTAATAACACGCAGCACAACCTGAAATACACTTCCATCAATTTTCAAGTCTTGTCGCATTATAATCTAGTTCTTTTGTGTAGCCCTGTACACGAACAGTGAATGATTTCCGTACCACATTCTACATAAAACATGTTTTTATGCCTATAAAAAATATATTTGTTTCATTTGGTTTAATGCAGTCTATAGATGTTAAACTCAACTTACCTGTAATTTTCCCCATAGACGCAATGTATTTGAATTCTCTTGGATATCCCTGTACACGAAGCATTTGCTTGATCTCAACGAAAAGTTTAGTGTAGCATTCTTGCATGATACACATTTCGAATACCAAGTTTGAACTTTCTGCTATAATTTGTTTTTGAGATATGCTGATAGCAGACAGACGCACACACAGGCACGCACACACAGACCAACCGCTAAAAATATGATTTTTAGATTCAGGGGACATCAAAACGTGTAAATGTAACAAAAACTCAATTTCGAAAATTTGGCCCAAAAACAATACTTTCTCTACCTTATGGGTTAGAGAAAGTAGAAAAGAGTGATTGATAATCAGGGAAGATAAAGGAAGAGGAGGAATGGAGAAAACGAAAACTGAAAAATTGTTAACGATGGAAAGAAAGTTAACTTAATACACTTAAACAAAGATTATAAAAAGAAGAAAAACATTTCCTCCGAAATTAAATAGTGGAAGATTAATTATTTTCTGAACCAAAGAATTTAATAAAAATTAAACATTGAGCGAAATTTTGTAACTAAGCAATAGATAAGAAAAATGAAATAAAATTAAACTTTGTAAGTAATATCAAGTGTTGTATTCATCGACATCGAGTGTATCCAACACGATGCTATATCACACAACTACATAAAACGTTTGACTCGTTTTTAAATGCTGTCTTCTGAAACAAATGTTTATCTGCTTTTATCATATCTAAAGTAATTTTTAAATTTTAATTCTTATCCAATCTTAAAGGAATGTTGGACGTTGAAAACTGTTTTTTGAAATAACTGTCTTATAAATGTAAATGTTTGTATAAGGTAGGTGCTGCAGTGATTGGCATGCTCCAGTAATTGACATCTATCCCGAAATAATTAATAAATAAGAAAAATGATAAAATCATACATTTTATATATAAGAATTTCAACATTTTATGTCAAACACTGGAGCATAGGGTGCTAATAACTGGTAAAATGAATAACTAGCAGTGTCAAACACTGGAACATAGGGTGGCAATTACTGATAAAAGGAAAAACTGGCAGTGTCAATTACTGGAACACTGAGTGGGTGTCAAATAAAAATTCATATATATATAAAAAAAAAAAAAAAAAAAAAATGTTATCAAACGTATATATTTTAACATATATGTGGTTCTGAATGTCTTTCATACCATATGTACTAACTTAAGATTTCAAAAAAATATTTTCTGATGACTAGAACATTAAAAATATCGGGATTGCTCTAAAAGTGTCAATCACTGGTGCACGTACCCTACATGTGCATTGATGTCTATAAACATTAAATTTGTTAATATTTTTAGAAAGCTATTAAAATTGAAAATGTTATTTTTTTTAAATAATTTTTTTGAGAATTTTAAAATGCTCCATTCGTTTGACTCCCCCCCCCCCTAATTTTACATTATTATAGTTCATCAATATATTCTAAGCATATTTATGCGTTACCTTGTAGATTAATTGATAAATTAATTTTAAAAAATATTTTTATGTTTGAATTTTAAGAATTTACATGAAATTTCTGTATTCAAACACACATATTTATTAATTAACTTATCAATTAATTCACAAAAAACCTACAATAAATATGTTTAGAACACACTAATAACATATAATGATACAAGATCGATAGAAATTTTAAAAAATTGAGTCGCATAGTTGCCAATTTAGCATCTTTTAGCTACCAGAAAAATTTATTTTATTTAATCACTGGCAAACCCGTGCGAAACATTCGCACTTTATTTCTTTTCTTATTTAGCTTCAAAATTTGAAACTCATAAATCTTATACCAATTTCACCACCTATTAAAAAATTTAATTTACCAGAAGCCAAATTATTATTAAAACCTAAATAATATTGTACAATAGTGAAACCAAAATCATTCAAAGAAAGGTTTCCAAATAAAATTCATGGTTCACGACCCAATTTTCATACTTCCACAGGCAGTACAGTTTTAATATAGGACTCCCACAACACCTTTTAAATTTTTGTCGTCATGTTGGCGATGACTTTTTATTAATTTTGGTGTATATATATATATTGTTTAAAAATAAATAAACTAATTCCTATTTTGATTATATTTTTTATGATTGTGTTCTCTAGTCAATTCATGACACAAAAGTTGCTATTCTGTATGTATCTTTAAAATATTGCTAGGTTTAAAATGACGCTTGCAGAGATTCTGAAGAAACAACTGTTGAAAATGCATTTTTTCGTAAAATAATCTCATCAGACAAATGTCGTCATTTTTTCTTGTTAGTCCATTGAGCTAAGTCCGCGTGCTCAAATATTGTCCATGTATAAATATTATTTTTTTATCCTCGCGTATCGTATCGTTTCGACAAAATATAAATGAAACTGGTTCACGTTAGAGAAATATTATATAGATTGAAGTGGAAGGGTTTTCACTGATAAAGTAAAGTAAAAATATATATATAATTTTTCTGGTTGGCAACTATACTGAGTCGCATGCAGCATTTTAAAAATTTTCAAAAAAATAAATTATGAATTTTAATAATTTTTAAGAAATTTTAATGTATTTAATATTGATACATTTCAATGCACGTGTATGCATTCCAAAAAGTCTAGAAGAGTAATTACAATTTTCAACGAACGATATTCAGCATCTACTATCCCTTTAAAGTCCTATTGTAGGATCTTTTAAATTTGATCATAGCCTCCTAAACTAGACGCCTGTCGCGTGGCTCGGAAGCTTGACAACAGTTGAAGCGGTAGACAGCGCCACCTGATACAGACTGCGTGATTTTTTTATTCAACAGCCACCAACAATTTTTAAAAGTAGGATATGATATACGTAAAAGGCGAATAGAATCGAAGAAACGTCGATTATATGTATCATATATCACTTCTTAAAATTATTGGTGGGAGTTGAATGAGAAAGTCATGCAGTTTGTACCAGATGGCACTGTCTACCGCTTCAACTGTTGCCAAGTTTATGAGCCACGTGACAAGCTTCCAGTTAAGGAGGCTATGATCTGATATTTTTTCTCCTTCCTCATTAAATAAAATATTGTCTACTCAATAACATTTTAATGGGCAATGGATACTTTTTTGCAGCCAATTAAAATGACCGGTTCTCACCGGTGCCGGATTTCACCTGAAGGATATTATCTTTTCTCATTACTTACTCATTATATACTTCTTCATAAAGCTTTCCTCTTTTCTTTAAATCTTTGTACTTCGAAAGCTCATATTCCAAAAATATTTACTCACGTGATAGAATACATAATTTGAAGCATGTAAAACACAATTTTTTAAATGTAGAATCCAAAGGAAAAAAAAAAAAATCTAAAAAAATAAAAAAGTGTTTCCTGCATTCACTGTAAAAAATATGTCCTATTTGCTGCCAGAAATTCTCTATAATTTGAGAAAATACGTTCTGACATCATAATTTTTTCGTAAATTACGCGTATTTTCTCAAATCACAGAGAATTTCTGGCAGGACATTTTTAACAGTGTTCTTGTAACATCTTTGCCAACCATCTCATTGATAACCGTACAATTGTAAACGCCCTTGAAAAACTCCCCTTTTTTCACACCACTTTATTTTTAGAGTAATTCTCTCCAAATGTTGTTATGATTAAATAAGAATAAAATTACTCTAAAAACTGACTGGTGTGAAATAAAAGGCGTGTACTAAAAATTTTACGGTTCATAATGAGATGGTTGGCAAGTATTTTGTAACCTGTAACATTTTGGAAAATGGCATTAAAAAGTCATAATATTCAAGATTTTAGTTTATTTGAAATTTTTTTAAGAAATTGATAATTCCATTACAACGGAATCCTACACGAAAAGAATTCAAATACTTTGCATGTATGGGCGACTGAGTGAGTGTTCACGATATATGTGTGAGTGTTCACACATATGTTCTTTTAAAGTTTATTTATTTATTCAAATTTAATATATAACAAAAGGAGGGATTAATATGGATAATATAAAAAAATCTTTTTAAATTTATGTAATTCAATTAATTAATTATATAGAATTTCCCGTTTTCTTTACAAATCAAAATCTTTCATTTAATAGCGTTTCTTTGTCCTTTAATAGTTACAAACACATTGCTCTCGGAATAAAATAAAGCAATTTTTATATCGAGGTTTTTGAAAAGTAATTGTGCTTATACTTCTTCCCCGAAAGAATTAAATCAATTTAGCTATAATTATTTATTTTGAGAATGTAATTTAAAAGTCGTTATCAGCGTATTTCTAGCATAAATAGCTATTAATAAAATAAAAAATAGTCATTTCAGTTCATATTTATTATCCTTGTGTTTACATTAAAAGCTATTATTAATTCGAGCAGGTCATTATAGTTCTAAAAATAGATTTCTAATGGATTTTCCCCGCCTAAGTGGCGTCTATTAAAACTGTCGTTTTTTGTACGTTGAAGATGATTGACACCTGGCGATGCTTTTGAATGCCAAGTCGATCTAACTTTTGTAACGACATTTTTATATTCAAAATTTTGCATTGAAATATTAGGACAAAGAAACAGCTTGGCATTCCTTTGGCTGAATTTTAACGAAGCCAACCTTTTGGAGTTCCACTTTTACGACTCTGAGACAGTGAGATCTCATGAAGTTTTTCGCTTTTGAATCCGTTGGTGTAAGACGTGATTTTTATTGGTCTCCTCCTCTCCTCCCGTCCCATTTACCATATGGGATTCGTCTTTTTATCAGTAATTAACAAGATGTAATAGACTTTTGAAAATGACTGTTTCCATGAGACTATCAATAAAACACCTGTTTATCTGATTGCTTTTTGCTTACTTTACCTGCAAAGAATGTTTCCTTCAACATATTTTTAACCACGTCGTCACGGCTATTCTGAAATGGATTTGGGTGATTATCTACATTACAGCGACATTTCTCTTTAGTACATTTTAACAACATATATAGACTGCATTAAGGGTAATTAAATTAGCATAAATTTTTATCTGCACACTAGCATGCTTTATATAAATGCAATATGAAAGGTATTCACCATTCATTTAAACGGCCACTCAACATAATTCGGTTACAACTGTATCTATATACAAGGTGTCCCAAAATTAGAACGACAAACTTTGAGACGAGATAGAATACATCACAAAGGATTCAGAATTGCATAGGAACCCATGTTCGCAAATGTCATCTTAACTCTTTAGGAACCGGGTGTTTTGAGTTAATAAATAGATGAGCTAGGTACAGTCGGGAAAAAAAAAAAAAAAAAAAAAAAAAAAAAAGAAAAAAAACGCAACACTCAACGTAACTTCGTTGCTAATCGATGTAGAAAAAATGTAATAGGTATCATTCGACGGGGAATTGTAAGTAGTTTCAGAAAATGAGCTGAAATTTTGAATTTGGGGTCGTCTACATATTGAAACGCGCACCAACTTTGATTTTTTTCAATGGTAATGCCCCATTTTTACTTTCTCTCACCCATAAGGTAGAGAAAGTATTGTTTTTGGGTCAAATTTTCGAAAGCGAGTTTTTGTTATATTTACATTTTCTGAGGTCTCCTGAATACGAAAATCATGTATTTAACAAATGGTCTGTGTGTATGTTTGTGTGTCTGCGTGTGTGTCTGTTATCAGCATATCTCAAAAACAAATTATGGCAGATAGTTCAAACTTGGTATTCTAAATGTGTATCATATAAGGATGCTACACTAAAATTTTTGTTAAGATCAAGCAAATGGTTCGTGTACAGGGAAACTCAAAAGTATTCAAATAGATTACGTCTATGGGGGAAATTGCAGGTAAGTAGAGTTTAACATCTATAGACTGCTCTAAACCAAATGAAACGACTATATATTTTTTGTAATAGACATAACCAGCAGGGAAAAAAAATTGTGTATGTAGGAGCCTCGCCATCCCCCCCTCGAGCGGAATAAATTTTCATGATGGGTATCTTTCAAAAGAGCTCGCCAATAAGTTTAAAACGAATGATTGAACCATCGATCTGCTATATTTTAAAACAAAGTTATCGATTTTTTTTTTTTTAATTTAAATATTGAGAATAAAATGGACTTTTTTATGGATATTTAGTGTTATACTACTTCTCTAATATGGAAATCATCTGCATTATCATAAGAGATAATTTTTTTAAATAATAATTTTAATAAATTATTTTTTAAAAACAGAATTAATTTTTAATAGCCAAATTAAATTCTATATAAATGTAGGTGCATTAATGAAACGGGAGGTTGAGGGGGGCGGTAGCCACCCTCACAGAACTAATTATCATATAAAACTCCCGAAGCCTAATTTGAATTGTTTAACACAGGTTTACATAACAGAACTCGTTATCTTACCTATTAATCTGCAACCTGTATTTATTGTATTAAATTTCAGAGTAAGAAAAAGTCATGTGAGTGACACACCAGATTATTTTAATTTTATATTTAAATTCCTGAGATCGCGACAACGCGAAAAAGTATATTGGTTGTATATTTTACTTATTTTTTCACAGAGTTATAAGCGTTCAAAGTTTGAAGGTGCTAATGTTAAATTCATATTTCAAACTTTTATTAATATCTTCACAAAAAATAACTTGATCGATATTTTTTTTTTTTTTTTTACGAGATATAGTGAAGAAACCCAAACATAATCCATCATTACTTTCGATTCTAAAATAAAATTTTAATTCTAAACGGTATTAATAAATTCATATTTATAAAAATTATGAATTATGACCTATATTAATTTTTACATAAAATGAATCCTAATGCTGAAAAATATGGGTGTGCAAATTTGCAGCTCATTCCAGTCATAAGTGACCGAGATATAAATAAATCTTTCTTTTGGAGTGGTTTAAGGGGCCATCTCTTATAAAGTTTTGCATGAGATAACGAATGAAATCTTAAAAAATAAGAAAGAAAATTAAACAAAATATTTTTATTTTTTATTTACGGGTCAAATTATATTACAACAACGTGAAACGCAAAGAAATGAAACAAAAATGATGATTTTAGACATTAGTGTTAGCACCAAGAATTCCTGTTTTCTAAAGAAGACAAGCCCCGCCTTCATCGTTCTTCAAAACAAAACAATACAGAAAAGAAAAGTAAATGTGACATTGAGTGATGAATTTGTGTTAAACCCTTTATTTTATGTCGACAAAAATATGCACAAGTTGCATTTACTTCATCGATTACTTGTGATAAATTTTGAATCTTTTAAATGAACACTAGAAAAAAAAAATAATAATAACTAAATAGGCGGAGTTTACTGTTTTAAATAGAAAAATAGGTTTGTTGTAAAAATTGTCGATAAAAAAAAAAAAAAAAGTATGGAATTGGAATGCAAGACAGACTTGTAAAATCATTTCTTAACTACCGTCATAGTTAAAGTCATTTGTTTCATGTATTGCTTTATTTTTATTTATTTATTTATTTATTTTGTAGGTGGGAGGATTATTATTTAAAAAATATTTTAGTCTTTAAAATTTTATTAATATATTTTAACTTTATATATTTTTAAAAATATGCTTTAACCTTTAAAAATATATTTTAACACTTTTTGCGACCGCAGGATTTTGTCTTTTTGACAGTAAGATCCGTCTACGGGCGTCATTCTCTCAAAATAAAATATTTCAGAAAAACTTTTCTGTATTCACAATTACATTACAAATGGATATACATTATAATTATATTCTTAGCTAAATTTATCTGCGCTCTCGAATTTTGATGTGAAAGTTGTTTCTAGGTATTCAGCCCCAATTATAATGAAAATTTTCGAAATCACACCCATTTTCTTTGACCGCAGGGAAAAGAGGGTAATAATACATACCATAAAAATAAAAATAAGCACTACTGGTTTAACTTAAGAATGTGTCCTTTCTTTTTCAGGGACAAAAAAGACATGCTACTTCCTTGAAGGCAAAAGGAAACCTCCATGACATTAGCGCATATTTCTTGCACTTGAAGAAGAATAGCACATCCTTTCGAAACCAGTAGTACTTTTTTTGTTTTTCATGGTACGTGAAGAAGTTTTAAAATTTAAAGATGGGAAATACAATACATAGAATGTTCATAGCCAGACAAAAATACATATGAAATCAACTGTGAAAATACAGCCAGATTTCCTTTCTTCCTTCACTTTCCTTTGTTTCCATACCAGCTTTTCTGAATAAATAAATAAATAAATAAATAAAATAACATAAATAAATAAACATAAAATGATAATTAATTTGTAAATATTAAACATCGCCCCAACAACAAAAAATTTCTTACTGCTCATTTGGAAGAGTAAGTTTTTTTTTTTTTTTTTTTTTTTTTTTTTTTTTTTTTTTAAGTGGCCGCCATTTTTAAACAATGTGACAAATCGAGTTGATTTGAGACCATATTTTTGTTACGTAATAACCGAGTTTCAGGCAAATCTATTCATAAATACGTTTTTTTACAGGAGTTTTAGAGTTTTAAATGATCACCACTAGGAAACAAGTTGCGAATCCAAATTGGTCAACGAACTCCTTCAAGATATTTCCAACAAGGAAACATTCAAAAGGTGTCGTCTACAAAAAGTATTGAAAAAAAAATATATATATATATGATTCTACTCTTTATAAAACACCAGAAAGTGAAAAAGTTATCAGCTGAAATGAATTACAGCGACCACAAAAAGTTATCAAAATTAAGCATATTTGGCGATTTCACACTGTTAGGCGATTGATTTTGAGTACTTGATGGAGAAGCAAAACACGGTTCTGTTCGTAAGCGGCAATTTTGGTGCTGGCAAACTTATCGCCTAACACCGCTAAATCGCCAAAAATGCTTAATTTTCATAATTTTTTGTGATCGCTGTAACTCATTTCAGCCGATAAATTTTTCACTCGTGTTTTATGAAGAGTAGAATCCCATATATATTTTTCAGTAAGTTTTGAAGACGACACCGTTTGAATGTTTCCTTGTAAGATAAACCCAACAAAATTTTAATTTAAAAACACAAATTTGAGGTGCATTTTTTCTTTTAATTGCCGTGCACACACATACTGTGCTGTAATTTAGAAAGATTACTTATTATTAATTAGTATATTGATATGTAACCATGTTGTTTTCCCTTAAACTAAATAAGTATATAAGAAAATAAATAAGACTTATCACAATTCAATTTATTAAAAAAAAAAAAAAAAAAAAAATCAATATATATATACAAAAGTAAAAAGAAATGTAAATTTTAAAAATCTGTAAAAAAATTCTCAAAATCTAATTTGTCCTACGCATAACTTAGACGAATTTATTTTCACTTTTATTCCTATAATATATTATTTTCTGAGATTAAATCTTCATCACTAAGGAATTCTTTAAATTTTTAGACTTGCTTTTATTGTTAGAGGTATTAATATTGAACTTTGACCTTTAGTTTTTTTTTTTCCGTAAGAATGCGTGGACAAAGTTTTCTGAATAGCTTACAATCCATTTATTAAAAATTTGTTTTCCATATTAATATGCTTATGAATATTCTGCAAAAAGGAAATTGTTTAAGTAAATTTAGAAATAATAAAATAAAAAAAATTAAAATTTCCGTTATCCATTAGATATAACAGGATTAAGATATGTATTTTTTGAACCGCGTTTCAGTTTTATAACACAAAAAATTAGAAGCGTTTAGGAGTTTTTAGACACACATTACACACACACACACACACAATAAATAAATAAATAAATAAATAAAAATAATATTATAGTTTAAAAAAATTAAAGAACACGCTTTTATACAAATGTGAACTAAAAAACACAAAATATCTATCTTAGTATTAAAATGCAGGATAAGAGAAAATCGTGTGAGCGACACACCATAATATTTACATACATTTAAATCTTTAATTAAAATAATTTAGAATTAAACAAAAACCATTTTTAAAAAATCTCCCCTGACTGGGATCGAACGCTAGACCTTTAGGTTCGTAGCGCGGAGCTATACCTCAACGCCACGGCATTCACGCAGGGAAAGTCTTTTTTTTTACAATATAGATTTTTTGTTTGTTCCTAGAGCGGTTACGAACATGCAAACATACATACATACATACAGGTGAAGCTAATAAAAGCGTGTTAATAAAAGAATGTTTGGTTTTGTGAGCTTAAAATTTGTTTAAGAGAAATAAGAAAATTTATATAAATTCGATCCATTAAACAACATATAATTTGGGGGAACTTCTTAAACACCTTGTTATGATTTTCCTTTTTCTTTCTTTAACGACTTCTTTCATTTAAACTTATTTAAACAACTGTTAACTATTAAATGTTAGGAAAGTCTAGTGAAACCATTCCAGATTTTTTTTTAAATATACAAATCGGTCTATCAGGGTAGTCGCTGGAAAAATTTGCTTTGAGTTTTTTTTTTTTTTTTAATCATTCTTTTAAAGTACCTAGAAAACAAATGCAGATTTATTTATTGAAATTTTATTTTTCCGACTGAGTGAAAATAATGCCTGGACCGGGAGTCGAACCCCGGATCTTTGACTTACAAGGTCAAAGTCCACAGTTGTTTGTGTGATTTTAATAAAAATTGTATTTCTTTCTCCCATTGTTTAATGGTGTTTTCCATTTCCTGCGCTTATTTCTGTCGAGCTATCTACATGATAGACCAGAGATGTTTCTGCCTAAAGGTTGTCTGAGTGAGAAATGCTGACCGGTTGTCGGCCTGGATAGCTCAATTGGTAGAGTCTTGACCTTGTAAGTCAAAGATCTGGGGTTCGACTCCCGGTCCAGGCATTATTTTCACTCAGTCGGAAAAATAAAATTTCAATAAATATGATTTTCTTTCACAGTTGTTTGTGTGATTTTAATAAAAATTAAAAGCAGATATGCAGATTTATATATATATTAAAAAAAAAAAAAAAAAAAGGAAGAAGAAGAAGAAGAAAGAAAAAGAAAATAAAGATTTTTTTTTTTTTTTTTTTTTTTTTTAATCTGGGAAATTCATTTGCTAGGATTTCATTAGCAACAAAATTCGTTTTCAAACGTTTGCAAGACTTTTGAATACAGCTCAGAAGAGATTGATACAGGTTACTGAATAGAAATTTAATTGGTATAGAAACTAGTCTGTCAAAATATCATCTTCCCGTTTATTGCAGGCACTTAATATGCATCTCGAAAATATTTACCACTACTTTAATGAAAATAATAAATTAAAAAATTTTTTGGTGGTCTAAAAATTTTTTTTTCGGAATTTTATCTTTCTAAAACTTTATTTTCAGAAGTTTCTTATTTATGCGTATAAATCTTTATGCACTTCAATAATATATAAATAAATAATAGTAATAAAATAATAAATAAATAAATAATAATAATTATAATAATAATCTGGTGTGCCATTCACACGACTTTTACTTACTATACATTTCAATGTTATAAAGATCGATCGTAGATTAAATACAGCAAGATCAATAAAGTAAGATAATAAAGTTAAATCTACTTTAAAAATAGTCTAAAATAGTTTCATTTGAGGTATAATTGTGCTTGAGGGGGGCTACCACTCTTCTCAAGCCTCTGTTCATTTATAATGCCTTCCTTTATTTTAAAAAAAAATTTCAAGGCTGTTATTAATTTACTTTCTAACTTCCCAATCTTGACCAAAACTAAATTCAAAACTGATGTACAATCGATAAATAGTTTTTATTAAAAGACTTCTTCACACACCATAAAATTTAAACCAGCACAACCGGTTTCGAAAGGACGTAGCCTTTCTTCATCAGGTGCAAAAAAACACGTGCTACTGCCTAGGAGGCAAAAGCAAGACTGAAAGCAGGGCAAAATCCAGAGGGGGAGGAGCAACACAACCAACCAATAGGAAGCATCATGCAGGACCAAACAGAGAGGAATACACACACAAAAACAAAAGGAGGGAGGGAAGGAATAATCATTTAATTTATTTATTTTATTTTATTTATTTATCTATTTTTTAATTAATATTATACTAATAAGAAAATTTTAAAAAAATTAAATAAAATAAATAAAATAAATTAATTAATTGATCATTCCTTCCCTCCCTCCTTTTGTTTTTGTGTGTGTATGTGTATTCCTCTCTGTTTGGTCCTACATGATGCTTCCTATTGGTTGGTTGTGTTGCTCCTCCCCCTCTGGATTTTGCCCTGCTTTCAGTCTTGCTTTTGCCTCCAAAACAGTAGCACGTGTTTTTTTGCACCTGATGAAGAAAGGCTACGTCCTTTCGAAACCGGTTGTGCTGGCTTAAATTTTATGGTGTGTGAAGACGTCTTTTAATAAAAACTATTTATCGATTGTACATCAGTTTTGAATTTAGTTTTGGTCAAGATTGGGAAGTTTGAAAGTAAATTAATAACAACCTTGAATTTTTTTTTTGAAGAAGTGTGTGAAGAAGTGTGTTTTAAAGGTGTGTGAAGAAGTCTTTTAATAAAAACTATTCCCAATCTTGATCAATTTTTTCAAGTGGAAACCTAACACGAGCTTTAAAATGTCAAAGTTCAATTTACTTGCATTTATTTGTTTTTAATTTATACGGATAACAAATAAATATACAAATGAATTCAACAGCTGAAAAATTGGACTTTCCTATTCAGGAAATCTCAAAAATATGATATTATAAAAAAAAAAAAAAGACTTAAAAGTAGAACTTAAAAAAAAACTTTGTTTACAGTATGGGTATGAAAAATTAATTTTCCTTCCTGAACAGTGTTTGTCGACATAGTAAAATGTAGAAAAGACCTTCTATCAATTACATTCAATGAAAAATAACATTTAGCTTAACTTTGGGTAACCAGCATATTTTCTATTAACTATATGCACACAACTTTTGTACTTAAAATTTGTCCTATATGAAAAACATGTAATACAAAATGAAATACACTTCCAACAATTTCCAAGTATATCCTCAATATATCGAAATACTTTGGGTAGCCCTGTAAACGAATGATGAATGATTCCCATACCACAATCTACACAAAACATGTTATTATGCATATAATAAAATTATACTTTTAAAAATCTAAAGAAAACGCTTTTATTGAAATGTGAACTAATAAAGGTTTTAGAAAACAATTACATATTTTCAAATCTTTAATAAAAAAATATTAATTGTTGCCACTCGACGTTATACAAATGCAGCCAAATCCTGTGTCACACACGATAGAATTATATGTATACATATAGATTTTTTGTTTGGCCTTGGAACCTGACCCTGAAGAGACAGGCGCCTGGAAACACTCGTATATAGTATTGTCATTGATTATGAAATTTTGTACAAAATTTCAGGTCCATCGGACGACCAGAGGTGTCTAGAAATTGAATTGCGAGATTCCGTTAAATACATTAATAGTTACACCATATTAAGTTAATAAAAGCGTGTTAATTAAAAAGAAAATATGTTAATTTTACTTTGTGTAGGGCAGGCTATAAATGTTACACTATACTTACCAGAAATTTCCCCTATAGAAGTAATGTATTTAAATTCTCTTGGATGGCCCTGTATATTAACCATTTACCTGATCTCAACAAAAAGTTTAGTGTAGCATCACTGTATGTTACAGATATAAAACATCGGGTTTGAACTTCTTGCTACTACTTGTTCTTGATATACGCTGATAAAAGGCACACAGACAGACCACACATACATAAACCAACCACTAAAAACATGATTTTCAGATTCTGGAGACCTTAAAACGTGTAAATATAACAAAAACTCAGTTTAGAAATATTTGTCCCAAAAACTTTCTCTATCATATATATGGGAAAGAGAGAGTAAAAAGTAGTTTTGAATTCTAAAAACCTAAAAATTTAAAATAAATAAATAAATTAAAATAAAAGTATTAATATAAGTTATACCTTTATGAGTCAAATGGTGAATAACACATTGGACGCTCTATTAACATGGATGAGGATATTCGTGTTACAAATTATACCGGATGATCCTAAATATCGGATAGAGAAAGTAGTATTACTCAAGAAAAGATATAGTTTATTATTGTTACTATTATTATTATTATTATAGAAATGTGTAACTTCTTTTTTCTAAGATTACATAAATTGAAAGTATTTATAGAAAATTTCTTGTAATAAATCTCCTGGGGAAAACAGAAGAGTTGGCAGCTATGGATGCAACTCTCGTAAATCGAAAAAATTTCTGAAATCTGTTATCTCATACTTCAGCAAAAATTAAACCGCAGTTACGCATTGATATATAATAGAGCTTTATTTCACTCCACATCCAGCTCGGGATTTTGTCAATCTAACGCACCAATTGGATAGAATTTGGCACGACACAGGAGTAAATTTGCCAACTCTTTCAATTAATACCAAGCCGAATAACTGCGTACATAAGGGCCAGAAGTGGACCAACGCGTTATTAACTTGTTTACGTTGTGAGGCCTTTTCTCTTGATTAAATCTTCAAATTTTCTGAAACTCCATTTGTACATCACATCTATCAATTTTTGTCCCATTCAGATAACTCCTTCTTGGTGCGTCGTTTTTTTTTTTGTTGTTGTTGTTATAGAGTGTATGTCTTACTATATACAGTCGGTAACAAAAGTCTCCGAACACTAGCAAAAATTCCTATAGTAAAAAAGTACACTTAATACAGTTTTGTTAAATAAATCCTTGTCGAAACCAGTTCTTAGTCAGTCTAAGAACAGGATTCGACAAGGATTTATTTAACAAAACTGTATTAAGTGTACTTTTTTTATATAGGAATTTTTGCTAGTGTTCGGAGACTTTTGTTACCGACTGTACTAACTTTTATTTTTGTACCATTTTTTTCCATCAAAATTTGAATAAATTTAAATGAGTGCGATTTTCAGTTATCCGTGGATAAGCAATTCTGAATTATACCTGGAACCCTTTAGAAAGTCCCCATGGTGGCACTCTACCCAGGCCTATATTTCTAGCATAGACAATCGGCATTAATCTCTGCACCAACACTAACAACGACTTATCCCTGTCAAAGTAAAGGCTATAAATATGCAATTTCGTATAGTTGCGGAATAATTCCGAATACACTACCTTTATATGTAAAACTGGTATGTGGCGGCCCTCACAAAATTAATTTTTTGTAATGTAATTATATATGACAGCGACATCTACTAATTAATATGCACAAAAAATTAATCATAGCTTCACATTAATACAAATTTATACATGCAGCTTAATGCAATTTTAACTAAAAGATGCTGAGATGTAACCGTGTGGAAAATCACAGAAGATGAGTAGTAATATCAGCGTCATCTGTCAGCGATAAACACCTGAATTATGTCTCCATCCGTTTCCACAATGGCTATCTTTTATATTAAGTTTTGTAAAATTACATGCTATAGAAGCTGAGATGTAGCCTTCTTATCCCCGGGGGAGAACGCAGAATAGCAGCGCCATCTGTCATAAATCTAAATTGAATCAGCATAGTGTTTATAATCATACTCTCACATATCAAAATTTTGTAATTAAGCACAGTTTAAGCTGAAATAAATCCTTTCTGTAAATGTGAAAAATTACACACATAGCAGCGCCGCATGTTGCGCAATTCGAACCAAAACTGATAATTACAAATTTATGTCAAAGTGCAATGAAATGTGAATTTTTATGAAATTCTATGCATTTCTTCTTGAGCTAGATCTGCCACAAAATTTTTATTAAACCTAAATAGAAATTTTCTAAAAATGGCCAAGTGTACTGGACCTCTCAAAAAAAAAAAAGTAAATTTGTCGAAAACTAGAAGTCGAAATTTTCCGAACCCAATGCTTTTTTCTGTTGAATATAGAAGGAAAGTAAAAAAAAAAAAAAGGATCATCGTAGTTGAAGTTTATTTTTAAAAATTAAGTGTAAGCATCAAATTGTGCATTTGTAAAACCTATTCTTCTTTGAAATACCTTAAATGGAATGGCTGTAAGATTTTATCTCCTTGAAACCTTTTTATTTTTGTCTTTATTCTATCTTTATTCTTAGCAACTTGTAAATTCTAATTTCCTCTAGAAACAGGGTATTAAGTCAAACGTGAAAATTTTCAGATAATTCATGTTCGCTCCTAAACTTGAGAAGTATGGGTACAGTTTCATTACCAACCTACGCTTTCTTGGATCGTTAGTAAACAATATCTACCTCAACCTGAATTTATAATACACGTAATTTAATCTAGCCATTAAATGTCTTCATTGTTACCTACGTTGCTCCTCCCATACCTTCTTAACATTATCCAATTCCATGATTTCCAGGTATCTTCCAGGATCCGCATTCCAGGAAAAGGTCAGCCCCTCTTTTTACGTGGGCGGACTACTGCGGGGGTGTCCCGCAGAATCGATCTAAGTAACTTGCTGCAAAACAGGAAAAGTTTTGTCGCAGAGGGGGTAAAATATACTGAACTATTTGAACTACAAATCAAATGTAATCCGAGAACTCAGTATTTAATGGGTATATGACACTTTCAGGTAGATATTTTAAATACCCTGTAGTCCATTGTAGAATAATGTATTTTAAAGATTACATTAGCTTGTAGATTTAATTTTTCCATTTAATTTGATGGAGGGGAAATTCGATAATGTTATATAAGGAACATCAAGGGAGGAGTTTATGTTGTGTAGGCGTTAAGTCATTTCGAGATTTCGAAAATCTGTACGACGCTCAAAAATCAGGAACTTCCTCATTTATGGTTTAAGGGAGGTGAGTGGTAAAAAATTTGAAAATATTTTTTTATATCGAAAGATTGCAGGGAGTTTAAAGTATTGGAAATATTTGCTATGGTGACTAAATCACGTGAGTAAATTTTATTTACTACCATATAAAATCTGAAAAGTTCTTACCCCTCCCCCCAAATGTTACAGGGTAAAATACATCGTTTTGTAAGTAGCAGAATAAAATTAAGTAATAATATGAAATTATTATGGAATATTCTAACAGGAATCATCTGCCCTAGAGATGGCTAATGTATGCAAAGATGGAAAGCAGCTTTGACACCAGTATTTACGAATCATAATTTTTCCTTTAATTACTTGTAAAAATCTATTATAAAGGGTTACTGTAAAGAAGTATTAGTGCTACTGCTGTGTCAGTTTTCTACTCATGGCAATGCGATAGAGTTCGATAAATGTAACTATTTTTTTTTTTTTTTTTTTTCAAAAAGAAAGATGTGAAAAATTAAGATATTATATATAAGTCTAATGTATATTTATCTCAAGTAGAACCATTTTTAATCTATTTTGAAGGGGAAAAAAAGAGCTTTGCCTTTCATGATTGATTGCTACTAGCTTTGTCCCTTTTGTATTTCTCTTTACATTCAACAGATGGCGCAAACATATATTCTTAATTAGAGACCCTATATTAGGAGAGACTGGACACTGCGCAGTTGCTTTTTTACGAAATCCTCTATGTAAGTGCCAGTTGCTGCAATTCTTGTCATTACGCTGAGCAAGATTTCTTATTATTCTGTGTCATAATCGCAGCAAAATTTACTATGAATTACATTACACCGTCAGCATTTAATTTGATTTTGTTTTAGAAATTTCCTAAAACATAAAATGTTTTAATTATTTTAAAATACGTATTAAATTCTTCGGCGTCTGCTATGTTGCATGCTTTATTTTAGTATTTCTTAAAGTATTTTTTATTTAAATATCTGATTGATTATTTTGGAAGTAAAATAAAGTTTTCTTGACTTTAAAACGTTAAAATTTAGTTCATATATCTCTAATATATTTTAAAATACATATTTAAAATAACTGGCAAACCCATGTGAAATTTTCACACTGTATTTCTTTTCTTATTTACCTTTAAAATTTGAAACTCATAAATATTATGCCAATTTCACTACCTAATTAAAATTTTAATTTACCAGAAGCCAAATTATTATTAGAACTAAATTAACATTGTGCAATAACAGGGATGGAACACGGGCGCAGAATTCATACCACTCTCAATGTAAGAAAAAATTCTACTTCTTAAATCAGCGATATTATAAGTACAGAAATTTCTTCAACGGATTCCGGTATGAATTCTGCGCCCGTGTTCCATCCCTGCAATAATGAAACCAAAATCATTCAAAGAAAGGTTTCAAAATAAAATTCATGGTTGACGACCCAGTTTTCACACTTCCTCAGACAGTACTGTTTTAGTATACGACCCCCACGACGTCTTTTAAATTTTTTCACTATGTTGGTGATGACTTTTTATTTATTTATTTTGGAATATATACACACACTGGCCAATGAATTAAAAACATGTAAGAGTTTCTACAAATGCTCGCTGGCGGTGAAGGTAGGCAAAATCTGTTACAAACCATTGGGAAATGTTCTGCTTGTATGGAAGTGGTTCCCTGGTGTTACTTGAGGATAATGAAAAAGCCATGCAGCACCTGAACATATTGTTAGATTAAGTGCATCCCTCAATGTTAACTTCTTTTTTAACTTCATTTTTACTCCGAACTTCATTTCGTTAACTTCATTTTTACTCCGAAGTTAACGGATACTTTGTGCTCGATAATGCAACCATACATCGTGGCAGAATCGTTTGAGATTGGTTCAGTGAACATCAATCTGACTTCTAAAGCGCGTATCAAACACGACGACTTTATAGGCGATTTTAGAGCCAACCACTGATCAGCGCCGATTTTTCGGAAAAAATTGTCTCTACTCCCAGTGTGATAGCACGCACCGAACTTGCCCAACTTTTTCAGAGCTGTCTTGATAAAATTGTCTCTAAACACAATATTGCCACAGACTCATCCAATCAGGATGCGCTATTTTGATGCGTAATATTTCCATGACGGCGGAACACGGGAATCGCTTAAAGTGGAGATTTGAAGAAGAAATATTATTCTTAAGCACATTTATTTTACCGTTAAATAATAAGAATTTTGAATTAATCGTTTTTATTTTCGTATGGCGTTATGACAATAGCTGTAACAAAGATCAAAATAGAAATAATAATGCGATGTTTTACACAAATGAAAGGGAATTTTAACAATAATCATTGCGTACTTTATTCGCACCAATAAAAGTTATAAGCGTCAGAAGTTTGTCTTCTTTCATCCAACTTTTCATCCGTCTATTGTAATCTCTACGGTGTTTTCGGCAAGGAAAAATCGGCGCTAAAGTCGGCTCAAAAATTGGTTGCTTCCAAAGTTGTTGAGTCTGATACGCGCTTACCAGTTTCCTTAGATGCCGCAAAGCTTGAACCTTAGTCTGATTGAAAACGTTTCGAACATATTGGAAAGGAGTTTCCGTCGGCAATCTTCTCTTCCATCCAATTTACAGGATCTTAAAGTTTGTGTAGCCAATATATGGTAAATTCTGGATCAATATATGGTAAATTCTGGATTCCGCATCCCAGTAGCTTGTAGAATTGCTGCTCACACGAATACTGGTTGCTGTTATCTATGCAAAAGGAGGTCCAACGTGCAAAAGAAGGTCCAGCAAAATATTAATTTAAAGGTTTCTAATTTATTGGTCAGTGTGTGCATCTATATAAAAATATATATAATTTACACTCATTCCTATTTTGATTGTAATTTTTGTATAATTGCGTTTTTTAGTCAATTTATGATAATAATTCATATTTTGTAAATGCCTTTGAAGTATTGCTTGGTTTAAAATGATGCTTGCAAAGATTCTGAAAAAGCAATTTTTAAAAATACCCTTTTCCCTAAAATAATCTCATCAGACAAATATCATCATTTTTCCTTATTAGATCATTATCATTGAGTTGAGTCCGCTTGCTTATATTGTCCATTTATAAATACTTTTTATCCTCGCTTATTTTATTAATTACATCGCTATCGTATTGTTTCGACAAAATCTAATCGTAACTGTTCCACGTTAGAGAAATGTTATATAGATTATATTTTAAAATGATTTTTAATTAATTGCCATCATGCAAATTGTATTCGCTTGCTTAACGGGTCACATATTTTTGAAAGCAGATAATACCAGCAAAAAGAATGACCATACTTTTGTTTACAATAAATGAAAATAATCTGGTGTATCACTCACACGACTTTCTCTTACCCTGAAATTTAATACTATAAATACAGGTTGCAGATTAATAGCTAAGATAACGAGTACTGTTATGTAAACCTGTGTTAAACAATTCAAATTAGGCTTCAGAAGACTTTTATATGAGTTCTGTGTGAGGGGACTACCGCCCCCTCAACCCCCGTTTCATTAATGCACCTAGTTTTATATAGAACAGGGATGGAACACGGGCGCAGAATTCATACCGGTATTTGTTTAAGAAATTTCTCTAACTATAATATCCTTGAAGATGTAGAAAATTTTCTTCCATTGATAGTGGTATGAATTCTGTACCCGTGTTCCATCCCTGATAGAATTTAGTTTGGCTATTAAAAAATAATTCTGTTTTTAAAAAATAATTTATTAAAATTATTATTTAAAAAAATTATCTTTTATGACAATGCAGACGATTTCCATATTAGAGAAGTAGTATAACACTAAATATCCAAAAAAGTCCATTTTATTCTCAATATTTAAGAAAAAAAAAAAAAAAACGATTTTTTTTTGTAAGTTTTTTTTTCGTTAAAAGTAAAAAAAAAAAAAAAAAAAAAAAAACAATAACTTTGTATTAAATTATCGCAGATCGATGGTTCAACCATTCGTTTTGAAGGTATTGGCGAGCTCTTTTCAAAGATACCCATCATAAAAATTTACTCCCCTCGAGGGGGGACTTCCCCCCAGAGGGGAGGCGAGGCTCCTACACACACAATTTTTTCCCTGTTGACTATCTCTATTACAAAAAATATATATTCGTTTCATTTAGTTTAGTGCAGTCTATAGATGTTAAACTCTACTTACCTGCAATTTCCCCCATAGATGTAATGTATTTCAATACTTTTGAGTGTCCCTGTACACGAACCATTTGCTTGATCTTAACGAAAAGTTTAGTGTAGCATCCTTATATGATACACATTTAGAATACCAAGTTTGAACTTTCTGCCATAATTTTTTTTGAGATATGCCGATAACAGACATACACACACACACACACACACACCATTTGCTTAAAACTTGATTTTCGTATTCAGGGGACCTCAGAACATGTAAATATAACAAAAAATCGCGTTCGAAAATTTGGCCCAAAAACAATACTTTCTCTACCTTATGGGTAAGAGAAAGTAATAAGAGAAAGTAAAAATAATTACTTTTGTAACATAACTTGTGAATTATAAGAGGTGTTAAAAAAGATTTTATCTCCTTATTGCATCCACTAAAATAATTCTACATTATTTATCTGTATATATATATAAATTACGTGTCACGATGTTTGTCCGGGGTAAACTCCTAAACTAAGGAACCGATTTTAATGAAATTTTGCACACTGTGTGCAGTTGATCCAACTTGAGAGATAGGATAGTTTTTATCTCAATTTATTGTCACAATATTGTTTTATTGCAATTATTTGTTAATTATAGACCTTTATTAAAGTTACTCCAAAATATCTCTGAGTTCCATAAGTTTAATTGTTGCCAAAAAGAAAAAATACGAGTTCATTTTCTTTCGACATAAAAGTAAATACATTTAATCAAACGTGAACGTTAAAAAATTATAAAAAGTTAAATTATACATCTCACGAAAATTGACGTCATAATCAATTTAAAGATTTTATTCGCATTGATAAAGTATGTAGTTATACACAAGCGAAGTGTGACGTCACTGACAGTCTGTGAAATCAAGAAAAAGATTTCTTATGTTAATCGCCCATTGTATTTTTTGTAAAAAATTATTAAAAAACGAGAAAAATTATGTCCGGATTTTAATCCCCATATTTTTGTATAGATATGTATTATTTATCATGTGCATACGTTAGATTGAGTTATTTTGCTGTCAAATTGACAAAATTTTAATTTTAAATTTCAAAGCTCTGTCGTTCTTGGAGTTTTTCGTATTTGGCGATCAAAAACGTAACACGAAAATATACAAGCTAGATGTATATTTTCGTAATATGTATTGTGTAAAATATTGTTTCATATTATTCATTACTCTCTTAATATAAGTTGTTAAAATAACCATGATTTTTGAAAGGAATTAAATGTGTGCGCCAGATAATTTGGCGATATTATTTTTTTTCCGCCAAGGATGATAGATATGAAATTTATTCCGCTGCAACATGTTAATATCTTATATCAGATACATTATGTATATGCTACAATTTATTTCACGTGACACGTGTGTTAAAAATTTATTTACGACATAACCTTGCTTTTTCAATTTTTGTTGCATTATTCTAATCTGTATCACTTCGTTTTCTTTAAGAAATTTGTGATCTATACATAACGTTCTAAATAAAAAGTAACCATTTCAATATTTTAAAACTTATTTAAAAGTCTGTTTTATTTAACATTAAATTTTAAAACTTAATTTAAAACTTATTTAAAATTCTGGAAGAGTTTAAGTCTGTTTATTTGTTTTGTAACGCTAATCTATATGATCGATGTTCGAAACTTTAATTAATTATTTCTCTTATTTTTCTTTACTTTTTCTTTAATAACTTACCAATTTAACGTTCCTGATTAAATTTGTGATTTATATATGTATTTTGCTTTAAATTTTGACTCATATTTATTGCTGAAAATGCGGTTTTAAAATCTTGCAATTTTCTTATCTTAATCCTCAATGCTTTCCTTCTTGATTAACTTGAATTTACTATTAAAATTTTAACATACTCAGAATCTTCTCACCACTTCGTTAAAATATATTAATATTTTCAGTAATATATTAATCAGTATATCCCCACAACGATATTTGGCGATTTTTTGTTGGCGATTATGGCTAAATCATAAATCTATAAATGATAAATGATAATCTAAATCATAAATGAAAAACATAAAATAATAAATCCAAAATAAACAACATATAGGCTGCCATATTATATCACAAACAGTCCAGAGCGACATCGTTATCGTTCAAAACGGCGCCAAAGAAATATCGCCAAATTCAGCTGTGGGGATATACTGATACTGAAGTTATAATTATCCGAATATAATTACTGAAGTTATATTATAAGTTATAGTTGTGGGTAACAACTATAGTATTTCCCCACAACTGGATTTGGCGATTATAGCTAAATCATGAATCTAAAAATCATAAATGATAAAATCATAAGCTAAATCATAAATCTAAAATAAAAGCATGCAGGTTACCGTATTTTATTGCAAAAAATCCAGAACGACTTCGTTATCGTTCAAAAAAGCGAAAAAAAAAAAAAAAAAATCGCCAAATCCAGTTTTAGTACCTTATCAAATTATCAACGTATTACTTAGCCGCAGCAACGCGTGGCCGGGTCTGCTAGTTTATTTATAAAAGTTTCAGATGTCAGATCGAAACTTTCGTCGTGCACATTATCCCCGTAATGGTTAGCCAGAATTTAATGAAAGTTTAACAGCTTTTACATGAGATAGTATATAAAATAACATAGTATATGAAATAACATTATTACATTATATGCAAATTACATAGTATATGAAATAACGAACAATTAGCTTTTTAACATACAAAGTTCTATAATTCTAACAAGGAAACTTTCTGTAGCTAAATTCATAGAATTCGATGAAATTGGTACAGGTGTTAGAAGAATTTATAGGAAATTTATACTCTGAAAATTATATGCTTAAGTTCATTAAGAAAGGTTTAGAACGATGTTGTAAATTGAATCAGGGTTACCAGAACCTTCCAGTTAGTATCAATTGGCGACTTCGAATTCTTGAAAACTGACGTTTTTAAGAAAATGTAATTCAGTGACATAGCCAGAATTTTCCTCTGGGAGGGGAGGGGAGTTTAATATGTGGTGGCATTATTTATTTAAAAGTCATTGCTTCGTTAAACCATAGCCTCCTAAACTGGATGCCTTCCGCGTGGTTCGGAAACTTTTTTGTAGACAGAGCCACCTGGTACAGATTGCTTTTTTATTCAACAGCCACCAAAAATTTTCAAAAGTGGGATTTGATATACATAAAGTTCAAATAGAATCGTAGAAACGTCGATTATATGTATCATATACCACTTCTTAAAATTATTGGTGACAATTGAATAAAAAAGAGCGCAATCTGTACCAGGTGGCGATGTCTACCGCTTGAGCTGTTGCCAAGTTTCCGAGCTACGCGGAAGGCATCTAGTTTAGGAGGCTATGGTTAAACAAATATATTCAAAAATATTGAGATATACATAAAAAATATCATGCGAGGGACTTTCCAGCATTAAACTAAATAAAAACGAATATTTGTAACACCTCGTTAATATATACTTCAAATAAAAGGGTAGAAAATATACAGATTAGACAAACAATATCTATGTATTCAAACTAAACTTCAAATAGCGTTGAAAGCAAGATATCAAAAAGTGACTTTGAAAGAGCGTTAAACTGGTAAGGAGGACACATGGGCAGTTCATTTAAGAACTTGGCGCTTTTCTCTGCATCTTTGAACTTGGCGCATTCTCGCCAAGTTGGGTTGCATTTGACGTTAAAAATGTTGACCTTTATTAATTTTTTATAGTTTTTCCGTTGTAATTAAACAGCTAATGTTTTCACCGTAGATATTTTGAGCCATCTACTATCACCTGCAATTTTTTCGTGGAATTATATGAGTATAGCTTAAAAACGTTTCCTTGTAAGCATAATTACACCAAAAAAATAGTGATAATATATTTAATAATAACTATAATAATTTTTTTCAAAAGAATGAAGCTTTCCAGTAAAATTATTTTTCGTTATTTTCATTAAAGAGTATTTTTTTCATGTGCATAATTCTTTTTAGATTCATGTGATGTATCATTTGCATATAATCCTGCCCACAAGGCTTACATCGACAAAAAATTAGCTCTGGCATTTTCAAGTTAAAAAAAAAACTAAAATTAAAAACTTTCAAGAATATCAACAGCTTTAATAAAAAGAATCTTCCTTAACATTTTTTAAAAATTGCAAATTTTAAAAGTAATTATTTTTCAAGTTATTGTAAAAAGAATCAAAATACTTTTTTACTGATATTTACATCGTTCAAAGGCATCTAACGACTTAAAATACATTGATAGAAAAAAAAAGTACACATAGTTTTTGCATATTAAATATGAAATGCTCTTAAATCATGTTTTCATAATAAATTTTATAAACAATATTAAAAAAAAAAAAAAAAAAAAAAAAAAAATTGTGAAAACTTGCAATTATTATTCCCCCCCCCCCCCCCATAAAACTTTTACAAACTAAAAAATATTCAAAACCAGTAAAATAATTAGATGTAAATAAAAGGAACGATAATCATATATTTAGTTTGTAAAAATAATATTTAATGTTTTTAAATTAATATAAATTAAATAATTTATGTGACCATAACGAGTAATTAAAATGTATAGTTTGTAAAAATTTGTGAAGTTTTCAGTTTGTAAAAATATTACATAAATATTTTTATAAAATAAGAAAAAATAATTTACTTTCTACTGCTATAGTTTTACATTTCTACATCTATTACTTGGCAAAAACTAAGATAATTTTTTTTTTTTTTGTCAAGAATTTTCTGTCCTTTATAAATAAAGCAACGTATGTCCTCAAAAGAAATAGGGTAGAATTATTTTCACAATCAACGTATTTTACTTAACACTTTCGAGACCGCTGACGTAGATTCACGTCATTTAAAAATCTGTAACTCCACCAGTGGGCGTTTCTTTCGCAATTTGTATGCTATTTATTTCGTAAATATATAACCAATATTCCTATTTTTACAATGAAATATACTATGGATACAAATACTTTGATTAGAAAGAATGTAATTATAATGTATATCCATTTCTAATATAAATGTAAATACAGAAATATTGTTATGAAATATTGTAGCATGGGAGAATAACGTGCACAGGCGAACCTTACTGTCAAAAATTTTAAATCATGCGGTCGCAAAAGTGTTAATATAGAAATACAGTGCGTCCCAAAAGTTTATAGACAGCGTTTTTTTTTTTTTTTTTTTTTTTTTTTTTACAATTGAAAAAGATTAATAAAGAAATGAAAATCATTTTTAATTATAAGTAATTTCAAGAAAATAATAATAATGATATACAAAAATAATATCTTACAATCACAGACTTTGTGATAAAAACTAAAACTGAAAATTTACTGTCCCAAAATTTTAGTAATTTGTTTTTCTTTAACATTCAAATTTTTGAGTCATTTTTCCTAATCACTTCAAAAACTCGATCAGGCATACTCAAAACAAGAGTTTGAAGAAAATCTGGCTTTGGAGAAAACCAACTTCTTTCAATTTGCAGCTTTAGATCATGAACTGTTGCAAATTGACGCCCATTAGCATATACGTCTCTAGCTAATATAACCCAAAGGTTTTCCACTGGGTTCAGGTCAGGACATAGGGCTGGCCAGTCTATAACAGTTACTTGATTTTGTCTAAACGAATGTATTGTAGAGTTTGACACGTGAATGGAGGTATTGCTGATGTATCCATTCTTCCCCACCTAGCAACTTTCGAAAAAGAAGTAACTGTACTTCTAGCATTTTCTGGTAATCTTCGGAACATTGACGACCTTTGAAAAAAACAATATCGGTAGTTCCATTAAAGGAAAATGCTCCCCACACCATGAGTGAAACCCCTCCTTGTTGTCTACTGAAAAAAGTTTTTGGTTCCTTGCGAATATCATGCCAGTAATATGCCTAACCATCGGGGCCATATAAATTGAACTTCTTTTCATCACTAAACAGAACACTCAACCATTTATCTGTCCAATTCAAATGATTTCGTGCCCACTGAACACGAGTGTCTTTATGCCGTTTTGCCAACTTTGGTAAACGACACATTTTGCGATAAGGAAAAAATTTACTTACCTGCAGTCGTTGATGCACCGTGGATTTTGATACTGGAAAGGTCACTTCTCTAGAAACTGACCGTACAGACAGGTTCTGGGTTGAAACTAATCTGAAAATCTCTCTGTCTTGCCGTTTAGTTGTTTTTTCTTTGGTCACCCAGAACGTGATTTTGTTTCAAAATTGTCATCTTTTGACAGAATTTGGTAAATACCAGCCCTGCTGCATCCGATTGTTCTTGCAATGTCCACAACTTTCATTCCACAAGCTTCAAACGATAAATTTGCAAAATTGCATTTTTGGAAAACTGCACGTTGCGAGGCATCTTTACAATCAGTCGAAAAAAGAAAGACAGCATATTTTTTATCTCAAAAAAACTATTGCGTCACAAGTATATGACCTTGGAATTTGTAAATTTAGAGATCAGTACTTCAATCAGCTTTTAACACAGGTTATCTATGTATTTTTGGGACAATGCTATTTTGTTTATATTTTTTTTATATTAAATTTATGACGGTTTAAAGTTCTTTAAGTATTTTATTATTTGTATTACGTAAATATATATTTTCATAATTTATTTCGTCTTTCCTACTCATTTAATTAGCTCTTAAATCCAAAAATATTGTTGTCTATAAACTTTTGGGACGCACTTTATATAGTGAAACTTGAATAATTCGAACTTGTTTAATTCGAAATTTTGGATAATTCGAATATTTTACATGGTCCCTTGAATTTTGTATTAAAATAATGTTAAAAAATCGTGGATAATTCGAATTCTATTTTGGATAATTCGAATTTTTCATACGATTACCTTTAAAATATTACAGTAAAATTTTTTCTCGAGATTGTACTCATCTGAAGTGCATTATCAATTTTTATAGTCTTTTAAAAGAAGGATAAGGAAATACAATAAAAGCCCCTAGCTAGGGCACCAGAAGATATGGTGCATATATATGAACTTCAAGGTTTTTGTGAATTGAAAGTCATGTGTAACGTAGAAGATTCTATTTTTGTATCAGGTCATATGCTATGACACAAAGATTCTACTTAAAAAAGAAATAAAAAATATTTTACTATTTTTTTAAAAGTGTTGAATAATTAAGCTCGTAAAAAATATTGATTTAATGGGTGGGGGGGTGAAAGGGGTAATGTAGCGGTATTCTTAGATATAAAGTTTATGTGTTCAATCTCTGATCGTAGAGTTTTAATTTTTTAATTTATCACTTTTTTTGACAAAATAGTATATGTAATTCGAATTTTTGGACATTTCGAATTTTTTTCTGGTCCCTTCAACTTCGAATTATCCAAGTATCCATTATGTATAACAAAAATTCCTTTGTTTTCTCAATGGAATTGAAAATGTAACCATGTCTTACGAAAGGCACAGAAAAAAATTTGTTTCTCTTCAAATTTTCTTTCTCTATTGCGAAATATATATATATATATATATATATATAGCACTGGGAAAAAAGTTAAGGCCAACCGAAAAATTTAATATATTTCACAACCGCTGATATGAATTTTATGCAAATTTAAACGTAACACAAGAAAAAGCTATTTTAATTATATCTATAAAAATTTTTCAAAAAAAAAAATAAATTATTTCTTATTTTAAGATTTATTTTCTTTTTTCATATATGTGAAAAGCTTGAAAATATATTAAGGCCACATAAGATATTATTTAAAAAACAGCTAATAATCTAAAAACTTCACCTTATTTTCAGTTAATTTAATCATTTTTGAGATAATAAAATTAAAAAAACTTTAGTCAGGGATAAAACTTCAAGATATTTACAAATACATATTGAAATTTTATGCATTTTCAAACACAATGTAATGAATGACAGTTTTAACTAAATCTGTAAAAATATTTCAAAAATTAAAATTACTTTTTATTTTAGAATTCACTTTTTTCTTTAATACATGTAGAAAACTGGAAAAAATGATGCACATAAGATAGTATTAAAAGAACTGCTAATAATCCAAAAATTTACCCTTCTTTCCAATTAACCGAATCATTCTAGGCGTCATGGATTTAAAAAGTTTCTTGAGAGTGTGTTTTGTTTTGGTATCCTTTTTCAGCTCTTTTCGATGGCTATTTTCAGCTCACCTACGGTGTTGTACGTTTTCCCATTTCCATAAATCTCACCAACCAGAATGCCCCATAAATTTTCTATTGGGTTCAGGCATGAAGCTATAGATTATATTCTATTAATATTCTATTACCATGGGTTCAGGTCAGGGCTTCTTGATGGCCATTCAAGCAACTGGAAATGATCAGCTTGAAGCCAGAATTTTGAAGAGCTTGGTGTGTGTATTATCTTGCTGAATACTTGAATGGCCATCAAGAAGCCATGACCTTATTATTATTTTTTTTTCTTTAAAATAAATAAATAAATATAAAATAATAATAATAATATTTTTTTTTATTTCTTCATGTGATATTTTTCATTTTATCCTGTGCAATATTTAAAAAAGTTTTCATATTATATATACACATCCACACAGAGACATAAAGCGCGTCCCAAAAGTTTATAGACAACCGTTTTTTTTTTTTTTCTTATTTAAGAGCTAATTAAACGAGTAAAAAAGACGAAATAAATTATATAAATATATATTGACGTAATACAAATAATGAAAAAAAAAAAAAATAATAAAATAAAATAAAATAAAATAAAATATTTTTTTTTTCTTCATGTAATATTTTTCATTTTATCCTGTGCAATATTTAAAAAAGTTTTCATATTATATATACACATCCACACAGAGACATAATGTGCGTCCTATAAAAAAATTAAAAGAAAATAATGCTGTCCTAAAAATATATAGACAACCGGTGTTAAAAGCCGATTGAAGTACTGATCTCCAAATTCCAAGTTCATGTACTTGTGACGTAATAGTTTTATGAGATAAAAGTGAAGCTGTCCTTCTTTTTTTGACTGATTGTACAGATGCCTTGCAACGTGCAGTTTTCCAATAATGAAATTTTGAAAATTTATTGTTTCAAAGCTCGTGGAATGAAAGTTGTGGACATTTCAAGAAAAATTGGACGCAGCGGGGCTGGTATTTATCAAATTCTGTCAAGAAGTGACAATACTCCGTGGTGACAATTTTGAAACAAAGTCACGTTCTAGGCGACCAAAGAAAACAACTAAACAACAAGACACAAAGATTTTCAGATTAGTTTCAGCCCAGAAACTATCTGTACGGTCAATTTCTAGAGATGTGACCGTTCCAGTATCAAAATCCATGGCGCATCGACGGCTGCAGGCAAGTAAATTGCTTGCTTATCGCAAAATGCGTCGTTCACCAAAGTTGACAAAACGGCATAAAGACGCTCGTGTTTAGTGGGCTCGAAATCATATGAATCGTACATATGAATGGTTGAGCGTTCTGTTTAGTTATGAAAAGAAGTTCAATTTAGATGGCGCCGGTGGTTGGGAATATTACTGGAACGATATTCGCAAAGAACCACAAAACTTTTTCAGCAGATAACCAGGAGGGGGTTCACTCATGGTGCGGGGAGCATTATCCTTTAAAGAAACTACCGTCACTACCGATATTGTTTTTAGGTTGATTTCTTTAGAAATCGACCTATTGCAATCACTTCGTTTATCTATCTATCTATCTATCTATCTATCTATCTATCTATCTATAATGAAAATTTTGTCATCACGATAACTCCCGAAATAATACTCGAAATCGAACCAAATTTGGACAGTGAACTAATCTTATAAATATCTTGGATGAGTTCGTTAACCAAGTTGCTCCGACTTTTTGTTTTCAAGTGGCAGCCACTTGAAAATTTCAAACCGACATTGTAAAAAGCATATTTAAGGCAAGATTTGCTTGAATTTTGTTGTAAATACAGGTCACATGAGGGTCTCAAAGAAGTTTATTAATGAAGTTTATCCGCCATTTTCAATAAAGTGGCAGATATTTTAAGTTAAACGGGACCACTTGAAATCAGGCTACCACTTGAAAATTTAAAATCCCTATAACTTCCGAAATAATACTCCAAATCGAACCAAATTTGAACAGTGTCTTAACTTATCTTATAAATATCTTAGATGAGTTTGTTAACCAAGTTGCTCCGCCATTTTGTTTTCAAGTGGAGACCACTTGAAAATTTCAAATTCAAATTGTAAAAAGCGTATTCCGAAATTGTTTGAATTTTGATGTAAATACAGACCACATAAGGATCTCAATGAAGTTTATTAATAAACTATATCCGCCATTTTTAATAAAGTGGCAGATATCTTAAGTTAAGCGCGGTCACTTGAAATCAGGCTCATACTTGAAAATTTAAAATCACGATAACTTTTGAAATAATACTTCAAATCGAACCAAATTTTGACAGTGATATTATCATATAATTATCTTGAATGTTTTCACTAGGCAACTTGTCCCGACATCTTGTGTCTAAGTTCCAGTCACTTGAAATCACACTGCCACTTGAAAATATGCCATCACGATAACTTTTAAAATACTAAACTGATTCAAATAAAAGCTGGTTAGTGAACTTTTGGTTCAAATATCTAGGATAAGTTCTCTTGATGACTTTATCCGCAATTTTATTTTCAAGTGGCGGCCACTTGAAAATTTGTCATTATTGTAACTTTAGTAAGACAGAATCAATTCGCTTCAAGTTTGGGTAGTGGATTTATCATTCAAATACCTCAGATAAGTTCGCTAGGCATCTCACTCCACTTTTTTTTACAAGTGGTGCCACCTGAAAATTTCTTATGATTATAATTTTTGAAATTCTGATTTAATTTAAACTAGAACTGGACAATGAACTTATCGTACAAATGTACTGGATGATTTCGATGGGCAAGTTGTTTTGCTATTTTGTTTTACAAGTCGCAGCCACTTAGACTGCCACTTGAAAATTTGCCATAATAATAACTTTTGAAACACGGCACTGATTTAAACCACAGTTGGACAGTAACCTATGTTTCAAATATCTTCGATGTGTTTGCTGGAACTTTAGAAATACTTAATCAATTCAAATCAAAGTTGAAAAATGAATTTATCATTCAAACAACAAAAATTTAGAAAATTCACGTAACTCATGAACCAATCACGTTATTGCGTCCATCTTTGGTATATCGATACTAAGTATTTTCTCGCCAAAAGTCGCCAAAAAAGTCGCCATGGGGAAAAGTCGCCAAATTTGGCGCCAAATCCATTACATGCGTTACTGGATCTTTTTAATCCGTTTTTAAGGTAAAATTAGACTATTTTAATGCTAAAACAAACTAGAAATGCAGGAAACCTAACATTTTATCAACTTACTAAGCCTCTTTGAAAAAATTTCTACAAAAAAAAAAAAAAAAAAAAAAAAAATCAAATTTGCAACGATATCTTAGATGAGCAACTTTCTCTGCCATTTTTATCGAAGTGGGAGCCACTTAATTTTTCAACACAATGACTTTTGAGATTTTGAATTAATTCGAACTATGTGTGTACAGTAGACTTATCTCACAAACGCATTTCATATATTTGTCAACTTAACCCACCATTTTTTTTCCTAGCGCCGGCCACTTGAAAATTTTAAATTCACATAAAAGTGTATTTATGAACCGATTTGCTTAAAACTCCATATGTGCATAGCCTACATCAATATTTCTACCAAGTGCATTAATAATTTGTAGCCGCCATTTTGAAACAAAATGACGGCTACTTGATAAGGAAAAAGAAATCAACCTACCCTTCCGAAAAAGCCGGAAGGTCTTGTTTTAAAAGGTCGTCAATGTTCCGAAGATTACCAGAAAGTGCTAGAAGTACGGTTACTTCTATTTAGAAAGTTGCTAGGCGGGGAAGAATGGATATATCAGCAAGGCAATTCCATCCATTCACGTGTCAGACTCTACAATGCAATAGTTAGACAAAACAAGTAACTCTTATGGACTGACCAGCCCTAAGTCCTGACCTGAACCCAATGGATAACCATTGGGGAATATTAGCTCGAGAAGTATATGCTAATGGCGTCAATTTGCATCAGTTCAAGATCGAATGCTGCAAATTAAAAGAAGTTGGTGTTCTCTAAAGACAGAAATTCTTCAAGCTATTGTTTTGAGTATGCCTGTTCGAGTTTTTGAAATGATTAGGGAAAATGGCTCAAAATTCTGAATGTTAAAGAAAAAATAATCAGTTGTCTATACAATTTTGGGAGAGTAAATTTTCAGTTTTAGTTACTATTACAATATCTGTGATTGTAAGATATTTGTTTTTGTATAATATTATTATTGTATAATATTATTTTGTATAATATTATATTGTATAATATTATTTTGTATAATATTATTATTATCTTTAATTTTTTTGAATTGTAAAAAAAAAAAAAAAACTCGTTGTATATAAACTTTTGGGACGCACTGTATACATTAATTCTAATTTTTCTGTTTCACACGTCTTACATATAATTTTTTAATTCGCATCTTGAAAGATATGGGAAATATACTAATCTATATATTTAGAAAGTAGGTCAACATTAAGAGATATAATTTTGAAAATTTAATGACAACGCTATTATAATTTAAAAAATATGATTACAATTATTCGTAAGAATACTATTGTATCTTTATGTAAATATTTCTGTAAAAAATTCAATATGGAAAAAGAGATACATTAATTATTGTTATCGAATTTAAGTTCTAAACTGCAGCATGTCGAAAGAAATGCATTTAAAACAATTTGCGATGGTCAAAATTAAAAATTTCTATTTTTAAATGATATCAAATTTAATGTAATTTAACAGATTAAAGGATAAACACTTAAGTGTTATTAACCCCTTAACTGCCCCGGGCGTATATATTCGTCTCACTAAGTTGATGCGTTAAATGCCCCGGGCGTATATATACGCTTTTTGGAAGTACAATCCTTTGTGTTGCGCATTTACCAGTGAAACTATGTACCACGGTTTTTGGAATGTAATAAAAGGTCTTAAGGGCCCTCTTCACTCACCGCTGCCGGAAGCCGAAGCTAATGTTATTCTACGGGAAATTTTTCTTTACAAATAACTTATTAACTAATACATATTTTTAAATCCTGTTTTCACATTCTGAAAGTTCCCAGCTGTTAAATTGACGCACTTTTTCTAAAAAATTATTTTTTAAATTTCTTACATTTTATTTTGAAGCTGCAAAATACAAATTTTCAATATGTGAAATTTTTTCATTTTGCAATTTCGAAATAAAATATTAAAAATTAAAAAAATACATTTTTAAAAAAGGTCCGTCAATTTAACAGTTGGGAATTTTCTGAATGTGAAAACAGAATTTAAAAATATGTATTAGTTAATAAGTTATTTGTAAAGAAAATTTCTCCATAGAATAACATTGGCTCGGGTTTGCAGCGACGGTGAGTGAAGAGGGCCGTTAAATGTGACCTTGATAGTGTTTAATGGATTTACTTATTTCAGAGAAGAGGGGAATGGGAGGATTCAGAAAAGGAATATTTCTGGAACAGTGAACGCGCGCCTGTGTGAAAAACGGTGGCCCTGGGATCTCGTTAATTTACTTTGGTAGGTAAGGGGTTAATGAATGCCGCTTAAAATTTAAAATATTTTTCTAATTTAAAAAAAAAAAAAAACTTTTCAAATTCTACTTGTTAAATTTCAATTTTGTAAAAATTATTTTAATTTATAATAATAACAGGAGACTTGGCGCTGGAATATTAAAACCCGAATAAACTACTACGTCAGAAACGCCAAAAGAAAAATATTTGCGATGCATACAGCTGTTTCGGTAACCTTAAGCGTACCGTCTTCAGTGCAGAAAGTGTTCTTTTTTGCACTGAAGACGGTACGCTTAAGGCTACCGAAACAACTGTATGCTTCGCAAATATTTTTCTTTTGGCTTTTCTGACATAGTAGTTTATTCGGGTTTTAATTGATCTTAATTTATACTTATATAATCACAAAAGTTTAACTATTTAAATTATTTATCTACTTAGATTATTTTAGCTTAGGGAAAATTGTTGTGGTATATAACGTTATGTTATAACAGTTTACAGTAATTTCTTATTATCAAGTGTCTTTAAAATGGAACTTATTATGTTAGAACATTTAGTAAACATTACCTTTCATCAAATAACTTACGAAAACATCAAGAGCTATCTACTTTCTAAAGAATAAGTTTTGTTTGCGTTTGCAATTTGTTACGCTGGTCACGAATTTAGCTATTTCTATTGAAAACAGAGACGAAATTGCTTCGAATAATAATGATTTTAATTAGCAAAGACAAACTATAAACTTTTGTCTTACAAAACGGAAATTTTTCCCGTGGTGTGTACATGTATATGTGCTATAGATGATTAGTTTAGGAAAGGATTTCAGGTCCGATTCTTTGATTTGTAGATTTTTTACTTTTTCTTACTCATATGCGAGTACATGATAGAAAAAGTATTGTCTTCGGATAAAATTTTCGAAATTGAATTTTTGTTGTATTTATACGTTTTAAGGTCCCCTGAATAAAAGCAAACAAACTGTTTTTAGCGGTTGGTCTGTCTGTGTGTCTGTTATCAGCGTATCTCAAGAACAAATAGCAGCAGAAAGACCAAATTCGTTATTCTAATTCTGTATCATATAGGGATGCTACACTAAATTTTTCGTTGAGATAAAGCTCACAGATTGTGTGCAGGGACATCCAAGAAAATTCAAATATATTATACGTTTATGTGCAGAGTTTAACATCTATAGGCTGCACTAAATGAAATGAAATGAATTATTAAACGTACAAAAGAATTATTGCGAAACTTAATCTCCAGATTAAATTATCTACAGTCTTTCTGTCCTCCTGAGGATCTTGCCTTTCTGGAGATTCCGCTAGAATAGAAAGTTCTTTCCCCAGCAGGTTAGCGACTGGACATCGAACAAATATGGCTGATCTTCGTTCAAAAACCACTCGATCACCGTAGAATGTAATTTAATTTTACTAGCGTCTGACACTTTTCTTTTAATTAAAATAAAAACATTTTTATTTATCTTTAGAATTCCTTGTAGAATGTCATTTGAAATTTTGCAGAGCGTAATGGTATCGCATATAACAGCTTGAACAAACATGGCGGATCGGCTGACGGGTCAATGTCTAGTCTCTTGTTAAATTTCTTGCAGGTAAAGTTTCCAGAAAGGCTGACAATGTTCGATGATGGGTTCTTCCTGTTCCTATTTTTCTCTAATTCTGTCGGAGTAATAACGCTTGGAACAATATTGTTTGACTTATATATATATATATATATATATATATATGTGTGATATGCTAACTACGCTAGAATTCTTTTTAACGCATTAAAATATCATTGGATTGATAACAAGAAAGCTCTATAGAACTGGCTTTTTAAAGTAATAATTACAAAACTTTGAATAAACACCATAAAATGCAATAAACTCGCAACAATTGTTTAGGGTCGAAAGAGCACGTCATCAGGTGAACAAAGTAGGCACGAGTGCTGCAGTCAAAGCGACAACGCACAAAACTGTTGCAAATGAAGAGCAGAAGTATATAAAGACGAATGTAAATATAAATACTGGTGTGAGCAGAATTATTAAAAAAAAAGGAGAAAATAAATAAGTAAAATTAAAAAACGTAACAAAATCTAACAATTTAAAATATGTCAAAATTAAACGAAAATACAACTTGTGTGAGTAATTTCCAAGCATCAGACAAGAACGGAGTGGAAGAAATATCATCAACAAGATTTTTCGAATTTTTAAATATGTAAAAAGCTTCATGGATATCCAAATAGGAAGAGGAGATTATGTAAATTCCACTATTCCTCTATTGAAATTGAGGAGCTTGTGAATTTAGTTCATTTATATATCAGGCAAACTGTTTTCATCTTTAACGGTACTTATTATTCCCAAAATGAGGGTCCTCTCTCTCCTTTGCTTTGCGCCATTTTTGCGCACTATTTTAAATAAAAACTCTTCGCTGTATATAAATTTCCTCACTGGTTCAGTTATGTTGAAGACACATTCGTTCTTGTTCCCCCTGACGTCGATTTTTCCAGTTTACTTCCTTTGGCAATTCGATTGATCCATGCATTCAGTTCACTTTCAAGATTAAAAAGGTTTGTTCTTTGTCTTTTCTTGACGTTTTTATGTCTAAACACAATAATCGGTTCTCAACCACTGTCTTTAGAAAACCATTTTCTGTCTTTCTTCCACCGCATGCTCTCTCTAACCACGCACCTGGGTCCTCCGTGGCCGAGTGGATATGTCACCACACTGCTAATCGCCTTCGAGCGTAGGAGAGCGGGTTCGATTCCCGCGCTGGCCCTGGGTGTTTTCTCCAATTCTTCGTATTGTAATTCTGCCATGTGCTATCTGTAATTATCTGACGACGATTTACAAGCGGACTATAAGTCAAGCATACAAATCTGATGTATATGCTATCAATAAAACAAACCATGCACCTCAACAGAAGATGCCTGATTTCTATACTTATGTTTTTCGTGTCTTACACATTTGTTCTGATCCATCTAGTCTTTTGAAAGATATTAAGTATTTAAAATCTCTTGCTCTTTCTCGAGGCTATAATCCCTGTATTATCCATAAAACTCTATATAATTTCAGGAATCCTAAATGTTCTGCTCTCAAATTGAACGATCACAGTCTTATCCCATTTGTTTTTCTTTCTTATTCATCACTTTCTTTCAAAATTTCTAAAATTCTTTCAAAGTTTGGCTTTAAAGTCATTCACAAACCCTTCAACAAAATTAAATTATCTTCTCTTAAAGATCCCATTCCTACTGAAAACCATTCTGGCATTTATTTAATCCCGTGTTCGTTAGGTTAAATTTTTTCAAACCAGGAGGCGTTTGAAAAAATAGAATAAATGAGCACCGTCGAAATGTTCGTAATGAAGAGAACTCCAAATCTTCTATTGCTTCCTACAGCTGGGTTCATGGTCATCGTTTTGGTTTTTCTAAAACTAACATAATTTCACCTCCTGTATACTCTTCCCATTTGTATATCCATGAAGCTTTTTACATATTTAAAAATTCGAAAAATTTTGTTAATGATATTTCTTCCACTCCGTTCTTGTCTGATGCTTGGAAATTATTCACATAAGTTGTATTTTCGTTTAATTTTGATATTTTTGATATTTTTTAGATTTAGTTGTATACTTTAATCTTATTTATATTTTAATATTATTTTTATTTTCTTATTTCATAATTCTGCTCACACCAGTATTTATATTTACGTTCGTCTTTATATAATTTTGCTCTTCAATTGAGCCGGTTTTGTGCGTTACCGCTTTGACTGCAACACTCGTGCCTACTTTGTTCGACTGACGAAGGATCGTGTGTTCTTTCAACCTGAAACATTTGTTCTGAGTTTATTGCATTTTATGGTGTTTATTCGAAGATTTGTAATTATTATCCTAGGACTGGTTTGTTTGATCCTTTTCTTTCATATTCTGAGTAGTACAAAGCTGTTTCGCTATGTATTTGCAAATTGTGAGTGACGTTTTAGAGGTTCTGTAAGCAGAGCGTTATATACCACTTGAATCCTTTTCATTTAATCGACTGATTTTATCGAATCATAAAACTTCTTATAAATACAATGTTTACTATACCAATCAGATGAAGATATATTCTATCTAAACGACCTGTACAGAAATATCTTGTATGGAATGCCTCCGGGGAATGCCAGTTATTTCTTCTTTGATGGATAGAAGCTTCTCAAATTACAGAGAATTTCTGGCAGCAAATAGGACACATTTTTTACAGTGTACTGGTACAGACACTCCCAATGCCACATGTGCACTTACGTTAATTATACGGTGATTTGAAACAAATCATTAATTTCATATTGAAAAAAAAAAAAAAAATAGCTAATTTTCTTTCCATAGTTTTTCAAAAATATTTCTCTTCGACTCCATTCTTAACTCCTTTAAATTTTTCCCATTTTTGTCATCCTAGCAAGTTTGCTGCTGAGAACAATTTTCTTGTTTGTTTTCGTCTAGATCAGGCCCTGCGACTATGCGCTAATCATGATATGTAACTCTTTCAGGTCTGAGCCATTTCAACTGTATGTCTCCTGCTGAACTGAGAAGTTTTGGTACTTTTCATTTTTTTTTTTTTTTTTTTTTTTTTTTTAATACTATAAGATATGTTTCTGATCAACTGTTTTTGCTAGAAAGTTTAAACTGATTTTATTCATAATGTAGAAATTATTTCAATTTACTATGAATTAAAATTTAATAAGAAATTTTGGAAAAAAAGCAAGTTTTAAAGTAAAGAAAAAAGTTTTGCATACGGAAACGTCATTTTGAGCATAAAATTTTAAATAAAATTGCATAAAAACTTACCCTAATGGTTTACGAAAATCTAAAAATAGCTTTTATTCGTAAATAGCATCATTTAATAAAACGCACAAAATAACTCTCACTCTCATTTGAATTTTGATTCTAGATCGTTTCCTAAATTCACATATGTTAGGTGCTGCTATCTATCTATCTATCTATCTATCTATATATATATATATATATATTTAAAGTAGATGATTCTCGAGCATCTTCCCGAGAGATTATCGGGCTTAGTTTGTTTCAAAGAGAATGGGAACCCGAGTGACACTCGTGCTCAGATTGCAAAGTGCTAAAGCGTAGAAAGTGGAAGGTGGTGTTCGCTCTTACTTCCTGGCCATTTGCGACGTACTATTCAGAGTAAACTTACGATATAACTTCACTTACAAGTAGTGTTGCAAAAAACCCAAAGTTTTTGAAAGATGGGAAAAAACCCGCGAATATTGGGGAATAAACCCGGAACTTTGGGTAATATTGGGAATTTTAAAAGTAAACAAAACCAGTCATCTTTCAAAATGAAAGTTAGAGCTAACGCATTGAACATACATATATAGTCGGTAACAAAAGTGTCCGAGCACTAGCAAAAATTCCTATGTAAAAAAAGTACACTTCATACGGTTTTGTTAAGTAAATCCTAATCGAATCCTGTTCTTAGACTGACTAAGAACAGAATTCGACAAGGATTTATTTAACAAAACCGTATGAAGTGTACTTTTTTTAGATAGGAATTTTTGCTAGTGTTCGGACACTTAAAATGTCAATGAGTATTGCATAAACTAGTTTTAATGCAGGACCAATTTTATTTTCAGGCAATACTGCTTCTGTTCATTGCAACCATTACATAATATTTTTTAATATATATTTGCAAAAGAGAAAGAAACTGACATTTTTTTTTTAATTTTGGACTTTAAAAAAAAATTATTTCTAGCAAAACAAATAAATTTGAACTATGTATGTTCTGTTTTTAAATTAAAAATGTAGTTTAAGTAATCTTACTTGATCAGAAAGGTCTTTAAAAGATTACTGTAATGATTTTGATTGATTCTTTTTGTTTTAGGTTTTTCAATAAATACTCATTTTAAATGTTTCACAAACAAGTACAGTCAACTCTCTTTTATCTGCAATCTGAAATTTATTAGAAATAATCTTTCTGTTTTAATGTCTATTTATGAAATAATAATAATAACTTTGTATCTGCAAAAGAAAGAAGAGTTGAGTTGCTTTTCACAGTTACAGTTAAAAATGCTAAATAGGAAATCATTAAAAATAATAAAATGATAAAAATGTGTCCATGCATAAATTTATTTCAAAACTCCCAGAAAATTTCAAAATTCCCAGGAATTTTCAAAATTTCCTTCCCAAAAAACCCGGTTTATTTCCGGGGAAGAAACGGGTTTTTTCCAGCCTTTGCAACACTAGTTTGTTAGACTGTGATGGCTCCTAGCTGGAAAACATCCCTTGCTTGGAACGTCCCGCTACTTAAACATTTAATACTAGAAAATATTTTCGCATAACTATCCTAATTGAACTTTATCAAAGTTACCCAAAGTTATCCTGTCTCTCAGACGAATCTAACTGTAACGTTATAACTTCACTGAAAGCCAAAACTCTACTATAACTTGAAATATCACGCACAATTTCCTTTGTAAAACGCTATCATCAATCCCCGTCGGGCTAGTCGTTCGGAGGTTTTCGTGTTTTTCCACCGAAATTTGAGTAAATACGGGCTATGATTAATTAAAGAGACCCACGAAGGGCCCATCACCCATGCAAAAGATTGCTGTGTTGTCAAATTCCCTTAACCCCAACAAAACGCATCTAATCAACAAATCTATTCAACCTAAATATATATACATATATATGGGAGAGTAGGAAGGGATGGGACAGGTTTGACAAAAATATTTTTCATAAATTTACTTTTACTGGTACAATACTGTAAGTTTCGCAGAAACAAATTGAAACATTTTAACATCTTTTAAAAATATAAATTTGATGGTAATTATTAAAATATTAATTTTATAATCCAATTAACATTGTCATAAAAATGTCCCATCCCTCCCTTATATGAGGGAGGTATGTGGCATGTTTATAAAGTTAAATAAATACATAAACAGACATACTATGAAAAATGACAAAAACAGTGGGACAAGATGCATGTAAGGTTAATTAATTACGAATACGACCTATTTTATCCAACATTAGAGTATAATGTACCAATTAAATAAAATTTTTCAAATACATAATCAGTTATTTTTTCTTTTTTCACTTATAGCAGGGAAAATACTGTTTTTTAGTTCAAATATACAAAATTAGGTTTTTGTTATATTTATATGTTTTGTGGTTCCCTGAATATTAATAAGGTTTTTAGTGGATAGTATGGGTGTGTTTTAACATATCTCAAGAACCAAGGCCTGATTATCCAAAAGGCTCATGAAGCACAAGCTTCCCCTCTAAAATTTAAGAGGGGGCCCCATGAGGATTAAAAATATGGTCTCGAATTTTTTGTTTCATATTTTCACACTGAGATTGAATTTTTTCTGAGAAAGGTTACCTAAAACAAGACAAAACACTCACTATTTCGGGAAAAATCTATTATTTAACCTCAAAAATCTGAATGTTCTTAATTAAAAAGTTGTATGATTTTAATATTCTGTGTAGAAACCACCCAGATGTATGAAAAAAAATAATAATAATAAACACACACTATTTTTTTGGTCTATAGCATTTTTATATTACAATATGTAGCAGGAAAACAAGATTTTCCGAAATGAAAGGGGGCCCCGAAATGATGCTGAGCTTCCCCTAGCTTCAAAGATTAATCGGGCCCTGTCAAGAACAAATATTACCAAGAACTCCTAACTGTAATTGGTGAGTGTAATTTCTTTTGTATATTTTACCATGTCCAGGGAAACAGCTCAGGAATGAAAATGAATTCCTCATACATATATGGTAAATAAAGTATTTTTAAAATTTAAAGGGTAAATAAAAGTCGTGTGAGTGCCTCAGCAATTATTTTCCAGGATTTTGAATTTGTTTCGTGCATTTTTTTCCTCCATCTATTCATTCATTTGCCTCTTGATATTTTCTGTTTAAGGAGTATCAGAATCTCCATTCTTCTTCCTTTTTTTTTACATGTCCCATCCCTCCGTTTTAATTATTTTTCAAAAAATAATTTATTATTAAGCACATGCTACTTTTAGGCTTAATTTAGTTACTAATTCATAAATGTTATATTATTAGGTATATAAAATATGAAAAGTGATTATGCTGACAACAGTGACTGACGTTGAAAGCTTGCCTTGAAAATTCAGCAGTTGTTTACTTTTAGTGTTATAAAATAGTTTTTTTTTGTTGCATAAACTTACAGAGTTCTCCAACTAAAAGGGTACATAGCAACAAATATGAGGCTGTAGTTACTTCACATGGTGGAAGTGTCAAAAATTAAAAACAATGCTTATTTTAAGAATAATTTTAGGTGTCCCGTCCCTCCCGACTCTCCCCTATATATCTTTGAAAATCTTCACAATTTCTAGTATCACTATAAAAACTGGATCTGTGATCTCCCATCCTGACAGTATCATTATCCCTTTTACATAAAAGTCTGGTGGTTTGAGAAAAAAAAAAAAAAAAAGAATTAACAATGATCACATTTTTAAATTCATTATATTATACATGTTTTTTTTTTTTCAGATTAGTGATATAGAAGCAACATTTTCCCAATGGAAAACGTCATCAGCTTCTAAGCTGAAAAAATTATTATCATTTGTTCCTTATTATCTCCATAAAGAATTTTACGAAATCCTCTTAAACCACTCAATTAATTAAAAAAAAAAAAAATCACTACCAACGTCACGGAGTAAGATGAATGTACTAGTGATTCTCTCACTGATCGATGATAACGAAAAAAAGTCTGTGCACCCGTTCGTAAAAGTTTTTTATGCGAGAAAAGAAAAAGAACGAAGGTGAACGATTGCCCCTCGATTACATGTTTTATAACGTGAGGCGACCAGAATATCTAACTTCATCGTCAAATACCAAGGGGAAAAGGATCTCCTCTTCCCCTTTTCTAATTAATCAAATTGCTCCAGGGTGTAAACTCAGCTTCACGTTATTCCCCTTCTTCAAATGAAAAGATACCTGAACTACAATAAAAGACATTCTTAGTTTCAGTGCTCGTAAAGAGAAAAATTCTTGAATTTTTTCACATTTTATTAACTTTGAGAACCTCCAATTATCATTTATCACCCAAACCCTAACCCTTATTTGGCGGCAACTTTCAGAGATACCATATCTCTAGAGAATCGATCTGAATAAGCTCTGCTCACGCGGGGATCTATTCATAGACAAAATTCTATTTTTTTTATTTTAAGAAATATTCTCTTTAAGTTTTTATCAGTTTCATTGTAGGTAAGCATTAATCGCGCCCAACTGCAGGTACTCTGAAGCACATTGTTGTCTTTACTGTTTCTAGAGATGAGCACTGTTTATCTTGACCAAATGCTAAAAAGTTAAGAAAAATTGATTTAAAGAGAGATGAATATGTAATTTTTAAAATTCGACAAAACAGCGAAATATGTACACTTTTGAAAACAATACCATGGATTTTATTGGAATTAAAACAATAGTTAAAAAAAAAAAAAAAAAAAGTTATACATTAAAGCTATGTGTGTACATCTTTCAATAGACTGTCATAAAAGTTAAGAAAAATTGATTGAAAGGGATGAATTATATAATTATCTTAAATCCGACAAAACAACGAAAGATGCATTGCTTTTTGGAATAATACAATGGACTTTATCAAAATACAAGCAATAGTAAAAAGATTATTAATGCATTAAAGCTGTGTTTGTACGTCTTTAAATGAAGACTTTTTATTCTCATCTCATTTAACCCTTTCATTCCCCGTGATGCCAATTGGAATCATAACATTTCAGATTTACTTTCTTGCCATCTAACACTCCCGGTGATTCAAAATGAACAAAATTAAAATCTATATACATTTTCCCACCGAAAAATATATATTTTAGATGATTTCACTATCCTTGGTGATAAATGAAAGTATATTTTATTCTATTTTAATAATAATATCGGAATCAGTTTCCTGTTTTGGGCAATTTAAGTAAATTAACTGTTCGAAATATTTTTTATTTTATTTTTCAATGTTTATAATTCGAATTTTAAATTAATTGCAATATGTATTTCATCCAAAATTTTGATACTTTTATTATTGAAAAGATATGATTTTAAATGGCATGAGTGGTTATATTAAACATAAATAAACACCTCTCAGTTGTTTTGTTAGCTATATCAATTCGTACTCTGCTATTAGTCCTGTTTTTAAAAAATATTTATACATATTACCTTTGAAATAAATTTATGACTAAATATAAGATTTATTCTTTTATGGACGGAAAAAGTTGGGAATGAAAGGGTTAAATAAGACCACTTGTCCATATCCAACATCAGATTATGCAACAATTCTTGAGATACGAATCTTATCTATGATTATATGTATCAGTTGTCTAATGTTCTTAGTAAAGTTGGAGAACACGATCCAGCTGCTATCGTCTCTTCAACCCCCCACCCCAAAATATGATCAATAGGATTTAAATTAAGTTAGCACTTTTCTGCGGAAAATTACTTTTTAGGTGTTCCTGTACAACACTGTAAAAAAAAAAAAAACCTGTTAAAAGTACAGGAAAAATTTGGCAGCTGGGGTGCCAGTATTTCTCGGTCAAATATACAGGACAAAACTGTATTTTTAACAAAAAAAAAAAAAAACTGTTTGATATACAGGATTCCTGTGTAAAATATATGTCAGTGATACAGTTTTACGGTTTTAAACTGTATATTTGACGGAGAAATACTGATACCCCAGCTGCCAGATTTTTTCTGTTCTTTTAACAGTTTTTTTTTCAGTGAAGACTGGGTCTAAATGAATAATCAAATTAAAATAAAATACTTTAAAAATAATTTAAATAATCTTTAAAATAATTACAGTTTGACAAATGTGGTTATTTATTTATTGAATAAAAAGTTCAGGGAAATTAATTACAAAAAACGTGATTTTATTTTTTAAATCTTTAAACTTGAAATAGAAACATTAACCCTTTCAATCGCAGTGTTCCCGCTGATGGAACACCTAATTTTAATTCTCAAGTGCAAAACCTCATCCCGGAAATTTTTTAGCAATAATTTACATTTATAACATAGCAGAAAAGGCCCTTTTTTTAACGTGAAAATTTAAAATTTCTTCTATTTTAATTATGTTCGTAAATTCCGGTGGCAGTATAATTTAAATAATCCAAATTACCTTGCCTCGCAGAGGGTTAAAATACTCCGGAATAAATTAAAGTGTTGGGATCTATGCAACTTTTACGAGTTTTTGTTGTCGATAATGTTTACTTATAAAGTGATTTATTTATTAAATTAAATATTATTTGAATTTAATAAGGTTTACTTACAGATGTTTCAAACCGAAAATTTCTCGAAAAGGAACAATGCTAATTTTTTATTTTTTAAATATTTATGATCGGCTATGTGTCTAAAAGCCATTTTTAAAATTAGTTTAGTAATTTTTAAAATAAATTAAGTAGTGAACGTTAAAGGGTTAAGAAAGAAAAAAAAATTACAGCAATAAACTAGGTTTAGAACTTTGAGGGGTAGTGGTGGTTGCATTAAAATAGCTTTGCTCATTAATAAGTGGTATCTTTAAACATTAACATACAAAAAAAAAAAAAAAAGAAAGAAAGAAAGAAAAGAATGAATGAATGAAAGAAAGAAAGATTAACTTAAAAAATGCTAATGGTACAAATTAATTATATAAAAAGTTACTGTAAATGTTTAAAAGGTTGAAGATAGTTTTATTTAAATGGTTGGATTAATTAAGTAATGAAATGAATTTTAATTCATAAAAAAAATCCTTCTTTAATCATTGGCATCTTTTTTTACAAACGCAATTCAATTAAACGTTTTTATAAAACTTTTTTTAACTGTCGTTTTATTTTATTTTTTGACTTGTGTTACTCTTTTAAAATTTTTGTGAGGAGACCGTTGATAACATTTTCTGAAATATACTTTGTTAAAAAGGTATGTTTATTTATTTTGAATTTTGAAAGACTCCAGGAAATATTGTTTAAAAATTATTAGTTGAAAGATTTGTTAAATTTAATGAAATTCACATAAGAGTGAAAGGGAGGGGGGTGGTAAGCGGCATGTTCGCGAAGTTGCTGTGAAATGTAACTTTATATCACACTTGCCAACATCCTAATTAATATTCCGTAGTGCTGTTAGTCCCGCCCTTTTTTTCACACCGGTAAATTTTTAGAGTAATATTCTCCAAATGCAATTACGATTCAATAAGATGAAAAATACTCTAAAAATTTACTGATGTGAATAAAAGGCGTGGCTAACTGTACTACCGAATATTAATTACCATGTTGGTAAGTATGCTTTATATCTACGGCATTACGAAACAGACAAAAAATATACTTAAAACTTTTTTATTTAATTACATAAGAATATTTTTTGAGATATGTGCAATAAAAATTATACATATCATCTCATTATGGTAATTCATAGCTGCCAAGTTTTTTAATTTATTCCAGAATACTTTTAGCCCCGCCCTTTTTTCCACACCATAATCTCTGTAGAAAAATTTTCTTCAATATATAATTACTATTAAATATGAAGAAAATTACTCTAAAAAGATTATGGTGGAAAAAAGGGGCGGGACTAACAGCATTCCGGAATAAATTAAAAAACTTGGCAGGTATGGTAATTAATGAGGATTTTGTGAAATGATACTTTAGTGTACCACTGACACTTTAGAGGTCGAAAATAGTATTTGGATCTTTAAAAAGTGTGAAACGGTATTTATCTTTTATGGTCCTCACATTTTTCCTAAGATTCATGAGAGATTCCCTCAAGTAATATAGGAATTAATTGTAGCACACGTGAAAATTGGGAAAAATGCCATGCAAAAACAGTAAGAGCAATATAGCTGCCAATATTTTAATTTATTCCGGAGTACTTTTAGCCCCGCCTTTATTTCGCACCACTTTATTTATAGAATTTTTTTTTTTCAATACACAACTTCCATAAAATAAGAAAAAAATTACTTTAAAAAAATAAGTGGTGTGAAATGGAGGCGGGGCTAAAATTACTCCGGAATAATTTAAAATATTGGCAGCTATGTAAGAGCCATTGTTGCCAGACTTGGCGATTTTTACTCATTTTGAGGAGTTTTGAAGATTGAGGGGAAATATTTGAGGACAGATTTAGCGGGGAGCAATTTGGGGTAAAAAAAAATTTAAGAGAGAATATGGGCGTTTTCTTTAAAATTAGTTAAAGATTACCTTTTTCTAAAATCACACACACACACGCAAAAAAAAAAAAAAAAAAATCAAATTTATCAGATGATAATGTATTGATTCTGGAAGCTATTTCAGAAATAAAAAAGCAACATTTCAACCTTCTGATTATAAATTTATCCTGACTTTTTCTGCACTTGTATTCCCTGACTTTGAGAATTATTTGCCTTATGTGTGCTGTAGCAAGCATAGTGATTGCTTGATACGTGTGGATTGCCGCTTGCTTCGCTTGAAAAATCAAGTTTAAAGAAAGCTAAACCAGTATAAACTTGGATGCTTAATCTTAGCTTGAATTAAACTAGCAGGCGTGAAATATCAAGTTTGATGCAAGCTTTTTAAGCTGTTTGGGTATACCTCGTTTTTAATGTCTTTTATAGTCAATAAAAACTGTTTTTATGTACGTATGGGTTAAGTACAAATAGTTAAAAATGAGGAAACTAGATTCAGAATGTTGCGCAGATTTAAAATTTTCCAAAAACTAGCTTGTTGAAAGTTATTTTTGTAAATAGGGATTTATTTCTATAAAGAGCTTCATTTGGCGAAAAATTGTGAGTTTAAATTTATTAAGGTAAACGCACCAGTAGTGGACACTTTAAGAACATTTTCCGGCTACTTTTTGTGTAATTTCCTAAATTTTAGAGTTTCAAAAAATAATTAATGTTTCAGACCTTTACTAATACTCTTTCTTAACACGACTGTATTATGAAAATTGCTAATTGTAGCATTTATATATGTAAAAAATCAAAAATCCGAAGAGCTTAAAGTGAGCCAGTAGTGGACACACTAAAAACCCAGTAGTGGACCCTTTTTTGTTCCAGTAATGGACCCCTTTGAATTTTTGCTTTAAAATTCAAATCTAAAATTGCTAGATTACAGAATTGTGTCCACTACTGGATCTGACATTAAAAGTCACATGAGTCAGTAGTGGACAGGGCTGTCCACTATTAGTCATGATGACATTTTTCGGCACCAGTAGTGGTCACCCATAAAAATACTATGTGTTAATACAAGATTTAAAAAATAGCGCAATAAATGAATTCTGCATACTTATTTCAGTCATATGAAACCAAAAGGTAGAAGAAATCATTTAAAAATAAGCAGAGAGCGAGCAAATAAAATTTAATTTCCTTATTCAAAGTGATAAGAAGAAAACGGCAAATTCACAAAAAGTGGAATTTGTTTTTTGTTAAACTAACATTATTTTAAAACTAATGGCCGGAATTATTTTTTGTTAAAGGGTTTAACAGTAAGGGACTATAACTCCCTTTCTGAATATTGCTCGAATCTTCAGAATTTTTAGGTAGCTTATTTTCCGAGTGTAAAATTAAAAGTTTCCACTACTGGTACAGGGTCCACTACTGGTGCGTTTACCTTAAATAACTTTTCATTTTTTCTAAAAAAAAATTACATTTTTTAAATAAATTGAATTGGAGATTTCTTTTTAGAAAACACCCTTGATTTAGGGGGAATTTGAAAACTGTTTGGGTAAACTGACTTTCAACCGTTTGGCAAGACTGGCGAGAGCACTGTATAAAATTCTTTCTGGAACAAATACGGCTATATGTAGCGTCTAGTGCTTTGTAGTGAAATTAAAGAGAAGTATAAATGTTCTATTCTTATTAATATCGTTGATATTTCTTCCATAAATTGGATTTTACACGCTTTTTAAACTAATGATACTTTAATATACTTTTGGTAGATAAAGGGATAAAAGACTACGACTGTAATATGAAAAATGTCATTCCAATAATGTTTTTCCAATTGGAATTTTGAAGTGAAAACTTCTTTAGGCGCGTTGAGCCCTTTTTGGGTGAACAAAAATCATGGAACTCGCGTCATCGTCACCGAACGCTTTCCATGAGCTATATGTATACTGTGTATATATGTACATAAATATACCTCCGTGCGTTATTAGTATACATTATATATATATACAAAGAGTATATATCTCTACATATATAGCCAGATATGTAGCGCACGGCGCGGCATGCCTCATACACACATTTATATATATATATGTATAAAATGCATACTAATACGAGTAGTATACTGGCTACTGGCATCTGTCTCTTTCTAGTTCTATACTCTATTTAGGTATGTACTTTTCCACAGTATATTCATAGTTCACAAAGTACAAGCACGTGTTTTTATACAGATTGTTATATTCTTCTTTTTGCTTTCAATATAAATTTTCAAATAAATAATAATAATAATAATAAATTATTTTTGTCATATTACAATATTACCACTTCTTTACAAACTAAAAATAATTCAAAAATAATAATCTAATAGCTCGACGATACAATTCACAAGTTACTTAGTTTTCACTTTTATCGGCAGTCCCCAGTGACTGCCCCGTTTAAAAAAAGATTTTGATTTTAATTCCTTATAGAATGTCTCAGAAAGTAATGTGAAATTAATTTACGAAATGGAATCTGTATCCTGCATACACTGTTAAAAATGCAACTTTGCCGCCAGAAATTCTCTGTAATTTGAGAAAAAAGTCGTAAATTATGGAAAAATTACGTTGTCAAAACGTATTTTTCTGTGATTACCGAGAATTTCTGGCAGCAAAGTTCCATTTTTTTAACAGTGTAACTGAAAAACAAACGGTCGTAGAATGTTGTAAATATATAATTATTAATGTTATGACGTGTGGTACATCTTCAATTGAAATCTTGGTGCGATTTCCCACTTTACACATGTCCACATTTTTAGATTTTTCGTATGCACGTATGTGCGTGTATGTTTGTATGTGCATGTATCTCGCATAACTCAAAAACGGTTGGATGTTAAAGGTTGCAAATTCGCATGTAGGTTTGTTGTAACATCTATCTATGCACCTCACTTTTCGTCTTGCTATAATTTTCCGTTTTGAAGTTGACCGTCGCCAATTGCCTATTGCGCAGCACTAGTGCGACGTAAAACCCATCGAACCAACCAACCTTTTTGAAGTTATTCATAAAAAAATTATCCATATTGACCAAATACTAGAAATTTTTGGGCATTATGTGAACTACCGTCATATATATTTCAACTAAAAGTTAATGATAGAACCCGTAATGATACTGCAACGAAAAATGTTGACATTATTGTGCGTATAATATAGCTCATAAAGAAATAGGCAGGTTCTCAACAATTAATGAACTTGCTATGGATATTATTGATATAGTCCAATAAAACAATCATTTGTATTACAAAAGTCAAGTAAAAAAGCGTTCAATACTCCACAAGTAAGAGTTTCACAAATATAGGGTTAATAATCAATCGCCACTATAATTACAATAATAAAACTTGTATTTTTATTAATAAAACTAAAATAATTGACTTGAATCTAATTCGTGGAAGTGCTTTAGTATATTTTACCACGTCCAGGAAAATTGCTCAAGAATGAAATTCAAGAATGAATTCCTGCCTGTGAGTTTAGTTAAATTGTGATATATTTTTATGGCTTTTGTTTTTAGTTAATTTATGTGTGCATACCAGTTTCAGCTTCTGTCGATTTTTAATCCAAAATTTTAATACTCTTTATATATTTGGCGTTAATCCTTATTACTCGCGTTCGTCTGAGTAGGTGCAGGAAGGCAAAGGTTAGTCCATGTGATTTCCGGGGAGAGAGGGTTAGGTTCTATGATTTTAAGAGAGAGATAAATAACGACAGTGCTTCTTGGGCATGTTCCTCCAGATCCTTCCTCATTTTGCCCGAGAGAATAAGGATGAAGTCATCTGAATATGCATGGATTTGCAATTTGCAAGCCATTCTTTTGCATTTCATTTACAATTAGGTTCCATAGGACTGGCCCTAGACAAGAGCCTTGAGGGCATCCTTTGGATTGAGAAATGTCTGTGAAACCCGATCCTCAGTTTACGGAGATGAATCTGTCTGCTAGGTAGGTGCTTATGACTTCAACAATATTCTCTGGGCAAATCAGGGATTGCAGTGTTTTGAGGATATGGGGCCATTCGATGCTATCGAATACCCCTTTAATGTCTAATGAGACTAGAGTTGTGTAGTTTCCAGAGCTGTAACTAAAGCTGCAGGAAGACAGGATTTTCGAAAGTGTCATTTTATAGGATCTGCCCTTCCTGAATCCAAATTGATTATTGGTTATTAGGTTATTGATTTCAAAGAAATGGCTAAGTTTGGTTACTAATAGATTTTTAATAATTTTCCTAATGTGGGCAGCAGGCAGATCGGTCGGTAGGAGGTGGGTTCAGAGGAGGGTCTTTCTTTGCTTTAGAAATTATACAACTTTTTCGGTGCCTAGTGTTTTTGTAAAGTATCTGTGTTGTAAACAATAATTTACTCATTTAAGAATAATTTTTTAGAGGCATTTATTTGTTTGTTTAAGGATTTTGAAATGAATTCCATCAGGACCAGGGCCTTGTTGTCATTGAAATTGTTAAGTGCAGAACGGATTTCCTCCACCGTGAAGGTTTTGTTCTCTGGAGCAGTGAAGAATAGTGTTTTTTTACAGCTGATTACTGGAAGTGTTTCTAGCTGCAATTCTGTTGGGGTGAAGAATCTATTGCTATATAATTTTTGATCTGGACCGAATTTATTAGACTGTGTTGGATAAAAGTTTTTCCAAGCCATTTGTTTTGCATAATTTAGGTGTTTCTTGAGCATCAGCAGCGCGAATAGAGGAGATTAGAGTTTTTGTAAAACTCTTAAGTTGGTATTAATTTGTGATTTGGTTTTGTTGTAGGGAAAGTGTTTGTGCATGGCATTTTGAAAGTTTTGTGCATTTTGAAAAGGTTCCTCTATTCGTTGTAAATCTGCGTTTTATTTTTGTTTGTGGTGACGATTGTATTGTATATATGGTCTGAGCGCTTGTAGGTGTCTAAGACCAGTCGTTTATTTTTGTGAATGTGGATGGGTTTACTGGGGTAAAGTCCGGCCAGCCTTTCGAGTCATCGCTTTTGGAAGATGAGTGTTGAGTTTTCGATCTTGACAAAGCAGAGATATTAATTATGATTTCTGTGAGGCTGCTACCTCTAGCGTCTTCATGTTTTGAACACCAGAGAGGAGAGTTAACATTGAGGTAGCAGCTGCTCAAGAAGAGTGTTCTGTTGGTAATTTTATGTTGTCACTCCTGTAGACAAAAATCAGTATCCACGGACGGTACTGCGTAAGCTCTGCCAAGTTGCATTTTATCCTCATTCGCGGTTAGTGTTATAAAAACGCAATGATCCCATGTGAGAAGATGGGTGTAAATTAAATTTTGATTCCGAATGATGATATGTGAGTTGATTTTGGCTGAAGCAAACCATACGCAAGAAGACGGGAATCCATATAGCTCACCCCCAACTGTGCAGTAGGCATTCTGGAGTAACCCTATATCAAAGAAATTACTTCCATAAATTTTGGAACCGACAAATTTGCTGTCTAGCAGTTGTTAAACTTAACCTGTAGGATTAGTACACTGCCAGAAGTGTGGTTTGTCAGTAGAGCTGCTGCCTCCACCGGAAGTGTTTCTTGGGGTGGTAAGAAGGGATTCAGCAAGGATTGTGTTGATGACAGTGCTGATGTGCTATATATTCGTGTTAGTTATTTAGTAAAGGAAATTGTGTTAGTGCAATAGAAAAAAAGTGAAAGTTAAATTACCTTATAAGGGCCTGTTGAATTCTCCTGGACGGGGCCTACAGCTGAAGTCTTGTGAAGACCTCTGCTTGGCTGGAAAATTGTATCAAGTTAACTGTAAATTATATCCTGGTTCTGAAAGAAGAGGTTAGTGAAATTGTTTGATATAACCAAGGAGGTGGAAGCATATGGTTCTCCTGTCTATGGTTTTGGTTTCAGTCTCTACTAGAGTGTACGTTCTGTTGGGTGTTGTATTTGTCTTCTATTGTTACTATTGTTATCGGTTCATGTGCGTTGTTGAAAGAGACTGATTAAAAATTTTTTTTAACCAATATATTTTTGAAGTTTAAATAACTTTTCGCAGCTGTGCGTCGCATGCCTAAGCATAACCAGAAGATCCGTCACTGATATATAAATATTCGCACATACATACATAAAGCAAAATCAGCAGCACATCATTATGTTTAAGTTAAAAAATATATAATGTGTCGCAGAGTTTCGTATATTTCTTTTTCAAATACAGCCACTAAAAATTTTTGAAAAAATTTTCCAGCTCAGTTTAGTTAGAAGAGTAGATTGGTTTCTTTTATTTTCTAGTGGACACTATTTTGATAAAAGATAACAAATCAAGTTGATTAATAAAATGGGTAAAGACCTTAATATGGATGTAAAAACCTGGTCGAATAAACTCATATTTAAAAACCAAAAGACAATGAAACACCTTTTTGAAGACGCACAAATATTTAATATAACAATAATAATGTACACTGTATACAAGGACTGTAATTAGAAGTTATAATTAAAAAATTAGACATAGCGTCACACGCTTTGCTTGTTTCATCCATAGATATAGTAATATATATAGATCTATCATCCCCATGTTATCGTGCAAAAAATTTTGATGCCGAAAAAAAGTTCTAAAATCAGCCATTAGAGAGTATTGAAAGAAAGAATAAAAAGAAAAATGAATTTGAAACTGTATTTGGAGTTTTTCATTCACCATTAGTAAATAAATTATTCATAAATTTTATTTACTAAATTATCCGTGTGTATTCCTGTGTGTGATTTCTTCGGGGAAAGGCAGCCATTAGAGTGACTTTTCCCGAAAAAAAGGCATCACTTTTTCCCTCTCGCTGATCAATCTATTTTCTTATTACTATATCTATAGTTTCATCATTCTTCTCCACTTGGTTGTTGCCATACTGCACAACACAAAAAAGAATGTTCTTTTTCAGTTATTTCTAAGCAGATCCCTCTATAAGCGTTTTACGATGGGCATTGCGTATATCGAGTTTCAAGTAAATTGATTCATAAATACATTTTTATCTGAGTTTGAAAATTTCATGTGGTAGCTATTGGAAAAGAGAGGACAGATCAAGTTGATTAATATCTTGGTGAAGACCTTGATATGGGTTATTTATATATGGAATTTCAAGCAAATCGGTTCATAAATAAGTTTTTTTATGTGAGTTTGTAATTTTGAAGTAGTTGAAACTTTTAAAAAATATAGTAGATATAGTTGGATAACAAATTTATCCAATATATCCGTAAGATATGCCCACTATTCATCTCTGATTCTAATACATTCAGTGTTTCTCAATTTATCGTGATTATAAATTTACCATTATATATGGAACTATAATTCAATTATATGTCTCCGTCTATCTATCTATTCATATATCCATATATTATGTATGTTCATAATTCACTACTATATATATGTTCGTAATTCATTACTATATGTATGTTCATAATTCATGTACTATAATTCAATTATGTGTATCCATCTATCTATTCATCCATATGTCCATATATTATGTATGTTCATTACACATATGACGATTTCCATTACATATATTCATATATATCAATCCATTATCTATTCCATTATACATAGATAGATACATAAACAAAGTAATTGCAATAGGTCTATTTTTAAAGAAATCAACTTAATGCTCGGTTCCCATTAAAATATAATAATAATAATGATGAAATTGTGTTTGGGACATCTCAAGACATGTAAATCTATAGGAAAATAAAGAGTAAAAATTTTTACGTGTCCAATATTTTTTTTTCGAAATATGTGTAAACAAAAATAACAATAACATTTTATAATTATTCGGTAATAAGAGAACAGGAAGCTTCTCTGATTATCGAATCATACACGCCAATGGGTTAACAATCATTAGAAAATCCCAATTTTTCTGTGTTTTAGATGATTAGTTATTGAACGTAAAATCGGTAGACTTAGTAGCTTTCTTACCGCTAAAATAAAATTAAGTTAAATTAACGGCCATGTTGATAAATGTGTACTATAAACATTTAAGCTTCGTACTCTGTTTAGATAATTTACCATAAATGAAAAATTTTGGAAGATTAAGCTTAATTATTGAGCATGTTGAAAAATATGTACTATGGATAGCTAAGTTTTTTCTAACGGTTTAATAATAAATATTTTTTTTTTAATTCTGAATTATCATTTATTCCGAATTTCATATTTTAAAACTTCTTTTGATAATTTAGAATTTTATTTTATATGCAAAAAATATGTTTTTGGATTAAACTTAGTTGTTTTTATTGGCTATATTACAAGCAAATACAAGTTAATTATATATACTTTTAAAAAACATGGACAAGATATTTTAAAGCTTGTAAGAATATCAAGAATTCTATTTAATCAATAAACAATTACATATGAAAGTGAAACCTTATATAAATCAAAAGATATTGAAAAAATTATAATGAATTGTTTCTGGCATTGATAGATTGGATAATGTGTAACAAATATGAACTAAGACTATTTATCAGTTAATCAAAAATCAATATTTTTTTTTTACTTTAAATATTAATTCTTCGTATCTGTTCTGTTGTTCCTACTTTTTAAAAACATGGACATGAGATAGTAAAACTTGTGTAAGAATAAAGACTATTTATCAGTTTTAAAAAATCAATATATTTTTAACTCTAAATATCATTTCTTCATACCTGTTCTGTTATTTGGGAAGATAAGTTAAAAGTCCAAAACATAAAAATGAAAGACAACTGTACACTAAGAGTTATTTCTGTTGCAACAACGATTGCGCCTGAATTAGATATTTATTCCATAATGCAAGATAGAAAAGTTATCCATGTTTACTACGCTCATCTTATACGTATTCTTTCCGAAAATTTCCGAGTCCCATACAAAATTCTTGTACCTCCTGATGAGGAAGTTGGTAGGCGTTTACCTAATGGAACCTGCTGGACTGGAAGGATTGGAATGGTGAACCGTTCAGAAGTCGATTTGGCAGTAGCACCCTTTGCTATGAACGTGGAAAGATTCGAAGCTGTGAGATTCGGTACTCCTCACGCTTTTTCTGAGTTTACTTTCATGACAGATAAGCTGAAACCGTTATCTCCGCAATTAGCTTTACTTTACCCCTTTTCAAAGAAATTGTGGATTTCGATCATGGTAGTGATTTTCTTTATTTCTCTTTTCTTCTACATTTTAACAGGTAGAAACCGAACATATGGAAGTGTCCTTTTCATGATATTTGGAAGTTTTCTAGAGAAGGAAATCCGCTTGAAAAAACAGAAAAGGAAAATTGGATTACTTTTGAGCACTTGGTTATTTTTTGCCTTCACTATAACTAATAGTTATAAAGCACTTTTACTGTCATTTCTTTCATTTCCTGCACTTACAGGAATTCAAAATATTCAAGATTTATCTGAAGCTTCAGAAAACAATGAAATTACTTGTTACACGCATAAAGGCGGTATACTTTCCAATATGCTTTTGGATTCAGAAATTGACTCTTGGAGGTCTATTGGAAAATGCTTGGCGCGGAACGTTGATTCATTTGGAGAGCCACACGAAAACTTTATCATGCCACCTCACAAAAAGGCATTCCTTACGGCAAAAATTTTTTTGATTCCGTATGAAAAGAATTATTTCATTTCTGAAGATTCATTTTACAATAGTATGGGTGCTTTGGTGGTTTCCAGAAACTTTACTTGTCAAAACCGCTTAAACAAAGCCATTCGACGTCTTTTTGAAGCAGGTGTATTTTCAAAACTTATACAAGATGAAAATATGCATTTAAAACCGCACAAGCCGAGCAAAAATGAAACTGAAGTGACATATCCCAAAATTTTGCAGATTACCGACCTCAAAGGAGCTTTTTATATACTAATTTTTGGACATTCTTTAGCACTCATAACGTTTTTTATTGAAATAATTATCAAATACGTAATTCATAGTTAAAAAAACAATTTTTTCAGCCATGAAATTGAAATTTTTTATTAATGTAATTGGATGAAGAAAAAATTTTGATGGTGAAAATGTAGTTTAATGTGCAATTTGCCGTTTTTCTAATAGATCACTAATTAGTGCTAATGTGTCTTTTTTCTAGGCATTTTCAACCTTTTACAGAAGATCAATAGTCAATGTTATAATTAAAACAAACAGAAAAAATGCATCACCACAGAATACATTTTACAGCCAAACAGTTAAAATCCAAAATATGTAAACCACACAGTTTTAAATGAAAATTTTAGTTAAAATTATAATCAGTTAAAGGTTTTAAACAATAATAGAGAGAAAAAAAAATCAAAACATAAATTGTATGATCACACGACATAAATGCATGAAATTCGGTATCGGAAAAATTATGCAAAGCCTGCAAGGAAATAAAACAGTTGAGTACCGCTACCCGTTTCTGTACACACTATTAACCCTTTGAGTACTGAATTTTTTGAAGATTTTTATGCCCATGGGACGGATTTAATTTGTCGCAGTATGGAATAACTCTTTCGCGACCGCATGATTTTAAATTTTTGACAGTAAGGTCCACCTGTGGGCGTTATTCTCCCATGTTACAATATTTCAGAACAAATATTTCTGTATTCACTTCTTAAATTCAGATGACGAGTCAGACTCGTCCACCGTAACTTCGCCCAAGAAAGCGCATGGCGAGTCTCACTCGTCAAATGTACCCAAAGGGTTAAGTTATTTAAAAATGTAATCTCAATACTGCTAATATGCTATACTTTCTGAAATTTATTTCAATGTTTACTATTATTCTTTATTTATAGAAAACTTATTATTTGATACTTATTATTATCATCATTGTAGCATATTATTTTTCAACTGTAGTTATTTATTGTCTACTGTTATTTTATATTTTGTTAAAATAAAAATTAATATCCTCATGTATTCAATAAAATTACAAAAATTTTGAATCTCTAATCTTCCGAAAAAATGCAATTCATGTTATTTTCAAAAAATTACATAAAATCTTCTTTGCCAAATTAGAATATTCGGTTATAATTTATTTATTAAGCACAAATAATTTAGCGGACTTTAATTTAGCGAACTTACACTACTTTAAAAAATGGTGTTTTTGAGTAATTATACTTAAAATATGGTTATATTTTAAAAAAATGTAAAATTAAGAAATTAATTTTAAAAATTGCATACACGCTATGATTAAAATAAAATTTTCTGTGAAATTATCATATAATGAATTCAGATTCCCTACTTTATTTAGTTTCAAATAATTTTGTTTATTTGAAAAAAAAAAAAAAATCCAAAAATTGATAAAAATTAAAACTTTTTCAGCATTTTTTTTTTTTTTTTTTTTCATTCATAATGAAAACAGATTTTTCAAAAGTAAACTAAATTCATATTAAGAGCTATTTGTAAAAAAAAAAAAAAAAAAAAAAAAAAAGAAAAAGAAAACGAAAAAGAAAATTGGTTGAATAAGTTAAATATTTTTTAAACAGCGCTCATTTTAAAAAATGAAGACTTTTTTTCTTTTTTTTTTTTTCCCGATTTTCCCGAAAAAGTTCAATTTTATGCTAAGTTTTAATGTGCTGTAAACATAGATTTTTTTTTTTTTTTCGGAAAATTCTTTTAGAATATTTCGTATTTCATTTAGTTGCAAAAGCATTTTTTTTTTTTTTTTTTTTTTTTTTTTTTCAATAATCTGTAATGGTCGTATGACACATTTTGTTACAGCCTGCTTGAATTGAGATGGAATGACTACTTTCTGCAACCTCCTACATATTTAATTAAAATCCTTGTCACGTTTTATAAAAACAGAAATTTATGGCAAAGAAGTGTGTTATTAGAAAGAAATTTAAATTTTTTCAAAGTTATCCCTATATACATAAAGTTATAAGTTTAAGAGCTGTTAAACCACTGATTTTTAAATTAAATTAAGATATTTTTTAAATAATTAACATTACTTTTTTACTTTCTCTTACCCATAGGGTCGAGAAAGTATTGTTTTAGGGTCAAATTTTCGAACGTGAGTTTTTGTTATATTTACATGTTCTGAGGTCCCCTGAATACGAAAATCATGTTTTTAGCGAATGGTCTGTGTGTGTGTCTGTTAACAGCATATCTCAAGAACAAATAGTAGCAGACATTCCAAACTCGGTATTCTAAATGTGTATCATATAGGGATACTACAGCAAGCATTTCGTTGAGATGAAGCAAATGGTTCGTGTACAGGGACACTCAAAAGTATTCAAATACATTACATCTACGGTGGAAATTGGATGTACCTAGAGTTTAGAATCTATAGACTGCACAAAACCAAATTAAACGAATATATATTTTTTTGTAATAGAAATAGTCAACTGTGAAAAAAAATAATAATAAATTATTTTTTAAAACCAGATGTATTTTTTAATAACCGAATTAAATTCTATATAAATGTAGGTGCATTAACGAAACGGGGGGGGGGGGGTTCAGGTGGGCGGTACTCCCCCTCACACAAAACTAATTTTCATATAAAACTCTTCCGAAGCCTAATTTGAATTGTTTAACATAGGTTTACATAACAGTATTCGTTAGCTTACCTCTTAATCTCCAACCTGTATTTATAGTATTAAATTTCAGATAAGAGAAAGTCGTGTGAGTGACACACCAGATTATTCTTTCTTACATTCTTTCTTCTTCTTCTTCTTCTTCTTTTTTTTTTGTTAATATATATATACAAAATCACAAATTTTAAATTTACTGTAACAAATATAGAAATCGACATGGATAATGATTAACAATTAACAGTTTAAAACTCTTCGGAATTTTTCGAAAATTAAATACTTCTTAAAATTTTATTTCTTGGCATATTGGAGAGAAAACAATATATATTCTTAAGTCATGTAGTTCCCTACTAGAATAAAAATAACTTTTTCTTCTTTCTTTCATTTTTTTCTTAATATTTCTGAAATTCTCGAATTTTTGACTGAATTTAACAAATTTGGACATGTGCCCTAAATAGATATTATGAAATGACATTTAAAAAATCTCTTTAATCAGTTAAAAAGTAGTTTTCGGAAATTAGATATTTAATTAAATTCACTTTCAATCAAAACCTCACTTTCTGCCCATAACAAAATCTCTATTATTCAATTAGTTTGATTCCCTCTGAATACCTATTATTCACATGTTTTCTCGTAAAATTAAAAATAGGAAACTTATTAAAATATTAATGTATTTTCGAAATAAAATCTGCTTCATATTAGTGACTTTTGTAACTAAATTTTAAATGTAAATCGATATCATAACAATTTTCCGTGCAAAATCATTATTTAAATAATGTTCATATTACTTTCCACGTTTATGTATATAACATTTCATTATTTTAAAAATGGAAAGTTTCGGAAATATGTTTAAAACAAAAATGGAGTAATAATGACAATTTTTTTAAATTTTCAAAATAAAGGGCTATTTTGAAAAACTAATTCTTCACCATGAACTTTGAATCGATTCTTCAGAAATGTTTTACGATCGAATATGTGTCACAGTATTGTTTGTTATTTTATTGGAGCAAGTCCCGCCCACAAAAAATTGAACTTCATTTGGGAAAAAAAGGATAAAACAAATAATCTTTTTGCTGTTTGTTGCTAACGGCGACAGATAAAGAACTTGTTGAATTCTACCTACGCGCTTTATATATAGAGATAAATGTTTTTTGAAAAAAAATAGAAGAAATTCCACACAATAAATAAAACAATTTTTTAAAAGCAGAAATCTTTTTATGTAAAAGGTTGCAACTGTTTAGTATTTAGCACTTTAGTAAAAAATAAATTTACTTTTCTTTATGCAGAAAAATAGTACTTTCAAGATGATTTAATGCAATGTAGATTACTTATTAAGATATTGATATAAATCAGTTATATTAAAAGGTGAAACTGCATTATCGAAGATGATATTAAAAAAACAAAAGTAATTAATATTTTGCTCTACGTCATTAACGCTTGGGTTCCGAAAAAAAAAAAAATCTTAGACTGATTTTTTTCTAAGTAATAGAAATAAAATTCTTCACAAAAATAATTTAATTTAGTAGGACAGGGTTTATTCTAATGTATTCATCCATATAGAGGCTTGCAGTAACTGTGTTTCGTTCCTTAGCATCGGTATCTATATTCATATCTCAAAATTTCTATAGCACAGGAGCCCTTTGGCGGCTTTTAAATTTTTGTTGTCATTTTGATGATGAATCAAAATGGATATCGCAATTACGTAAGTAAAGATCTTGGCGAGAAACGTTCGAGCTACTTTGGTTCCAAATTTGAAATTTCGTACAACCTGACATACTAAAAACAGAAAATAAATAAGACAATAAAACTAATAATGATAATGATAATTACTAATGTAATGTTATCACATTTTGAAATATCTTCATAATAAGAATAACCTTAGTTTCTCGAGGATCACGTTAGAAACCATGGTCATAGCAAGGGATCCAGGAATTTGGAAAAAAACTGGTCACCAGCAAAAATTCTTGGTAGCTAGTAAAAAATATCCTCTCACCTTTTAATTATATAGATACTTATATATATATATATATATAAATATATATATATCAATTTTTATATTTACTTGAATATAGAAATTAATATTCTATGCATAAAAATCAAATATTTTCTAGGAGAAAATGATACATCAGGAGATACTTGTTTCAATTAGGAAACGAATTTTATTACTTTCACTAAACAGATACAGTCGGCAGCAAAATTATTGAAGCGCTAGCAATATTTCCTGCCTAAAGATGGGCACCTAATACAGTTTTATTAAGTAAATATTTAACGAGTTATGATCTTCGTAGGCTGACCAAATCAAAGTACCTTTATAATAGAGAAGCATTAAAAATTACTACAAATATCAAATTATGGATGCATTTTTTCATTCCTAATAAATAAGGACTAAAAATAAAGTGTTATCGATTAATAATTTAGTTTCCACAATTTTTTAAAACATAGAAAAATGCCTTCGAAAAAAAGGGTGTCCCCATTTGTCCCCAGAAAAAAGGGTCGTTTGGTCAGTAGAGATCTTAGTCTTATGCTCAGTGGCGGATTTAAGGGGGGGGGGCTAGGGGGCTGAAGCCCCCCCCAAAACACTAACATTCATAATTGAATATTGCAATTGCAAATTTTTTATTGGTCTAAAATAGCACTTTGAAAAATCTTAGCCCCCCCCAAAAGTCAAGTTCTGGATCCGCCACTGCTTATGCTGTTTATAAAAAAGTAAATTGAGGATAAAAATTAGCGATCAAACTATATATGTGAAAAATATAGATGTGTTCTTCAATAATTTTGCTGCTGACTGTATACCATTCGCAATGATACATCATTACACCAGTGAACTATTCAGCATCAGGTAATGTGACCAGGCGTCTTCATTTTCTTAGGACAGTCCTCAGTCAGTTTTCAGTTTCAGTGCATAAATACTCGGATAAAAAGTAACATATTCTCATTTGCCCTCAAATGTGAATTTTTGTCGTTTGTTCTCATTTTTGAGCTTTCTGCCTTCATTTTGAACTTTTTAAAAATCAAACTTTGAAATGCGATGATACCATTTGACTTGTAATTTTTAACACTTATTATACTATACAACTCATTACAATTTAACAAATCTTGATCCATCAGCTCATGAATTTGAATCACATACAGGGGTTATGGATAAAATACTGAGAGCTCTGAAGGATTCTGAAAAGCGCGACCTGGATTCGAATACAGCAACTTCCATTTACCAGCTTTGAGAACTTAACCATTTCGGTCCCGGTTTAAGGTTGATATTACCTCTCCAAAAAGTTAAATTTGTGTTGAATCGAAATTTTTCTAGGGTACAAACAATTAACTTTAAGCATCATGCTTCATTGAGGGTAATATAAAAATCTCTACTGTAGCTGCTAAAATCTTTTATTTATTTGTTTTGTTTTGTTTTGTTAGCCAATACCAGCTGCTTAAATCGGTAAATACTTCCAGCTGTTGCCACTCATACATTAGGTCCGTTGCAGAGAAGGTGTTAGATAAATATGCTGAATCACAACTTATAAAAATGCTTGATGGAGCACGGTCTGAATCAATCATAAGCCCTTAAATACATAAAATTACACCCTATTATGATATCATATTTGAATGCTCCATATGGAATTAAAGTGAAAATATTGAAAACAAAAAAGTCTCTGGAATGAAATTTCCGAAATAATCAGTGGTTGTGCAATTTTATAGAAATTACGAATGTTTTGGATAGAAACTTCATTTCTATTGAAACAGTAACATTGTTTTGCTGTCGGAAGATTTTTAATCTTATGAAAACTATCTTATGAAAACGGAAAAAAGAGCGAGAAAAACTGAAGAGAAATCATTGCTGGAGTGCAAAGAAACTGGTTGCTGAGACGAAGTCTTAGGAGTAAGTTGAATGCACGACCATATAAAAATATATACAGCACGTTAGAGATGAGTTCGGGCTCTATTTTGGCAATCCGAGCCCGCCCGAGCCCGAAACATTTTTGAACTGAGCCCGCCCGAGCCCGAAAAATTTTTTGTGATCAGAGCCCGAGCCAGCCCGAGCCCGATATTGAAAGTGGCATATGCAACGCATACACAATAGTAAAATGAAATACCGCTTTCATTTTCAAATTAATTTTCTTATTACCAATCCTCAGTTTGAATAACTATAAATGTTATTATAACAATTTATAATGTCTGTGTCTCTTCTGTATACATGTATATATTTATATAATATATATTTATAGTGCAGCCTATTGTTTATAACGCGCCTATCGGGGGACAAAAAATTTATCCGAATGAGTGATATAATGAGGCCCAATATAACGAAGGAGGAAGATTAATGTATAACACTATGACATAATATACATCCCGTTGAAAACAAAGTTCTATTTAGAAAAAGGAAAGTCAAAGCTACTAAGGTTTGCAAGATTATTTTGTGATTTATAACCTATCGTGAGTATTATGGCATTACCAAAAGTGCTCTCAAAATGAATAAAATTTCTTTTTTTTTTTTTTTTTTTTTTTTTACATTTTTCAGTTAGTGAAGAATAAAATAAACGGAACTTTTAGCTTGAATCCGAGCCCGCCCGGAGCCCGCAGACTTGCGTAAGATTTGAGCCCGATCGGGCTCGGGCTCGGGCTTACGGGCTCGGGCTGAGCCCGTCTCATCTCTACAGCACGTGTTCTCAATATACAGCAAAAGAAAAGTAGAGTCATAAAAGCAAGAGCGTTGAAGCAGAGGCTTGCGCATGGCAAATTGAAAAACAATGTGTTTTCATATGAGAAATTATTCACTGTTGAACTACATCTCAACAAACAAATCGATAGAGTTTGGTCAAGAACAAAATTCTCCGTGGATCCAAATCTGTTAAGAGTCAGATGCTCTACCTAAGTGTGCATGGTTAGAAAAAAACGTCCTTAATTTATAAAGGCAACCAAATGGGTCCCCATACAGCCCTGATCTCAACCAATTAGCTTATTAACTGTGGGGTATATTAGAGAAGAAAGTCTGTTCTTCTAGATACAACAGTTTAGATTCACTTAGAAAAGCTTTAACAAAAGTATGGGACGGAATTCTACAAGATGAAATATGTGCCGTAATGGAAAGTATGAATGAGCGTTTTAAGCTGTTAATTAAAAATAAAACAGGTTATATTGAAAATTCTGTATAATGTTACGATCCTTCAAGTATAAGGTCATTTTATATAAAAAAGGGTTTTCAATATTTTTTTTTTCTTTATACACAAAGTTAGCTTCTATGTTACACTTCAGTTGCCCAGTTGCCCAACCCTGTAAAAATTTGATTCTCCTTCTGTTTCATTCTAATGAATTTCAAAATTACAGTCGTATAAAAAATCAATCAAGGATTTTTAACAAACCTGTCATTTTAATAATATTGGTGCTAGATTGTGGGCATTCAATCTATAGTTTTACTTAAGAGTATGTGAAAAACGACGGTATAGTGCATAAATATTAGAATCTTTCTTTATGTCCTTGAAAAAAAAAAAAGCCGTTTAACACCACACACATCAAAATCAATACAAATCGTACGACAGTGACCTATAATATACAGTTTAGTTTAGTCGTACAAGGCGAGACACTACCTTACTTTAAATAATTTCAGTCCATAGGTTATGATAAGGTTTCTTTGTGTCCCTGTAAAAGAACTGTAAATGCTAAACTCTCAAAATCTATACAGTTTGTGTGACGGTGACCTATAACATACCTACCAATTTTCAGCTCAATCGAATGAAACTTTTAGACTCTACTGTATTTTAAATAATTTGTGTCCATAAGCTGTTAAAAAAAAAAAAAAAAAAAAAAAAAAAAAAAAAAAAATTCTTTGTGTACTTGTAATATATTTATAAAGAGAGAACGAAGCCATTGAAGTTCTTACTGAACTATTCAACAAATGTATAACATTATTTAACAGGGGGCAGCCTCCGCTCATCGCTATTAGAGCGATGGTGAGCGATTCAATGTCGAGACAAAGGGGACTACTCCGAGATTTATTGAAAAAAAAAAAAATAAATAAATAAATAATACAAAGTTTCACCAGGCTTGTATCCCAACCCGACAAAGGGCGAGAGAGGTTAAAATAATAATTGAGAGAAAAGTTCTTGGTTTGAAATGATTCTGGTCGATAAAGTTCATTTAGAGTTCATGAGATAAACAGCTGAAACATATTAAGATAAGTTCTGTGGTGCAATCACCTGTTGCCGGGCGTGCGCTTCTCGCGACAAGGGGGCAACAGGTTACTTATCGTTGAATCCATTTCTACAGCAGAGCATGCATGTGCATGATACTCTTGTATACATTGCTCTTGAGGAGGTCTAGGTTCTTGTCTGAGCCAGTAGGCAGTGTTATTGATAACAACAATAATGTAAAGTTCTAAAGAACTGGAAAAATGCCATCATAATCTTACTCTTTGAAAATGAAGATATTAGAAACTATCGTTAGCCAGCTCTCAGTTTTGTATAAAATTCTAATGAAAGTTCTGACAAACCGTTTACAGAAACAATTAAATGCAATGCAACCTAAAGATCAAGCAGGATTTCGAAGTGGTTTTAGTACCATCGACACTATTCATACAATTCGGGTTGGTTGGTTGGTTGTAGGATTTAAGGCCGATTGACTCCTGATGTGTCGTAGGCCTAGAGGGGGAATGCCCTCCGTGGGGGTCTTTCTATAGGGTCCTAGCCCGTATTTACGCGAGTTTCGGAGGAAACCACGAAAAAATCCGAACGGCTAGGTCGATGAGCGCGACCTGGGGTCGAACCCGGCACCTCCCATCTACCAGCTTTGAGCGCAGAACCGCTCGGCCGCTGGTGGGCCTCATACAATTCGGGAAATTATTGAAAGAAGTAATGAATACGAACTCCATCTGTGTGTGGCTTTTGAGGACTACGAAAAAGCTTTCGACTCTGTATCATCACTAGCAGTTATGGATGCATTAAGGGATACTACTATTAATTCAGGATATATTCACCTTATTGGAAACATTAATAAAGAAGAAACAGCCAAATTAAAACTCGGCACTCAAGGAATCACTAATCACTATTTTATCGTAAGGGAAAACATAAATATAAAATACAAAAAGAGTATTCTCTTATCGGTGTAATGATCGGCCCTGGCCCCCACTGCCTGCGGCAGGTTACGCACGGCGCGCGTGTTCCTTCGCTCAGCGTTCCCGCCTTTCCTAATTATTTTACACTTTCAAAAATATCCGCAATCGCTTTTTTGGGCTTTTAAATCTAATAATAATAATTTTCAATGTTCTGCCTAAATTTTTGCTCCTGCGCCCGGGGCCGGATATCATTCCCGACCCTCATAATAATTTTACACTTTCGAAAATATCCGCAATTGATTTATCGGGCCATAAAAACCTAATAATTCTAATTTTCAAAGCTCTGACTTTTATTTCAATATCTTTGTCCCTTCGTCCCCCCTTTCCGTCTGTCCTAATAATTTTTTTCACTTTTGAAAAAAACTGCAATAGATTTATAGGTCCCAAAAAGCAATACGTGTCAATTTAACATCTAACTCTATTTTTATTGTTTTGCCCCTTTGCCCCAGCCCCCTTCCTGGTTCTCTAAAAATTTTACAAATTCGAAAATATCCGCAATTGATTTGTAGGTATCAAAAAACCTCTATGTAACAATTTCGATCTAATTCTATTTTTTTTTTTTTTTTTGTGCCTTCTGCCCCCCTTCCCGCCCCTCCTAATAAACTTACACCTTCGAAAATATCCTCATTCGACTTGCAGGCCTCTAAAATCTATCTGCCAATTTTGAACGGTCTAAATGTATCTCTATTTTTTTTTTCTTCTTTGCCCCATATCCCCCCTTCCCGCCCCATCTGAGACATACATCTAAAATCCCAGAAATCGGTTTTTAAATATTTGTGTGAGCTGTATTTTAGAGCAAAAATCTTACATATATCTTTTTTTTTTTTTTTTTTTTTTTTTATATGCGATATAAAGGATTATTTGAAATCACGTTTTGCCACTCACCCCCCTTTAGGGGCTTAATTTCTAAAATTCCAAAAATTGATTTTTAGGTATTTGTAGTAGCTATATTTTAGAGCAAAAATTTCTTGTATACCTGTTTTTTGTTTGAGATATATAGGATTATGTGAAATCACGTTTTGACCCCTTCCCTCCTTAGCGACCGAATTTCTAAAATTCTAGAAACTGGTTTTTAGAAATGTGTTAGCTATATTTTAAAGCAAAAAAATTACGTTATCTGTTTGTTGTTTGAGATATGAAGGATTTTGTGATATCACGTTCTGCCCCGAATTTTGTAAAATCGCCTGGAACTTTGACACAAAATTTCATATTTCTAGGTCCAGGGGTTTGGGCAGGGCGATGATGAATCAGTCACTCACTCACGCATTCAGGACAAACGGTTATATATATTTAGACTATTTTTAGATAAATAGAAAATAAGACTTCTTCACACACCATAAATTTTAAACCAGCACAACCGGTTTCGAAAGGACGTAGCCTTCCTTCATCAGGTGCTTCATCTGTCTTGCTTTTGACTCCAAGGCAGTAGCACGTGTCTTTTTGCACCTGATGAAGAAAGGCTACGTCCTTTCGAAACTGGTTGTGCTGGCTTAAAATTGATGGCGTGTGAAGAAGTCTTATTGTCTATTTATCGTTTGTATACCAGTTTTGCATTTAGTTTTTATATTTAGATAGATTCACACAAACAAAGTGTTTGCATCATAAAATAAATCTATTTAACATTTAGACACTCATTTTTCAAAAGTAATTAAACTGCATTTAGAACATTTCAAAACGAGTAAACCCATAGGAATGTAGAAAACAAAAATTTCGACGCAACCAATACTTTTGTTTTCTTACATAAATAAAGGAAAAGAAGAATCTATATATATATATTAATTCGGTTGTAACTGAATGGAAAGCGTCTGTGATTATCGAATTTTTAGAAAATTTAAATTTTTATTGCGTTTTAGATGCTTAGTTATTGAACGCAATATCATCAGATTTTAATAGCTTTTTTTTACCACTATAGTGAAATCACGTCAAATTATCGGCCATGTTCAAAAATGTGTACAATAAATATTTAAGTTTCGGGCTGTGTTTAAATAATTAAACACGAATGAAATATTTTAGATAATTAAGTTTAGTAACTGAACACGTTCAAAAATATGTAATGGAGATAATTAAGTTTTTCTTACATTTAGATAAATCCATAATAAATCCATATATTTTATTTTAAATTCTAGTTTATTATACACGTATTAAAACTGTTTGTTTTTAAAGCGTGGTAAATTAAACTGGTGTATATATCAAATTAAAAGTTATTTTGGTATTTTATAAGTTTATTTGTCGTCCAAAAAATACCTTTTTCGATTAAATTTATTCGTGTTTATTGGTTATATCATGAGTCAATACAATTTAATTATACGCACCTTTTTCAAAACATGGAAATGAGATTTTGTAGCTTGTAAAAACTAAAATTATTAGTTAAATATATATATATATATATATATATTTACTTTAAATATTACACATTCATATCAGCTCTTTTCTTAGTGAGGTTAAGTTATAAATCAAGAACATAAATATGAAAGAAAACAGTACGCTAAGAGCAATTTCTGTTGCTTCAACAATTGCGCCTCAGTTAGATATTTATTCCATAATGCAAGATAGAAAAGTTATCCATGTTTACTACGCTCATCTTATACGTATTCTTTCCGAAATTTTTCAAGTCCCATGCAAAATTTTTGTACCTCCTGATGATGAGGTTGGTAGGCGTTTACCTAATGGAAGCTGGACTGGAATGATTGGAATGGTGAACCGTTCAGAAGTCGATTTGGCAGTAGGAACCCTTGGTATGAACGTGGAAAGATACGAAGCTGTAAGATTCAGTACGCCTCACACTTTTTCTGAATTTACTTTCATGACAGATAAGCCGAAACCGTTATCTACGCAATTAGCTTTACTTTATCCATTTTCAGTGAAATTGTGGATTTCAATCATGGCAGTGATTTTGTTTGTTTCTCTTTTCTTCTACATTTTAACAGGGAGAAAAAGAACGTATGGAAGTGTCCTTTTCTTGATATTTGGAAGTTTTCTAGAGAAGGAAATCTGCTTGAAAAAACAGAAAAGGAAAATTGGCTTACTTTTAGGCACTTGGTTATTTTTTGCCTTCATCATAACCAAAAGCTACAAAGCACTTTTACTGTCCTTTCTTTCATTGCCTGCACTTACAGGAATTCAAAATATTCGAGATTTATCTGAAGCTTCAGAAAACAATGAAGTTACTTGTTACACACATAAAGGCGGTATACTTTCGAGTATGCTTTTGGATTCAGAAATTGACTCTTGGAGGTCTATTGGAAAATGCTTGGCGCGGAACGTTGATTCATTTGGAGAGCCACACGAAGACTTTATCATGTCACCTCCCAAAAAGGCATTCCTTACGGCAAAAATTTTTCTGATTCCGTATGAAAAGAATTATTTCATTTCTCAAGATTCATTTTCTAGTATCATGGCTGCTTTGGCGGTTTCCAGAAACTTTACTTGTCAAAACCGCTTAAACAAAGCCATTCGACGTCTTTTTGAAGCAGGTGTATTTTCAAAACTTAAACAAGATGAAAATATGTATTTAAAACCGCACAAGCCGAGCAATAATGAAACTGAAGTGACTTATCCTAAAGTTTTGCAGATTACCGACCTCAAAGGAGCCTTTTATGTACTAAGTTTTGGACATTCTTTAGCACTCATAACGTTTTTTATTGAAATAATTATCAAATACGTAATTCATAGTTAAAAAACAATTTTTTCGTCCATGAAATTGAAACCTTTTATTAATGTAATTGGATGAAGAAAAAATTTGCTGGTGAAAATTTAGTTTATTGCGCAATTTCCCGTGTTTCTAATAGATCACTAATTAGTGCTAATTTGTCTTTTTCCTAGGCATTTTCAACCTTTTGCAGAAGATCACGAGTCAATGTTATAATTCTGTACTGATAAGTATAAAGGATTTAAGTCCATATTCTTGATTTTTCAGGAGACGAAAAATAAAGTTGAACTTACTAAAAACAAAGCAGAAGAATCGATTAGGAAAAGGGGATTTCGTTGACTTATAACCTTTATACCATTCAGTGGTTGTCAACCTTCATTTAATAACGGGGAAAAATTGAATTAAATATTTTATACCATACATAAATGGTAAAATTCTGACTTGAACCTTTTTTTACCAATGGACTGTCTCAAAGACTAAATGACATAGACTTAAATTGTTTATACCAATCGATTGAGAATTTTTTTCTGAGCCTCACTATGTACTTAACTCAAAATCGACATTTTTGGACTTAAATCCTTTATACTTATCAGTACAAAATTAAAAGAACAGAAAAAACACATCACCACGAAATACATTCTACAGCCAAACAGATATAATCCAAAATATATAACAACACACAGTTTTAAATGAAAATTTTAGTTAAAATTATAATCAGTCAGAAGTTTTAAACAGTAAAAGAGAGAGAGAGAGAGAAAGAAAGAAGTTAAACCATAAATTACATTATCACACGACATGAATGCGCAAAATTCGGTATCGAAAAAATTATGCAAAGCGTACAAGGAAATAAAAACCATTGAGTACTACCTCTTTCTGTACATGAATTTTTTAAAATGCACGAAATTCCATATCCCAGGGATCACTATTACGCGCGTATATATGCTTCGCGCAAATGAAAATGAATCATGGGGTACTGGGAGTGTGTTTCCAGAATACACATTGTTTCGAAAGCCCGTTGGCGACTTTTTCTTTGGAAGGGATAAAAAAGGTATTTCGCATAATTATATAAAAAATGTTCAAATGGAAGGAATTACAGAGGCTGCATTTTGATATTGCTGAAAACTGGTCAATAATTTTGCCAGATGAAATTCAATGTTATCACTGGAAAAATACACAAATATCACTATTTACACGCATTGCTTACTATCAGGACGAGACAAGAAGTCTTATTGCCATTTCCGATGGCACAACCCATGATACAGCTCATGGTCTTTGTGCTGTAAAGGCAATGAAAGACGAAGTGTATGACTTGAAAAAAAAAAAAAAAAAATCGTTGGTATATATATATCAGATGGTGATAGAGCACATTTTAAAAAGAAAGATCAATTTCATGAACTTTTGAAAAAATCATGAAGTTGAAGAAAGAAAGTGGATATTTTCAGGTACTGGTCATTTAAAAAGTGCATGTGATGCTATTAGCGGATTGTGCAAACCCTACGCAACAGAGTATAATCTCCAAAAGGAACCAATAAAAGCGCTTCGAGATTCTGCTTAATTCGTTACTTCACTCTCTAGTCTAGAGCCAAATATAAACATTAATAAATGTTGACAGCAAAACTATTTTTGATTGTTGATTAAAAAAAATAATAAAATGAATGGGGTAATGTAAAATCTATTATAGGAATACTAACAAAGCATTATTAATTGTTCCGAGATAATGAATCACTAGCAGGCTTTGCCCACTTCGCTGGGCACTATATTTAAAGGATTTCTTTTTAATTGAATAATTGAAATGCAATAATAAATATATTTTGATTGGCGACTGTTTTCGTTTCAGTTTTAGAATGGGATCTCCTTGACAATAGCAAACATTTTTTGAACTTCTCGAATCTCTGCAACAAAACTTTTATTAAAACGAATATTCTCGAATACAGTCAAATAGAAATGTTAATTCTTCGAATATTCTGGAAACAGCTGAAGCTGTTACTCGTACACTCAAAGTAACTATTCAATGAATGGTCGAATTAGAGAACTTACGTAATTCGTTTTCGCAGCAATCACTATAACGCACGTATGTACGCTTCACGCACATGAAAAAAAAAATTACTAGACAGCTCTACAACGCTATGCATGAATCTCAGAACACCCGAAACTCGGTTCCGCGGCAATCATTATCACGCATGTTAAAACCAAAAATACATGACTGGACACCCCTACAACGCTGTGTATGGACCTGAAAACGCACGAATCTCGCTTCCGCGGCAATTACTATCGCGCATGTAAAAAAAAAAAAAAAAAAAAAAAAAAAAACACTGGAAACCGTTACCTTGCTGTGCATGAATCTGAAAACGCAAACATCATTGGACACCCTACCTCGCTGTGCATGAAACTGAAAACACACGAAAGTCCTTTCCGCAGCAATAACTGTCGAGCATGTTAAAACCGAAAAGAACATCACTGGACACCCCTACCTCAAATTAATGAAAATTAAATAAACCAATGAAATCTCTCCTAATTCCTCAAAACCTAGCTCTAGTTCAAAGTAAAATACACTCAAATCAATGAAAATCAAATAAACCAATCAAATCTCTCGTAATTCCTCAAAACGTAGCTCTAGTTCAACGTAAAATACACTCAAATCAATGAAAATCAAATAAACCAATCAAATCTCTCCTAAGATTCTCCATCTGCGTCATTATAGAAATGGGAAGTTTTATTTTCATATTTTTATTAATTAAAAGAAAACTAATCAAAAATTCGAAAATCTGACTTTGATGTGCACAATGACCCTTCGGAGGGCATCTTTGTGTTAAATCACGTGACTGTCCGACCTACCGTTTTCGAGAACAGTGAAATATGCATATATATATAGATACAAATATTGCTCACTTAATAGTATAAGATATACGGGACGTACAGTGAAGCATTCAATAATAAAAGTGGCAAATTCAAAATAGATAAAGAAAAAAATATACATATTTAAATTAATTCAAAGTATAATCTTAATACTGCTAATGCTATGCTTTCTGAAATTTATTTTAATGTTTGCTATTATTATTTATTTATAGAAAACTTATTATTTAATACTTATTATTATCATTGTATTATATTATTTCTCAACTGTAATACAGTCGAACATTGTTAACATGAATGAACACTGTTCACATGAATTACTTTTAACATGAACTGTTTCCACAGTCCCCATCAAAATGAAGATTAGTTTAGTTATATGAAGATTAGTTACTGATAGCATGAATTACTGATAACATGAACACATTTTTTTTTTTATCCCCCTTGAGATTCACGTTAACGAGGATCGACTGTCAATATCTACTGTTATTTTATATTTTCTTAAAATAAAAATTAATTTTCTCCTGTATTCAATAAATTTACAAAAATTTTGAATTTCTAATCTTGCGAAAAAATGCAATTCATGTTATTTTCAAAAAATCACATAAAATCTTCTTAGCTGAAATAGAATGTTCGGTTATAATTTATTTATTAAGCACAAATAGGACTGAAATTTAGAAAACTTTCGCAGTTTTTAAAAATGATGTTTTTGAGTAATTATGTTTTAAATATGGTCTTATTTTTTAAAAATGTAAAATTAAAAAATTAATTCTAAATATTGCATACAGGCTATGATTAAAATAAAGGAATTCAGATTCCCAACTTTCCTTAGTTTCAATTTTTTTTTTTTTTTTTTTTTTTTTTTATTAGGAAAAAAAAAAAAAAAAAAATCCAAAAATTGATAAAAATAAAAAAATTTTCAGAACATTTTTTTTTTCTTTTTCTTTTTTTAATTTTATTCATAAAGAAAACAGATTTTTCAAAAGTAAACTAAATTTAAATTCATATTAAGAGCTATTTGTAAAAAAAAAAAAAAAAAAAAAAAGAAAATTGATTGAATAAGTTAAATATTTTTTAAACAGCGCTCATTTTAAACTGAAGAGTTTTTTTTTTTTTTTTTTTTTTTTTTTTTTTCCCGAAGAAGCTCAATTTTATGCTAAGTTTTATCATGCTGTAAACAGATTTTTATTTTTATTTTATTTATTTATTTATTTTTTTTTTTTCGGAAAATTCTTCTGGAATATTTCGCATTTTATTTATTTGCTAACGCACTATTTTTTTTTTTTTTTTTTTTAAATAATCTGTGATGGTCATATGACACATTTTGTTACTGCCTGACTGAATTGAGATGGAATGACTTTTTCCCGCAATCTCCTACATATTTAATTAAAATCCTTGTCACGTTTTGTAAAAACAGAAATTTATGGCAAAGAAGTGTGTTATTAGAAAGAAATTATATATTTTTTAAAGTTATCCTTATGTACATAAAGTTATAAGTTTAAGAGTTGTTATACCACTGATGTTTAAATTAAATTTAAGATATTTTTTAAATAGTTAACAATACTTTTTTACTTTCTCTTACCCATAGTGTTGAGAAAGTATTGTTTTAGGGTCAAATTTTCGAACGTGAGTTTTTGTTATAATTACATGTTCTGAGGTCCCCTGAATACGAAAATCATGTTTTTAGCGAATGGTCTGTGCGTCTGTCTGTGTGTGTGTCTGTTAACAGCATATCTCAAAAAAAAATAGTAACAAAAATTCCAAATTCGGTATTCTAAATGTGTATTATATAGGGATGCTACAGCAAGCATTTTGTTGAGATGAAGCAAATGGTTCGTGTACAGGTGACACTCAAAAGTATTCAAATACATTACGTCTACGGTAGAAATTGCAGGTAAGTAAAGACTAAAATCAATAGACTGCACTAAACCAAATTAAATGAATATATATTTTTTGTAATAGAAATAGTCAACTGTGAAAAAAAAAATATTTTTTAAAACCAGAATTATTTTTTAATAACCGAATTAAATTCTATATAAATGTAGGTGCATTAACGAAACGGGGGGTTGAGGGGGGCGGTAGCACTCCTCACACAGAACTAATTATCATATAAAACTCTTCCGAAGCCTAATTTGAATTGTTTAACATAGGTATTTATAGTATTAAATTTCAGATAAGAGAAAGTCGTGTGAGTGATATACCAGATTATTCTTTCTTACATTCTTTCTTCTTCTTCTTTTTTCTTTTATATATATATATATATATATATATATATTATATATATATATATATATATATATATATATATATATATATATATATATATAATCACAAACTTTAAATTTACTGTAACAAATATAGAAATCGGCATGGATAATGATTAACAATTAACAGTTCAAAACTCTTTGGAATATTTCGAAAATAAAATACTTCTTAAAATTTTATTTCTTGGCATATTGCAGAGAAACTAATACATATTCTTAAGTCATGTAGTTCCCTACTAGAATAAAAATAACTTTTTTCTTCTTTCTTACTTTCTTTTTTTTTTTTTTCCCTTAATATTTCTTAAATTCTCGAATTTTTGATTGAATTTAACAAATTTGGACATTTGCCAAAAATAGATATTATGAAATGACATTTAAAAAATCTCTTTATTCAGTTAAAAAACAGTTTTATGAAATTATATATTTAATTAAATTCACTTTCAATAAAATCCTTATTTTCTACACATAAGAAAATTTCTATTATTCAATTAGTTTGATTCCCTCTCAATACCTATTATTCACATGTTTTCTCGTAAAATTAAAAATAGGAAACTTATTAAAATATTAATGTATTTTTGAAATAAAATCTGCTTCATATTAGTGACTTTTGTAATTAAATTTTAAATGTAAATCAATATCATAACAATTTTCCATGTAAAATCATAATTTAAATAATGTTTATATTACTTTCCACGTTTATATATATAACATTTTATTCTTTAAAAAATGGAAATTTTCGGAAATATGTTTAAAACAAAAATGAAGTAATAATGACAATTTTTTTTTAATTTTTAAAATAAAGGGCTATTTTGGAAAACTAATTATTCACCATGAACTTTAAATTGATTCTTCGGAAATGTTGTACGGTCGAATATGTGTCACATTATTGTTTGTTATTTTATTGTAGCAAGTCCGCCCACAAAAAATTGAATTTCATTTGGGAAGAAAAGGCTAAAACAAATAATCTTTTTGCTATTTGTTGCTAACGGCGACAGATAAAGAACTTGTTGAATTCTGCCTACGCGCTTTATATATAAAGATAAATGTTTGTTTGAAAGAATAGAATAAATTCCTCGCAATAAATAGAACAATTTTATAAAAGCAGAAGCCTTTTTATGTAAAAGGTTGCAATTGTTTAGTATTTAGCACTTTAGTAAAAAATAATTTAATTTAGTAGGACAGGATTTATTCTAATTTATTTATTCATATAGAGACTTGCAGTAACTGTGTTTCATTCCTTAGAATCGGTTACTATATTCATATCTTACAATTTTTTTAGAATAGCTTTAGCATAGGAGCACTTTGGCGACTTTTAAATTTTTGTTGTCATTTTGGCGATGAATTAAAATGGATATCGCAATTACGTAAGTAGAGCTTTTGGCAAGAAACATTCGAGTTACTTTGGTTCCAAATTTCAAATTTCGTACGACCTGATATACTAAAACCAGAAAATCAAGAAAATAATGATAATAATAAGAATAATTACTAATGTAATGTTATCACATTTTAAAATATCTTCATAAAAAGAATAACCTTAGTTTCTCGAGGATCACGTTAGAAACCATGGTCATAGCCAGGAATCCAGGAATCTGGAAAAAACTGGTCACCAGCAAAAATTCTTGATAGATAATAAAAAATAATCTCCCACCTTTTAATTATATGTATACACATATATAAATATGTATATATTTCAATTTTTATATTTACTTGTATATAGAAATTAATATTCTATGCATAAAAATCAAATATTTACTAGGCGAAAATGATACATCAGGAAAGACCTGTGTAAATTAGGAAACCATTTTTATTATTTTCACTAAACAGATACAGCCGGCAGCAAAATTATTGAGGCGCTAGCAATAATTCCTGCTTAAAAGATGTGCACCTAATACTGTTTTGTTAAGTAAATTTTATCGAGTTATCATCTTAGTCTTATGCTGTTTATAAAACCGTAAGTTGAGGATAAAAATTAGCGATCAAACTATATATGTGAAAAATGTAGATGTGTTCTTCAGTATTTTTTCTGCCGACTGTATACCTCAAAAAGTGAATTTTTTTTCATTTGTCCTCATTTTTGAGCTTTCTGCCTTCATTTTGAATTTTTTTCAAATTAAACTTTGAACTCCGATGATACCATTTAACTTTATTGTAATTTTTAACACTTATCAAAAATACAACTCATTACAAATTAACAAGTCTTGATCCATCAGCTCCTGAGTTTAAATCTCATACAGGGGTTATCGATGGAATACTGAAAGCTCTGAGGGATTCTGAAGAGCGCAACCTGGATTCGAATACAGCAACATCCATCTACCAGCTTTGAGAATTAAACCATTTCGGCCCCGTTTTAAGGTTGATGTTACCTCTCCAAAAAATTAAATTTGTGTTGAATCGAAATTTATCTATAGTACAAACAATTAACTTGAAGCCTCATGCCTCACTGAGAGTAATATAAAAATATCTACTGTGGCTGCTAAAATCTTTTTGTTTGTTTGTTTGTTTTGTTTGCCAATACCAGCTGCTTAAATCGGTAAACACTTCCAGCTGTTGCCTCTTATACATTAGGTTCTTTGCAGAGACGGTATTACATAAATATGCAGAAAAACAACTTATAAAAATGCTTGATGGAGTACGGTCTGAATCAATTATAAGCTCAAATAAATAAAATTATACACTATTATGATATCATATTTGAATGCTCATTATGGAATTAAAGTGAAAATATTGGAAAAAAAAAAGGTCTCTGAAATGAAATTTCCGAAATAATCAGTGGTTGTTCAATTTTATAGAAATTAGGAATATTTTGTATAGAAACTTCATTTCTATTGAAACAGTAACATTGTTTTGCTGTCGGAAGAATTTTAATCTTCTGAAAACTATACTTTAGAATGTTAACGTGAAAAAAAATTGAATTTACAATGAAAGTGGAGAAAAAAGTGAATATTCAAATATTTTACATTAAACTGGAAGTTATTGGATCACTAATTGAATTACGTATTTATCACGAAGTTATAAATACGTTTTATAACTTCGATTAAATTTAAATAACACATTTTACATGGAAAAAAGAGAAACCAAATTCATTTTAAGGAGAATGAAAAGTAATCAGGCCTTGAATCGGACCTGAGTTTTTTTGGCATGATGCCCCTCTTCTATACTGATTTAGCTACTTTGTCGACATCCGACAAGCACGAAATCATCCGTACACTTAAAAAATGTAAAATTACCAGTCAGATATCTACAGGATAGCTCAGATGATTGAATACTAGTGGTTTGAGTAAAAAAACCCAGGTTCGATTCCTTGCCTGGTCACTTTCTGACGTTGTTGAATCACTTCATTTGAAATGGTTATGGTAATATTTAAAATAAAAATTTCGTCTTTGAGTATTAAAAATCGATAAAAGTATTATCGAAGCAGATATAAAATACTTTAGAAGCAATTTTACGTCCTCAGAAAAATCCTCATTTTTCTCCTGGAAATGAGGACTTTGTAAAATTTGTCCTCATTTTTGATTTAAAAAAGTCTGATCACCTTAGCATCAGGTCGCAAAGCATACGTAAACAGGAATAGTGTACACCAATTCCCAAATTTAGTGGTGGCATAAAAAGCAAAAATTTCTGTAAGTGACCTCGAAAACAGGGCGGGGAGTGTGAACCGTATTGTATAAATAAAAAAAAAATCTATTGCAATTTGTGTACGTTATAATATTTTATATAGATATCCTAAATTTTCTCCAATCTAATAAAAATTAAGTTTTCGTCATCTGTAAATTCTTGTTGAAGTAGTGGTAAATCTTACTATAAATGTTATGAAGACTGAGTTCTTGAGAATTATTTGTTTCAATATAGAAAATTTTCACTATAAAGAATTAATATCGAAAGTACTCAAGGTAAAATATTTGTTATATATACCAGTGTTCCATAATATGCTTTCAGCGGTATCGCCAAAAAATTTTCATTAGGGAACAAATTAAAATCGCAAAAGTTTTGGAGTATTTTAGAAATTTAGTTAGAGTCTTATAGTTAAAAAAAAAAAAAAAAAAACTCTAGAAGCTTTTTATTGCGAATCCGTAAAAAGCATCAAATAAGATTTTAATCTTGCGAATGTGTATATACTTTTAGGGAACGTAAGTTCCAACACAAAGACAATTTTAGAGAAAAGTATACATATTTCACTTTTGCAAAAGATGCAATTTTTTAAGTATTCAAAATATGCGAGACCTTTGAAATTTATGGCTTAACGAATACTTGTAGAAAAACTAATAACTGTGAATGTTGATCTCGAAATTTTTAAAAAATATTTTGAATACTTAAAAATTTTCATCTCTTTAATTGTGAAATATTTATATTTTTCTCTAAAATTTTTCTTGTGTTGAAACTTACATTCCTTTATAATATATCTTTGCCAGGTTGAATTTTTATTTTCGGTTTTTTAGGCTTACATAATAAAAAACTTGTACTGTTAAAAAATGTTTTTTTTCTTTTAATTTAAATTTTTATTTTGTGTTTTTCAATTATATACCGCATTTTCTGGTGTATAACGCGCAGGTAACATAAATGAGTTTCATGCCAGAAAATTTAATTTACAAATAAAGCTATATTAGTAAGAAACATAAGATCGTTAAGAAAAAACTTTTACTGTAAATTTAAATTTCCGGTGTGTAACCGTTTTAACAAACTTGCGAGTTATACGCCGGAAAATACGGTATATCTATAAAGCTTCTTAGGAAAAAAAAAAAAAAAGAAAATGTTGATAAAAAAATTTTTAGGGTACTGTGTAGACATTGAAAGACGTTCTTTTATTAATTGATACCTTTTCGCTAATTATCAACAAACATTAACACATTAACCTTTGGAAGATAGAACCCATGACCATCGCGTTATCAGCATCATGCTCTAAACAAAAGTCAAAGAACAGTCAAGAAAACTCATAGAACGTGCTAGATACAAATATCTCTAACTGCTAGATACAAATATCTCTAATTGCTGTAACAAATATTTATCCAAAGCCTAATGACTACGAATATTGTTCTCGAATAAATTTTAAAACATTTTGAATATTTAAAACATTTCGTCTGGTGCAAATGTGAAATATCTATTATTTTCTTTTACAATTTTCTTATTGTTGAAACTTTTATTTTATTTATTATTATTAATTTTATATATATATAGCATGCCTCTGGAAGTCTAAATTTTTATTTTAGGCTTTTTAGGCTTTTACAATAAAAATTTTCTAGTGCTGAATTTTTTTTTTTTTTTTTTTTTGGTTCGTTTTAGTAACTAGGGAAAAAAAAAAAAAAAAAAACTAATAAAAATTTTTCAGTATACTGTGTGGACAATGAAAGATTTTCTTTTATCAATTGACGTCTTTTCTATCAATTACCTACAGCAGGTAACTGATCGACAATTCAAGAATCGAAACCACGAATTGATTAAATTTACTTTAAAGTTGAGGCGCCTTGTTTTTTAGCGTGACACGAAGACACGATGACAAAATCCAATTTCAATAAAAACCTTCTAAAAATTAGTGATGGATATTGAATATGTCCCTAGAAGTTGGCAAGAAGAAGGCTCTCTGCACGAATTTGGATAAGTATATAGTGATCTTCTAGGAAATTAACGCATTGTCTCTATAAAAAATTGAGTCTCTCTTATAACGGATCTATTTTTATTTCATTTATGTTGCAGGATATTGCATTAATCTGATTCGATAGTGTACATTTGAATTTCTTTCTTTCTTTCTTTTCCTATTTAATAATGAAAATTTTCAAAAACATTTAATGATTATTTAGGCTTCAACGAAATGTGTTACTATATTGTTGTTTCAGAACTTCCTTAGACAAATATCAAGTTCATCTTTATATTTTTCATTTTTTAGGCCATTAATTTTTGAAAATGAAAAAACTGCCAAGGCTTGCAAAATAGTTTTAATATTATTATTATTATTATTATTATTATTATCATTATATTACATTATATTTTGTTTATTTATTCATTTATTTATTTCATTCATTTCATTTTATTATTTTTATTTTTATTTATTTATTTTGCTGATGGTTTTAATGATTGAAAAAAAAGAGCTTGAAGCGGAAGTTTCAAATTTAGGCTTTGGTCTAGAAAATATTATCTTGTGAAACTGCTCATCTTTGCTGCGATTAATAGTCAATTGAGTGTGAAAGAGATCATTTCGTACTCAGGATAATACATACGTACTACGTATCCCTTACGGAGTTGATTTATTAAAGATATTATACCTAATGTTTAAAAAAAAAAAATGTTGGTAAGAATCTCGATCTTAATTACAATTCTGTTTATTTTTTTTTTCCCCTTTTAAATTTTGTTTATTTATCTGATAATTATGAAAAACATGAAATAAAATATTAATATGGCCCATATGTTTGTGATAAAAGTGTGTTTTATATATATACCGTATAAAATAAAGGCAAGAATTTCTCTTTTTACTTCCATTACCCTACTACCGTAGGTAATGGAAGTATTGTATTCGGTCTGAAAATTCGATATCGGGTTTTCACCTGATTTACACGTTTTAAGGTCTCTTGAGTCCAAAAAAGTGATTTTTGGCAATTGGTCAGTGTGTATGTATGTCTGTGTGTGTGTGTGTGTATATGTATGTGGAGAATCTTCTGGCTATTATAGCTCAGAAACTAATAAAGATAGAGCTACGAAACTTTAGAATTGAAATACGTCTGGTGTACAGATGAATTTTCCAAATTTTGGTGAAAATTGAAAAACCGGAAGTGGGACATCGGAAACCGGAAGTGGGACCGTAAGTCCGTATCTCAAAAACGGCTCTAACGATTTTCTTCAAACTTGCTATATAAACACTCCATTAGATGTCCTTTCGAATGATATAGTTGGTTAGGTCAGGAAAATTGATAGACGTCCTGTATAAATAGCTCAATTTCAGGCCTCGCAAAGGCGTTCCTTTAAAAACGGTTGTACGGATTTTTTTCAAACTCGCCATATTAACTCATTTGTAAATATCCTTTTGTATGTAATTATTGTTTTCCGGTCAATAATTGATTTTTTGTAAAAGTTGGTATCTCAAAAACGGCTCTAACGATTTTCTCTTTAGATCACTTTTATGTTTTCTGATCACATTATCTCTCAAAAATGCGTATAATACGTGTAATAGTGGGTAATGGAAGTCGTGTGGCTGTTTCACACCAGATTTTTTTTTCTTTTCTTCTTCCTCTTCTTTATCAATAATTAGGAAAATATGATTTATATATGCATGTGTAAAATATTTTAGATGAAAATTTTAAACTGCAGTAACTGTATAAATATAGATAAGAAAGATTTATGTTTCTCTGACATTAATGAGCGCAATATTCTCAAAATGATATTCATATCATCATTTCAATCATATTTCTAAATAAACATGAAAATTTTTAAATTAAAATAGATTAAGTTTAATAAACTGACAACGTGAAATATTTGATTACAGCTTAAATAACTGATTTTACAATTTCCGGTCATGATTTGAAGCATTTAATCTAAAGATCAAAATATCTTGTCAGAATAGACATCATTTAGAGCATTGAATAACAGGCTATGTTGCCCTGGTTACTATCTTAAAATTCTAGACATTCCAAATCCTACATTTAAAAGTTTTAGTTAGTTTTTGTTAAAAATATAAATTTTTGTTTGTTATTGAAGTTCTTTGTTTACTAAGAATAGAAGACGATTAAAATTTATTCATTTCAAATTTTAATCTTTTTAAAATCCTAATCTTCATTTAAAGAGAAAGATTTAAAATTTTAGACTTTTGAGACTTTTATTTGAGTTAAAAAATCTGGAGTGACTCCACTCGAGTTTCCGAACATTGAGTAACAGTTTTGTAGATAAAGTAAAGAAAGAGTAGTTGTTAAACAAACAAAAGAGAGAAAACCATAATAGAGTGAGTATTTTTCTCCATATATTACACGGTGTTTTATTTAACGCTACTGAACTTTGAGCCCATAGATCTTAATGATAAAGAATTTTTCGTTGTGCCCCTGTAAAAACCTAAAAATGCTAGATTCACCAAAATGCTTATAGTTAGTGCAACAGTGATTTATAATATTCTTATAAATTTTCGTTTCAATTGAATAAGGCGTTTAGATGCTATCGCACTTTTAAAAATTTGGTCCCATAGGCCATAATGATAAAGAATTTTTCTTTGTGTCCCTGTAAAAAAACTATAAGTGCTAGATTCTCCAAAATCTATACATACTGAGTATCTGTGACCTATAATATGTGTATAAATGTTTTACTCAACTGAATTAGACGTTTAGATGCTATCGCACTTTTAAGATTTTGGTCCCATAGGCCATAATGATAAAGAATTTTTCTTTGTGGCCCTGTAAAAAAACTATAAGTGCTAGATTCATCAAAATCAATAGGGTTCGTGCTACGGTGACTTGCAACATGCGTACCGACTTACAGCTCATTCGAGCAAAGCGTTTAGACGTTAGTGTGTTCACTCACACACATACACACATACATACACACATAGATACACACATACACATATCATCGTAAAAATAGTGAAGACGGACTCAAGGGGCCTCGAAACGTATAGAAACATCAAAATTTCAAATTCGGATTTTTGACATGATTACAATACTTTCTTCACTATAGTGTTCGGAAAGTAAAAAAGAGAAAAGAGAGAGATAGAGAGAGAGTGGTAGAGAGTTTTAAATAAAAATAGACGGAAAAATTATTTGGCCATATGCTTTTTTTAAAATATTTTTTTATGTTGTTTTAGTTTTTGTAAAACATTAGATTTTGTTTAGAAATATATTAAACAAAACTAGTATATTGCGACCATCACTAAATTTTCTTTTATATTAAAATGTGTTATATTAGGCGAGACATAACTAACCCTCGATGATGGTTTTTAGGCTCCTATGCCTGAGCTTTCCATAGCTTCGGTTACTTTTTTTTTTCTTTTTCTTCTTCTACACACTTGTGGTTGTGAGTTTTTTTTTTTTTTTTTTTTTTTTTTTTTTTTTGTTGTTGTTACTATCCCATAATACTTTCTATGGATTTCTTTTTAATTTTATTTCATTCTAAAGTACAGTGGTAAATTTCGTATAGATGCTCTGGGCATATCGGCTTTCACGAGAACTTTCCTGCAGTTTTGCTCGTTCTCCTTGAACTTAGACCCGTAGAGCAGCGGGAAAAACATTGTTCTCACACACAGCTCTTGTGCTTTTGCTTGAAGTGCTTGTTTGCTCTCGTAAGCCGGATGATGCCCAGAGTTTCTATGCGAAATTTCCTATTAAACTTATTTTTCCAAGGTAAGTGCAGACGATTTTCATGTCTGAAAATTAAAATTCTAAATACAGAAAGAAAGTTAATTTTGTACCCTGCAGATGAAATCATAAAAAATGCATTTTATAATGATTATATTTATTTATTTATTTATTTATTTATTTATATATTAAAAAAAAGAATAAAAATCTGTAGCTTTAGTTCAAATTATCACATATACATGTTAACTCTTTGTTTCAAAGGTAACGACGAACACTTTTGAAAAATTTTCTGATTCAAAATTTTTACCCCCAGGGTAAATGTTCTCCTCAGGGGACGGGGAGGGACGTTCTGACATGACATCTGTGAAATCTGTTGAGAAATATGGAACAAAAGTTGATAGGCATTAGTTTATATCAAGGTGCAACTGCATATACCTTTTCGCAGGAAAGTATGTTCATTCTTGCTAAATAGAATTAACAGAATGTTTTTATCACACACACACATAGAGGCAAACATACATTTTTTAAAAATAATCAAAATGTGTTCAGGAATACTGAAAACATATAAACCCACCGAAAACCGGAAGTTGAAAATTTTTACGAATACAATACTTTCTTATATTTAATATCTAAAAGAAAGTAATAAGATCAAGGGTAGCTCTACTTCTTCACATGCTTAATTAGTTTGTTTTAAACTTCAGAGTATACCAAATTACAAACAGCTACATTTTCATTTTATTGTGAGAAATCTAGTTGACAGGGGGTGATCATACAGGGGGGAGCATGTGAAGTGTAATACTCTCGTTTTTATTAAAATCTAATTTATATTTTTCTTTTCATAGGATCATCTTAATTTATATCTGAGCTTCATTATTTTACAGCAAAAAACAGTACTTAAAAGAAATTCTTTTGCAATATAAAAACACATTTGAAAGATGAATGGGAAAAGGTAGACGATAATAATGCTTTGTTCTTTGGGAAAAAGACCACGTGCGATATTAAAACAGTTCAAACATGTAAACGTCAACAGAAGTTTGATATATAGAACATGAAAAAGATATACAGAGTCTGGATCTGTAAGAAAAGACATGGTGGCCGTCGCAGACTTATAGCTATGACTGCAGTGACCGGGAAAAAGTGCCAGAAAAATTGAAGAGAAATCATTGCTGGAGTGCAAAGAAAATGGTTGCTGAGATGGGCATTTCACCGAGAAGAGTTAGACGAAGTCTTAAGAATAAGTTGAATGCACGACCATATAAAAAAATACACAACACATGTTCTAAATATACAGCAAAAGAAAATTAGAGTCATAAATGCAAGTGACTTGAAGCAGAGACTTGCGCAGGGCAAATTAAAAAACAATGTGTTTTCAAATGAGAAATTATTCACTGTTGAACAACATCTCAACAAGCAAAACGATAGAGTTTGCTGAAGAACAAAATCCTCTGTGGATCCAAACCTGTTAAGAGTCAGATGTTCTACCTAAGTGTGGTTAGAGAAGAACATTCCTTAATTTATAAAGGCAACCGAATGGGCCCCCATACAGCCCTGATCTCAACCAATTAGCTAATTAACTGTGGGTTATATTAGAGAACAAAGTCTGTTGTTCTAGATACAACAGTTTAGATTCACACAGAAAAGCTTTAACAAAAGTATGGAATGAAATTCTAATAGATGAGATGCGTGCCGTAGTGGAAATTATGAATGAGCATTTTAAACTATTAACTAAAAATAAAATAGGTTCTATTGAAAATTCTGTATAAAGTTACGATCCTTCAAGTATAAGGTCATTTTATATAAAAAAAGGTTTTCAATATTTTTTTTTTCTTTATATACAACGTTAGTTTCTATGTTACACATCAGTTGCCCAACCCTGTAAAAATTTGCTTCTCCTTCTGTTTCATTTTAATCAATTTCAACATTACAGTCGTGTAGAAAATCAATCAAGGGTTTTTAACAAACCTGTCATTCTAATAATATTGGTGTTAGGTTGTGGGTCTTTAATCTATATTTTTACTTTAGAGTATGTGAAAAACGACCGTAAAGTGCATAAATAATTGAATCTTTCTTTAAGTCCCTGAAAAAAAATCTTTTAACACCACACTCATCAAAATTGATACAATTCGTACGACAGTAATAGTTATAATATACAGTTTAGTTTAGTCGTATAAAGACACTATCGTACTTTAAATAACTTCAGTCTGTAGGCTATAATAATAAAGAATTTTTCTTTGTATCCCTGTGAAACAACTGTGAATGATAAACTCTCAAAATCTATACAGTTTGTGTGACGGTGACCTATAACATACCTACTAATTTTCAGCTCAATCTAATAAGACTCTACTGTATTTTAAATAATTTGTGTCCTGTAACGAAAAAAAAAAATTCTTTGTGTTCTTATAATATATATATAGAGAGAGAACGAAGCCATTAAAGTTCTTACTGAACTATTCAACAAATGTGTAACATTATGTAATGTTCTAAAGGACTGGAAAAATGCCATCATAATCTTACTCTTTGAAGATGAAGATATTAGAAACTATCGTCCAATCAGCCAGCTCTCAATTTTGTATAAAATTCTGATGAAAGTTCTGACAAACCGTTTACACAAACAATTAGACGCAGTGCAACCTAAAGATCAAACAGGATTTCGAAGTGATTTTAGTACCATCGACCCTATTCCTACAATTCGAGAAATTATTGAAAGAAGTAATGAATACGAACTCCATCTGTGTGTGGCTTTTGTTGACTACGAAAAAGCTTTCGACTCTGTAGCATCACTAGCTGTTATGGATGCATTTAGGAATTCTAATCTTTATTCACCTTATTGGAAACATTTATAAAGAAACAACTGCCAAATTAAAACTCCACAAAATAAGTAATGCATTCAAAATTAGGAAGGGTGTAAGACAGGGGAACACAATTTCCCCCTAACTCTTCAATGCAGTACTCCAAGAAGTTTAAAAGAACATAAATTGGGAGAAGAAAGGCATAAAAATTGATGGAAAGTTTATAAATCATTTGAGATATGCAGATGATATTTTATTGCTTGCCTCTTCATTTGAGGATTTGCAAAAAATGCTTCAGGAATTAAACAAAGGAAGCAAGCTCGTTGGATTGAAAATGAATCTCAGCAAGACAAAATTAATATCATATTCCTTTGTTCCTCCACTGAAGATCACAGTTGATGTGGATGAATTAGAAACGGTATACAGTTATACTTATCTGTAACAAGTTTCATGATGAACTGGAACATCACGGAAGAAATTAACAACAGAGTTACGTGCATGGAGAGAATTCGGAAGAAATAGCGCTATATTTAAAAGCGATCTCCCAATTTGTTTGAAGAGAAAGATTTTTGGTCAGTGCATTTTGTCTGTTTTAACTTATGCTTCAGAAACTTGGACATTAACAGGTAAAACTATACAAAAACTGCAAACAACCCAGAGAAGCATGGACAGATGCATATTAGGTTTTTTCCAGAAGAGACAGAAAGCGAAATACTTGAATTAGGAAGCAAACCAAAGTTACTGATGTTATTTCTAGAGTCAAGAAGTTAAAATGGAGCTGGGCTGGGGCCTTGCGAGAAGAAATGATGATAGATGGACCACCAAAGTTCTATTTTGGATACCAAGAAATAGGAAAAGACCTAGGAAGAGACCACTCTGACGTTGGAGAGATGAAATCGTGAAGTTTGGAAGAAAAATTGCGGAAAACCGGGCAGTTTGGAATCACCTAGGAGAGGCCTTCAACCTGCAGTGGATTGATAAAGGCTGAAAGTGATGAAGAGGGTTGATGATATATATATAAGTGCTAGTCTACTCAAAATCTATACAGTTCGTGTGACGGTGACCTATAACATTTCTACAAACTTATACATCACATATCAAACACACACATATATCACCATAAAAGTAGCAAAAATCAATTCGATATCCCTCAAAACACATAGATACACTAAAGTCTCAAAGTCAATTTTTTGTAACGATTACAATACTTTCCTTACATAATGTATGTTCGGCAAGTAAAAAGGCATATTGTATCAAACGATTCAAAATAGAATTAAAGCAGAATCAAATGAATCAAAATAGCCATATCACTTATTAAGATCGATATGACTCAATGTTACATTCCATGCTATGCTTAAAATACTGGTATAATATACATATAGTGAAAATTTGATATTGCAATGATGCTTGTTGAATGATATGAAAAAAAAAAAAAAAATAATGAATAATCGTAGTTTTACACATTAACCATCTTATATATTAATTTTGATGTGATTTCAAAGCCCAGAAGGTAAGATTAGCCAATACATTTAAATATCTCATTTTTTAACTTTTAAAATCCATAAAATGTATCTCTGTATTTAACTGATCCTTCCAGATCATTAACAAAAATTACTGAAAACAAAAACATAATGAGAAATTGAGCAGAATCCATCTATGCTGACTTGTTTCGTTTCTTTTAGGAAAGGAATGTAGATTGGTTATACATATCATTATTATTTCGTTTTTAAAACATACTAGTAGGATACGTCCGCTTCACTGGTCACTATTTTTAAACGAATCACTATAATTAAGGAATTCTCAAAATTGCATTAATTTTTAAATCGTGAAAAAAAGAGAGGAAAAAAAAGTCTGGTCGGGAAAAATGTCGCACAGGTTTCCCACTGCCTTTGGCAGAGCAGGCTATTGTTTGCTACGCGCGCGCATTTATGCTCGGCACTCTCAAGGTATCACTATATTATCGTAAGGGAAAACATAAATATATATAAAAAAAAATTCTCTTATCGGTGTAATAATCGGTCCTGGCCCCCACTGCCTGTGGCAGCGTACGCACGGTGCGCGTGTTCCTTCGTCCACCGTTCCCGCCCTTCCTAATTATTTTACACTTTCAAAAATATCCGCAATCGCTTTTTTGGTCTTTTAAACCTAATAATACTAATTTGTAACGTTCTGTCTGAATTTTTGCCCCGGCGCCCTTCCCCTTTCTGCCCCTCGTAATAATTTTACACTTTTGAAAGTATCCGCAATCGATTTATCGAGACTTAAAACCTAATTATTCTAATTTTCAACGCTCTGACTCTCATTTCTATATCTTTGTCCTTTCATCCCCCTCCCCCAATTCCTGTATATCCTAATAATTTTTTTCTTTTTTGAAAATATCTGCAATAGATTTGTAGGTCCCAAAAAACAATACGTGTCAGTTTTGAAAATCTAATTTTATTTTTATTATTTTGCCCCTTCGCCTCAACCCCCTTCCTAGCTCTTCTAAAAATTTTACAAATTTGAAAATATCCGCAATCGATTTATAGGTATGAAAAACCTCTGTGTACCAATTTTGAACAATCTAACTCTATTGTGTTTCCCTCTGGCCCCCTTCCCGCCCCTCCTAATAACTTTACACTTTCGATTTTTTTTTTTTTTTTTTTTTTTTGGCCTTATAGCCCTTTTTTCCTACCCCAATTGGGACAAATACCTAAAATTCCAGAAATTGGTTTTTAGATATTTGTATGAGTCATTTTAGAGCAAAAATCTCACATATATACCTTTATATATATATATATATATAAAGAATTATTTGAGATCAGGTTGTGAAATCTTGTTCTGCCCCGAATTTTGTGATATCGCTTCTTAGTGAATGTCTACGTAACAGAAGGAACATTGTTACAAAATTTGATGCTTCTTGGTCCAGAGGATTTGGGCTGGACGATGATGAATCAGTCACTGACTCTCTCACGCATTCAAGACAAACGATTATGTATATGGTCGTTGCAAAAGTTTGTGCGGACGCGGATTATTTCATTGCCTCTAAAGACAACAGCTTCTATCGCCGTGGTATACATTTGTTACTCGAAAAATGGGCAAAGGTTGTAGAAAGTAATGGAGAGTATTTTGATTAAAAATTGTCATTTGATTTGATGTATTTTTATGAAATGAAGCAATAAAAAACCGCACGAATTTATGCAAAGACTTAATATATATAGATTATATTTAGATAGATTCACACAGACTGTTTGCACATTAAAATAAATCCGCTTAACACTCAGACACTCATTTTTTAAAACAACTAAATTGCATATGTAGGACATTTGAAAACGTGTAAATCTATAGGAATATAGAAAACAAAAATTTCGATGCAACCATTTTTTCTCATATATATAAAGGAAAATAATATATATATTTTTTTTCTTAATCGATAGTAGCTGAAGGGAAAGCGTCAGTGATTATCGAATTATTGGAAAATTTAAATTTTTATTGCGTTTTAGATGTTTAGTTATTGAACGTAATATCAGCAGATTTTAATAGGTTTTTTAAAACCAATAGTAAAATCAAGTCAAATTATCGACCATGTTCAAAAATGTGTACAAGAAATATTTAAGTTTCGAGCACCGTTTAAATAATTTAACATAAATGAAATGCTTTAGTTAATTAAGTTTAATAACTGAACATGTTAAAAAACATTTACTGTGGATAATTAAGTTCCTTTTACGTTCAGATAAATCCATAATATATATATATATATATATATATATAAATTCTAGTTTATTATACACGTATTAAAAACTAGTTGTTTTTTAAAGAGTGGTAAATTAAACTGGCGTGTATATCAAATTAAATTTATTTTGGAATTTTAAAAGTTTATTTTTCGTCCAAAAAATATCTTTTTCGATTAAATTTATTCGTGTTTATTGGTTAAATCATGAGTCAATACAATTTAATTATACGCACCTTTTTAAAAACATGGAAATGAGGTTTTGTAGCTTGTAAAAAATAAAATTATTCCTTAGTTAAATATATAACATATATTCACTTTAAATATCACATCTTTATATCAGCTCTTTTCTTAGTGAGGTTAAGTTATACGTCCAAAGTATAAACATGAACGAAAACTGTACGCTAAAAGTTATTTCTGTTGCTTCAACAATTGCGCCTCAATTAGATATTTATTCCATAATTCAACATAGAAAAGTTATCCATGTTTACGAAGCTAATTTAATACATATTCTTTCCGAAATTTTTCGAGTCCCATACGAAATTCTTACACCTCCTGATGGTGAGTTTGGTAGGCGTTTACCTGACGGAAACTGGACTGGAATGATTGGAATGGTGAACCGTTCAGAGGTCGATTTGGCAGTAGGATCCTTTTCTATGAACGTGGAAAGATTCGAAGCTGTAAGATTCGGTACTCCTCACGCTTTTTCTGAGTTTACTTTCATGACAGATAAGCTGAAACCGGTATCTCCGCAATTAGCTTTACTTTTCCCCTTTTCATTAAAATTGTGGATTTCAATCATGGCAGTGATTTTCTTTATTTCTCTTTTCTTTTACATTTTAACAGGCAGAAACCGAACATATGGAAGTGTCCTTTTCGTGATATTTGGAAGTTTTCTAGAGAAGGAAATCTGCTTGAAAAAACAGAAAAGGAAAATTGGATTACTTTTGAGCACTTGGTTGTTTTTTGCCTTCATTATAACCAATAGTTATAAAGCAGTTTTACTGTCATTTCTGTCATTTCCTGCACTTACAGGAATTCAAAATATTCAAGATTTATCTGAAGCTTCAGAAAACAATGAAATTACTTGTTACACACATAAAGGCGGTATACTTTCGGATATGCTTTTGGATTCAGAAATTGACTCTTGGAGGTCTATTGGAAAATGCTTGGCACGGAACGTTGATTCATTTGGAGAGCCACACGAAAACTTTATCATGCCACCTCACAAAAAGGCATTCCTTACGGCAAAAATTTTTTTGATTCCGTATGAAAAGAATTATTTCATTTCTGAAGATTCATTTTACAATAGTATGGGTGCTTTGGTGGTTTCCAGAAACTTTACTTGTCAAAACCGCTTAAACAAAGCCATTCGACGTCTTTTTGAAGCAGGTGTATTTTCAAAACTTAAACAAGATGAAAATATGTATTTAAAACCGCACAAGCCAAGCAAAAATGAAACTGAAGTGAAATATCCCAAAATATTGCAGATGACCGACCTCAAAGGGGCTTTTTATATACTAATTTTTGGACATTCTTTAGCACTCATAACGTTTTTTATTGAAATAATTATCAAATACGTAATTCATAGTTAAAAAACAATTTTTTCATCCATGAAATTGAAACCTTTTATTAATGTAATTGGATGAAGAAAAAATTTTGTTGGTGAAAATGTAGTTTAATGCGCAATTTGCCGTGTTTCTAATAGATCACTAATTAGTCTTTTTTCTAGGCATTTTCAACCTTTTACAGAAGATCACAAGTCAATGCTATAGTTAAAACAAACAGAAAAAATACATCACCACAGAATACATTTTACAGCCAAACAGTTAAAATCCAAAATATGTAAACCACACAGTTTTAAATGAAAATTTTAGTTAAAATTATAATCAATCAAAAGTTTTAAACACTAACAGAGAGAAAAAATAATAAACCATAAATTGTACGATCACACGACAGGAATGTACGAAATTCGTTATCGGAAAAATTATGCAAAGAATGCAAGGAAATAAAAACCGTTGAGTACCGTTATCTCTTTCTGTACACACTATTAAAAAGGGTTTCTTAAAAATGAGCAAAATTGTCTCAAAATAGCTTCGAAACAATATGTACTTAAATTTGAAAACCCATGTACTCATTTTTTTGTATATTGACATGCCAAACATGAGGCTATTGGGATTCTTATTGGTCAACTCCATTTTTGAGCATGTCAAAATATTCAAAAATGAATACATGGGTTTTCAAATCTCAGTATATATTGTTTCGGGGCTATTTTTAGACAATTTAGCTCATTTTTAAGAAAACATTTGTATCAGTGCATGAATCTTTTAAAATACATCAAATCCCATATCGCATGAATCGCTATTACTCGCCCATATATGCTTTGCGCAAATGAAAATGAATCATTGGGTACTGAGAGAGTATTTCCAGAACATACATTGTTTTGAAACCCGCTTGGCGACATTTTCCTTTCGTAGGGATTAAAAAAGGTATTTCGCATGATTATATATAAAAAAAAATTTCAAAGGGAAAGAATTACACAGGCACAATTAATGACAAAAGCAGATTCTATACTAACAATGCATTTTGATTTTGCTGAAAACTGGTCAATAATTTTGCCAGATGAAATTCAAAGTTATCATTGGCAAAATACACAAATATCACTATTTGCATGCATTGCACAGTTTCACGACGAGGCAAGAAGTCTTACTGCCATTTCTGATGACACAACCCATGATACGGCTCATGCACTTTGTGCTGTAAAGGCAGTGAAAGACGAAATATTTAAGTTGTATGACTTAAAAAAAAAAAAAAAAAAAAAAAAAAAAAAAATCGTTGGTATATATATTAGATGATGATGCAGCACATTTTAAAAAGAAATATCAATTTCACGGACTTTTAAAAAATCATGAAGCTGAAGAAAGAAAGTGAATTTTTTGAAGTACTGGTCATGTAAAAAAGTGCATGTGATGCTATTGGCGGATTGTGCAATCACTACGGAACTGAGTATAATCACCAAAAGGAACCAGTAAAATGCATTCGAGATTTTGCTTAATTTGTTCCTTCACTCTCTAGTATAGTAGAAAATATAGCATTAATAAATATTGCCACAAAACTACTAATGAATGCACATTAAAGAAATAAAACGAATGAGGTAATGTCAAATCTAATTTAGGAATACGAACAAAGTATTATTGGTTGTCCCAAAATACTGAATCATATACGGGACGTACAGTGAAACATTCAATAATAAAAGTGGGAAATTCAAAATAGATAAAGAAAAAAAATATTTAAGTTATTTCAAAATGTAATCTCAATACTGCTAATATGCTATACTTTCTGAAATTTATTTTAATGTTTACTATTATTATTTATTTATCGAAACCTTATTATTTAATACTTATTATTATCATTGTAGCATGTTATTTCTCAACTGTAATAATTATCCACTGCTATTTTATATTTTGTTAAAATAAAAATTATTTTCTCATCGATTCAATAAAATTACAAAATTTTGAATTTCTAATCTTGCGAAAAAATGCAATTCATGTTATTTTCAAAAAATCACATAAAATATTCTTGGCTAAAATAGAATGTTCGGTTCAAATTCATTTATTAAGCACAAATAGGACTTAAATTTAGCGAACTTTCACATTAAAAAAAAAAAAAAAAAAAATGGTGTTTTTGAGTAATTATACTTCAAATCTGTACTAATATATAAATGCGAAAGTTTGGATGGATGGATGTTTGTTACTCAATCACGCCACAACGGCTAAACGGTTCTGGATGAAATTTGGTACAGAGATGTAGAATAGTCTGGAATAGAACATAGGCTACTATTTATACCGAAAATTTGATTAGATTTAAAAAAAAAAAAAAAACGGTAATTTTGAAAATAATAAACCGGTAATTGACTTAATAAAAGCCATTTAAATTTTTAATTGTTGCCAAAAAAGTTTACGAGGTATTTTTATTTATTTATTTTTCAACATAAAATGAAATATGCTTTCACGCGAAAAATTAAAAATTACTAAATGTTAAATTGGTCGATGAGAAAAGGACACTTTATAATTTTAAAATAAAATAGTAATATTACAAATCTAAGATATTTCTTCTGAATTTTATTTCATAGCATTTTTTTATATACCTCCACTTCAGATTTTTTTTTTTTTTTTTTTTTTTTTTTTTTGAGTACGGCGGATGAACACGCTTGGCATAAAAGCTAATTCATCATTATCACGGAGTAAAAAGACAGGAGAAGAAGGTAACGCTGAAATTTTGTGTTGTTGTTTTCTAATGTTTACAGATGGCGCCAGCGTGCAATCCTTCCTTCTCTCCAGCTTCCGCAATGTTATTCAATGGAGAAATGTCTCGTTTTAATTATTTTTTTAAAAATAATATCAAGCTGAAAAAATTTCGATTGAAAGCAAATTTCATTAAATAGAGTATTCTTACCAACATGTTTTTTTTAAGAGCCATTTTATACTAATTTTACTTTGAAAGAAAGCTTTTAAAAAATGACGATTCTTATGAACCGAAGCTAGCTAAAACAGACAATTGGGAGAAAGGAGAATGGATGAAATCTTGTAAAGAAAAAAAAATAAACTTACTTTAGGTGCAAAAAACACGAACTCGGACTTTATTTTTCTCCTAGGGCTTTTTTTTGTTTTTCTTATCACTATCATAGCCTGTTTTACAACTAGGAACGAAGCATTTATTTGAAACATCTGAATTATGCAGTTCTAAGAACTTACAAAGAAATTAAATTGCTTAAAATAAAAAATTTTAAATGTACTTCAGCAAAATTCTATTGAAAACAACAGTATATCCGCACCGAAGTAGGGAGGAATGACAAGTGGCGCCCTCAATATTTACCAAAAATTTAGATCACAGTTTCGTAGCTTTCTCCCATTGGACCTTCAACTCCTATTAATATTACTCCGTGATCATTATATTAAAGGTATTTTGTTATTGATAATTCTGGACAATTTTTTTTAATTTTGATGCTGAAGTAGATCGGACATTTTTCGCCAAGGAAAAGATAGAAAGAAATACGCAAGCGAAGTGATGACGTCACTGGCCGTTCGTGGATGCAAGAAAAATATTTCCTATGTTAACGCCCATTGGATTTTTTGTAAAAAATTATTAAAAATCGAGGAAAATTATTTCTCGATTTTAATCCCCATATTTAGGTATAGATATGTATTAGTTATCATGGCTATACGTTAGATTAAGTTATTTTTGTTGTAAAATTGACAAAATTTGAATTTTTAATTTCAAAACTCTAGAAAAAAAATGGCAAACTTCCATATTCGATTGAAAACACAAACATTTCATTTCAAAGGATGATATTTGCACAATAAATATCCAACTAATATACTAATTAAAAGGAAAGTGATAAATATTCTATCATAATTTGATGTCAAATTTGTTTTCAAATGTCTAAATAAAGTGTCTGATAAAGATACTAATATGTTGTAGCGGAATAGATTTGATATCGGTCATCCTTTGCAGAAAAAAAAAATCGCCAAATTATCTGGCAAACATATTTTAATTCCTTTCAAAAATCATAGTTATTTTAACAACTTATATTAAGATAGTAATGAATAATATGAAACAATATTTCGTACTATGCATATTACGAAAATATGCATCTGGCGTGTATATTTTCGTATTACGTGTTTGATCACCAAATACAATAAGCGCCAAGAACGACAGAGTTTTGAAATTTAAAATTAAAATGTTGTCAATTTGACAGCAAAATAACTCAATCTAATACATGCACATGATAACTAATTGCATATATATGTATATATATATATATATATATACCCAAATATGGGGATTAAAATCGGGAAATAATTTTCCTCGATTTTTAATAATTTTTTACAAAAAATCCAATGGGCGATTAACATAGGAAATCAAATTTCTTGCATCCACGGACGGTCAGTGACGTCACACTTCTCTTGCGTATAGGAACAATAACCGCATAAATTCTATTTTGGTCTAAAACGGCAACAAAAATTCAAAAGTCGCCAAGGGCATTAAGGCTGTACCATGATCAAGTTTACACATTAATTAATTTATTTATTTTTCTATATACCAACTACTATTAACTAAGCATGAAGTATATAAAATACTCTTACCAGACAAATGTCGTCAGTTTTTCTTATTATATTATTGAGCTTATTCCACGTGTGTAAATATTGTCCATTTATAAATATTATTTTTTATCCCCATGTATATCGTAATAGAGCATTTCCTCGTGACGTCTGGTGGTTGGCAAAAAAGCGCGCTCGACTTTCCCGCGCAATTTACTATATTGGTGATCCTCCATCGCTATGCTTTTCCCAAGCCTTTTTGCCAACCACTCATAAAAGTTGAGATGTTTGTTTACAAACAAGGAACTGCCCTATTGGACCACGTTAAAGAAATATTACTACTCCGATTCAAAAAATTAGAATAATGTAAAAAAGAATGAGTTTGATGTTGCTAACGCGTCAATTTGCATACTGCGTCCAGGAAAAAATATATTAAAAGTATCTAATTATCTTCAGAGCATTTATAAATATAACATAAATATTTATTTTTATCTGATATATTAATAATTAACTATTTAAAAAATATTAGAATAATTCAAAGAAATAGAATACCTCGATAGCATGGTTCAAAAAATTAGAATATTCAAATTTTTCTTATAAGTTGAGAGAACGGCTGCGGGATTAACATCTGTGGGACTATAAAATGTGCTCCGTTGAAAATGAAAAGTCGTTTGGCATTTGATTGTAGCGTAGTATTTGCTTAATATGGGACGAAAGAGCGATTTATCTGAGGCTGTGAAATATCGTATTGTGTACTTGCACGAAATAGGAAAAACACAACTTTTTATAGCAAAAGAAGTGAAATGCTCTCAAGCAAGTGTGAGTAGAGTTTTGAGAGAATATTCTAATAATAAGTGTTTTCAAAATAAACACTTTAAAAGTGGTCGAAAGCCAGTAACTTCAAGAAGAGATGAAAGGCAATTGAAAAAGATTGTGAAGAAACATCGTTTTCGGAGTGTGAGATATGTGCATAGAAAATGGAAAGAAATGGGTATAAATGTCTCCAAATCTACAACACTACGACGACTTCGCAAATTAGGTTTTAGATCACGTGTGCCTAAGATAAAGCCATTCTTATCATCTAAGCAAAGGGCTGCTAGAGTTAAATGGTGTAAACAAAGGCTACTTTGGGATCACGACGATTGGAAAAAGATACTTTTCAGCGATGAAAGTGTGTTTTGTGTGTCTCACGGAAATCAAGGTATACGTGTCTGGAGACTCAAACATGAAGCTTATAAGAAAGAATGTTTAAAACGTTCGTTTAAATTTGCGACCTCTGTTATGGTATGGGGCTGCATGACTGCTGAAGGCCCAGGCAGGTTGTGTATTGTTTCCACAACAGTCAATTCAGAAGTCTATCAAGAAATTCTTGAACATTTCATGATTCCTTCAGCTGAGGATTTATGTGATGACGATTTCTTGTTTCAGCAAGATTCAGCTTCTCCCCACACTTCCAAATCAACAACTAAATGGCTCAAAGAGAAGGACATACCTGTACTCCCTTGGCCTGCAAACTCACCCGATCTAAATCCTATCGAGAATTTGTGGGGAATTATGAAGAAACGACTTCAAGAAGTTGCGCCTAGAGACAAAAAAGAACTTATTTCTAGTATAAAGAGCATATGGGCGAATTTGGATAAAAAAGATTGTGAACCTTTAGTTAAAAACATGCCAAAACGTTTAAGAGCTGTCATTAAAGCTAAGGGTAGCAAGTAAAAATACTTAGAGTTTAAATTATGTTCAATATATTTTCATTATTCTAATTTTTTGAACCATGTTAGAAAGTATTTTAATATTTTGAATTTTTTGTTGTTAGCTGATTTAAATATATTTTCTATTTCATTGTAATGTGTTTACATTTTTATAATCTGCAAAATATGCAGATTCATATTATAGTACTTTATATTTGATATTGTTGATTATTTATTTGATAAATTCGATTTTCATTTCCCTTGACCATATTTCTTTTCATTATTCTAATTTTTTGAATCGGAGTAGTATATAGATAAGTAGAAAGCATCACATGTTCAATATTTTTGGTTAATTACTATTCTCATTTTTAACTTTTTATTTCACTTTGTCATTTAACGTGCGTTTTCTTACTTTTTTGAATTATAATTTACTTTTTATTTGTTAGTAGTTTTAATTCTTTTGATTTGTTATTATTTCATAGTAGTACTTTGTTTTTAGTTCCCTTTTAAGGGTTTTATTATTATTATTATTATTTGATAGTTTTTCGAAATGCCCGGGAAACGCAAATCTAATCTTTCCAACAGAAATAATAAAGCTCGGGCTATGAAAGTAGCTAGAAGTCAAGAGACGAGTTGTATCACAGAGCTGGGTATTAATATTATAAAATGTACCATTATTACAGGAACTGCTAAAGGAGACAGCGTTTTGATTCCCCGCATACCTATTATTCCCAACAACTTGCCATTTCATTTCAAGAGATTGCAATTTCCATTGAAATTGGCTTTTACAATGACGATCAACAAATCCCAGGGGCAAACCTTAAAAGTGGCAGGCATTCATTTAGGAACTCCATGCTTCTCACACGGTCAATTATATGTTGGTTGTTCACGTGTTTCAAGTGCCCAGAACTTGCATGTGTTGACGGAAAATAATAAGTCATTTAATGTTGTATACAGATCGGTATTAAAATAAAAATAAATTGTATATTTTTCCCGTAGATCTTTCAATGAGTTACAAATTTTTTTGAGTATACTTTATCAGACTCTATTTTGCACAGCACCACAATGATAAGGTTTCATTACATTACATATTATGATCAAACCGTCAGTTCCCACACATACACATCAAAATTTCTACGTGAACGAAGTCGCGGGTAACAGCTAGTATGGTCATATTTTTAAAAAATGCGAAATTAAAAAAATAATTCTAAATATTGCATATATGCTATTATTAAAATAAAATTTACCGTGAAGTTATCATAAAAAAAAAAAATTCCAAAAATTGATAAAAATCAAAAATTTTTCAGCACTTTTTTTTTTTTTTAATTTTATTCATAATGAAAACAGATTTTTCAAAAGTGAACTAAATTTAAATTCATCTTAAGAGCTATTTGTAAAAAAAAAAAAAAAAAAAAAAAAAAAACGAAAAGAAAATTGATTGAATAAGTTAAATATTTTTTAAACAGCGCTCATTTTAAAATGAAGAATAATTTTATGCTAAGTTTTAATGTGCTGTAAACAGATTTTTTTTTTTTTTTTTTAATAATTTGTGATGATCATATGACACATTTTGTTACTGCCTGCCTTAATTGAGATGGAATGACTATTTCCTGTAATCTCCTACATATTTAATTAAAATCCTTGTCACGTTTTGTAAAAATAGACATTTATGGCAAAGAAGTGTGTTATTAGAAATAAATTTATTTATTTATTTTATTTTATTTTATTTATTTCATTTATTTATTTTATTTATTTATTTTATTTTATTATTTATTTTTTTGTGTGTGTGTGTGTTATCCCTATATACATAAAGCTATTAGTTTAAGAGTTGTTAAACCACAGATTTTTAAATTAAATTAAGATATTCATTAAATAATTAACAATAATTTTTTCTTTCTCACTTTTTTCTTCTTCTTCTTCTTCTTCTATTTTTACTTTCCGAACACTATAGTGAGAGAAGTATTGTAATCATGTCAAAAATCCGAATTGGAGATTTTGATGTTTCTATACGTTTTGAGGTCCCCTGAGTCCGTTTTCACTATTTTTACGATGATGTATGTATGTGTGTGTGTATGTGTGTATGTGTGTATGTCTGTGGGTGAACACGCTAGCGTCTAAACGCTTCATTCGATTAACCTGAAAGTTGGTACGCATATTGTAAGTCACCATAGTACGAACCCTATAGATTTTGGTGAATCTAGCACTTATAGTTTTTTTACAGGGACACAAAGAAAAATTCTTTATCATTATGGCCTATGGGAGCAAAATCTTAAAAGTGCGATAGCATCTAAACGCCTTATTCAATTGAGAAAAAATTTTATACACATATTATAGATCACAAATACTCAATCTGTATAGATTTTGGAGAATCTAGCACTTACAGTTTTTTAACAGGGACACAAAGAAAAATTCTTTATCATTATGGCCTATGGGACTAAATTTTTAAAAGTACGATAGCATCTAAACGCCTTATTGAATTGAGCTGAAAATTTATATGAGTATTATAAATCACTGTTGCACTAACTATAAGCATTTTGGTGAATCTAACATTTATAGGTTTTACAGGGACACAACGAAAATTTCTTTGTCATTATGATCTATGGGCTCATAGTTCAGTAGCGTTAAATAAAACAACGTGTAATAGATGGAGAAAAATACTCAAACACTCTATTATGGTTTTCTCTCTTTTGTTTGTTTAACAACTACTCTTTCTTTACTTTATCTACAAAACTGTTAATTACTCAATGTTCGGAAAGTCGAGTGGAGTCACTCCAGATTTTTTTTCTTTTTGTGTGTGTGTGTAAAATCACAAATTTTAAATTTCCTGTAACAAATATGAAAATCGGCATTTCTAATGATAAAATACTTCTTAAAATTTTATTTCTTGGCATATTGGAGAGAAAATAATATATATTCTTAAGTCATGTAAAAAAAGATATTTTTTTTCTTTATTCTTTTTTTTCTTAATATTTCTTAAATTCTCGAATTTTTGAATGAATTTAACAAAATTGGACATGTGCCAAAAATAGATATTATGAAATGACATTTAAAAAATCTCTTTAATCAGTTAAAAAGTAGTTTTCGGAAATTAGATATTTAATTAAATTCACTTTCAATCAAAAACCTCACTTTCTGCCAATAACAAAATCTCTATTATTCAATTAGTTTGATTCCCTCTCAGTACCTATTATTCACATGTTTTCTCGTAAAATTAAAAATAGGAAACTTATTAAAATATTAATGAATTTTTGAAATAAAATCTGCTTCATATTAGTGACTTTTGTAATTAAATTTTAAATGTAAATCTATATCATAACAATTTTCCGAGCAAAATTATTATTTAAATAATGTTCATATTACTTTGTATGTTTAAATATATAACATTTCATTAATTTAAAAATGGTAATTTTGGGAAATATGTTTAAAACGAAGATGGAGTAATAATGACGAATTTTTTAAAATTTTAAAATAAAGGGCTATTTTGGAAAACTAATTCTTCACCATGAACTTTGAATTGATTCTTCGGAAATGTTTTGCGGTCGAATATGTGTCACAGTATTGTTTGTTATTTTATTGGAGCAAGTCCCTCCCACTAAAAATTGAATTTCAGCTGGAAAAAAAAGGCCAAAATAAATAATCTATTTGTTGTTCGTTGCTAATGGCGACAGATAAAGAACTTGTTGAATTCTACCTACGCGCTTTATATATAGAGATAAATGTTTGTTTGAAAGAATAGAAGAGATTCCCCACAATAAATAGAACAATTTTATAAAAGCAGAAGCCTTTTTATGTAAAAGGTTGCAATTGTTTAGTATTTAGCACTTTAGTAAAAAATAAATTTACTTTATGCAGAAAAAAGTACTTTCGAGATGATTTAATGTAATGTAGATTACTTATTAAGATATTGATTTAAGTCAGTTATATTAAAACATGAAACTACTTTATGGAAAATGATATTAAAAAACAAAAGTAATCAATATTTTGCTCTACGTCATTAAAGCTTGAGTTCCGAAAAAAAAAAAAAAAAAAAAAAAAAAAAAATCTTGGCTTGATTTTGTTTTCTAAGTAATGGAAATAAAATTCTACACAAAACAGAATGTAATTTAGTATGATAGGACTTATTCATCCATATAGAGGCTTGCAGTGACTGCGTTTCATTCCCTAGCATCGGTTACTGTATTCATATCTTAAAATTTCTTTAGAATAGCTTCAGCACAGGAGCCCTTTGGCGGCTTTTATTTTTTATTTATTTATTTATTTTTGTCATTTTGACGATGAATTAAAATGAATATCGAAATTACGTAAGTAAACATTTTGGCGAGAAACGTTCCAGCTATTTTGGTTCCAAATTTAAAATTTCGTACAGCCTGACATACTAAAAACAGAAAACCAAGAGAATAATAATAATAGAAATAATAATAATTAGTATTGTAATTTTATCACATTTTGAAATATCTTCATAAAAAGAATAACCTTAGTTTCTCGAGGATCACGTTAGAAACCATGGTCATAGCCAGGGATCCAAGAATTTGGAAAAAAAAAGTTGGTCACCAGCAAAAATTCTTGGTAGCCTGTAAAAAATATCCTCTCACCTTTTAATTATATATATATATATATATATATATATATAATAAATAATTTAATTCCTTTACAATACTCAGCAAATGAGAGAAAGATGAAAATACCAACAATGAAATTAATAAAGTAGAACCTCGATTATCCGAACCTCGATTAACCGAAACTCACCTCGATTAACCGAAACTCTCCGTTAACCGAAGTCGGTTACTTCTTCACTTTTTTTTTTTCACTTTCTACTATTATCCAAAATTTTCTCTTAACAAACATGCATTTTTAAAGTTTTTCTTTTTTTTCCACATTCCTTTTGTATGCAAGCCATCCTTTCCAAACTACGAGTGCAGATAAATATTTTAGATGATTATTGATGAATTCTCGATTATCCGAAAACTTCGATTATCCGAAGTAAGTTCGCTCCCAATTACTTCGGATAATCGAGGTTCTACTGTAATTAGATGTATTACGTATAAAGTTATTGTCACAATTACCATTTAAGTAAAATTCACTGATTAGTAAAAACATGTTAAAGTACTTAGGCAGAAGAGAAATGACGTATATCACTTAAGCCTAAACTATGAGATAGTTGTCATAATCCATTAATCCAGTAAATTCATGCAACACAAGATAAGAATTGAAAGAAATTAACCAAAAATACAATTGAAATAAAAAGGAATGCATGAAGGAAAAATAGAGTTAAAAATGCTGAAACCCAGTACAGATCTCATCAGGAAACTAGCAGTACTGTCAACATGGAATGCAAGATTTCGAATATTGTATAGCTATTTCAGCAATATACAACACTAGTTTCAATCTTGCAAAAAAAAAAAGAAAGATAAAAGGAAATTGGCTGATAAAATAACTTAACCATAATGAAAATTGGTATTCGTGAAAGGTGATGGCCACATGTAAATCAAATCCAAATCGAATAAAAGTCCGGGCGGTTGCCAAAACGAACAAACTGAAAAGAAATGATTAAAAGTAGAGAATCGATTAATCGAAATAGTTTCTGAAATGAAATAAATGTAAGCATGAAGTGATAATTATTGTTCTTAAAATGTAAAAGCTGAAATCACAAATAAAGAATATTCTAGAGGGAAATTTAAGTATAATGTAGATCAATACGATTTTCATTGTAGGGCATACGTTCGACACAACTTATATATATCAATTTTTATATTTACTTGAATATAGAAATTAATATTCTATGCATAAAAATCAAATATTTACTAGGAGAAAAATGATACATCAGGAGATACTTGTTTAAATTAGGAAACGAATTTTATTATTTTCACTAAACAGATACAGTCGGCAGCAAAATTATTGAAGCGATAGCAATAATTCGTATTAAAAAGATGTGCACCTAATACTGTTTTGTTAAGTAAACATTTGTCGAATCATGATCTTAGTAGGCTGACCAAATCAAATTACCTTTATAATAGAGAAGCATTAAAAATTACTACAATTATTAAATTATGGATGCATTTTTTCAATCCTAATAAATAAGGACTAAAAATAAAGTGTTATCCATTAATAATTTAGTTTCTACAATTTTTTAAAACATAGAAAAATGCCTTCGAAAAAAAGGGCGTCCCCATTTGTCCCCAGAAAAAGGGGACGTTTGGTCAGTAGAGATCTCAGTCTCATACTGTTCATAAAAAAGTAAATTGAGGATAAAAATTAGCGATCAAACTATATATAGGAAAAATATAGATGTGTTCTTCAATAATTTTGCTGCTGACTGTATACCATTCTTCGCACTGATACATCATTACACCAGCGAACTATTCAGCATCAGGTAATGTGACCAGGCGTCTTCATTTTCTGAGGACAGTCTTCACTTTTCAAGTTCAGTGCATAAGTACTCGGATAAAAAGTAACATATTCTCATTTGCCCTCAAATGTGAATTTTGGTCGTTCATTCTCATTTTTGAGCTTTCTGCCTTCATTTTGAACTTTTTAAAAATCAAACTTTGAATTGCGATGATACCATTTGACTTGTAATTTTTAACACTTATTATACTATACAACTCATTACAATTTAACAAATCTTGATCCATCAGCTCATGAATTTAAATCACATACAGGGGTTATGGATAAAATACTGAAAGCTCTTAAGGATTCTGAAGAGCGCAACCTGGATTCAAATACAGCAACTTCCATTTACCAGCTTTGAGAACTTAACCATTTCGGCCCCGGTTTAAGGTTGATGTTACCTCTCCAAAAAGTTAAATTTGTGTTGAATCGAAATTTTTCTAGGGTACAAACAATTAACTTTAAGCATCATGCTTCACTGAGGATAATATAAAAATCTCTACTGTAGCTGCTAAAATCTTTTATTTATTTGTTTTGTTTTGTTTTGTTAGCCAATACCAGCTGCTTAAATCGGTAAATACTTCCAGCTGTTGCCACTCATACATTAGGTCCTTTGCAGAGAAGGTGTTAGATAAATATGCTGAATCACAACTTATAAAAATGCTTGATGGAGCGAGGTCTGAATCAAACATATGCCCTTAAATACATAAAATTACACCCTATTATGATATCATATTTGAATGCTCCATATGGAATTAAAGTGAAAATATTGAAAACAAAAAAGTCTCTGGAATGAAATTTCCGAAATAATCAGTGGTTGTGCAATTTTATAGAAATTACGAATGTTTTGGATAGAAACTTCATTTCTATTGAAACAGTAACATTGTTTTGCTGTCGGAAGATTTTTAATCTTATGAAAACTATCTTATGAAAACGGAAAAAAGAGCGAGAAAAACTGAAGAGAAATCATTGCTGGAGTGCAAAGAAACTGGTTGCTGAGACGAAGTCTTAGGAGTAAGTTGAATGCACGACCATATAAAAATATATACAGCACGTGTTCTCAATATACAGCAAAAGAAAAGTAAAGTCATAAAAGCAAGAGCGTTGAAGCAGAGACTTGCGCATGGCAAATTGAAAAACATTGTGTTTTCACATGAGAAATTATTCACTGTTGAACTACATCTCAAAAAACAAAACTATAGAGTTTGATCAAGAACAAAATTCTCCGTGGATCCAAATCTGTTAAGAGTCAGATGCTCTACCTAAGTGTGCATGGTTAGAAAAAAACGTCCTTAATTTATAAAGGCAACCGAATGGGTCCCCATACAGCCCTGATCTCAACCAATTAGCTTATTAACTGTGGGGTATATTAGAGAAGAAAGTCTGTTCTTCTAGATACAACAGTTTAGATTCACTTAGAAAAGCTTTAACAAAAGTATGGGACGGAATTCTACAAGATGAAATATGTGCCGTAGTGGAAAGTATGAATGAGCGTTTTAAACTGTTAATTAAAAATAAAACAGGTTATATTAAAATTTTGTATAATGTTACGATCCTTCAAGGTCATTTTATATAAAAAAGGGTTTTCAATATTTTTTTTTTCTTTATACACAAAGTTAGTTTCTATGTTACACTTCAGTTGCTCAACCCTGTAAAAATTTGCTTCTCCTTCTGTTTCATTCTAATGAATTTCAAAATTACAGTCGTATAAAAAATCAATCAAGGATTTTTAACAAACCTGTCATTTTAATAATATTGGTGCTAGGTTGTGGGTATTCAATCTATAGTTTTACTTAAGAGTATGTGAAAAACGACGGTATAGTGCATAAATATTAGAATCTTTCTTTATGTCCTTGAAAAAAAAAAAAAAAAAAAAAAAAAAAAGCCTTTTAACACCACACACATCAAAATCAATACAAATCGTACGACAGTGACCTATAATATACAGTTTAGTTTAGTCGTACAAGGCGAGACACTACCGTACTTTAAATAATTTCAGTCCATAGGTTATGATAAGTTTTCTTTGTGTCCCTGTAAAAGAACTGTAAATGCTAAACTCTCAAAATCTATACAGTTTGTGTGACGGTGACCTATAATATACCTACCAATTTTCAGCTCAATCTAATAAAACTTTTAGACTCTACTGTATTTTAAATAATTTGTGTCCATAAGCTGTAAAAAAAAAAAAAAAAAAAAATCTTTGTGTACTTGTAATATATATATAGAGAGAGAACGAAGCCATTGAAGTTCTTACTGAACTATTCAACAAATGTATAACATTATTTAACAGGGGGCAGCCTCCGCTCATCGCTATTAGAGCGATGTTGAGCGATTCAATGTCGAGACAAAGGGGACTACTCCGAGATTTATTGAAAAAAAAAATAAATAAATAAATAAATAAATAAATAATACAAAGTTTCACCAGGCTTGTATCCCAACCCGACAAAGGGCGAGAGAGGTTAAAATAATAATTGAGAGAAAAGTTCTTGGTTTGAAATGATTCTGGTCGATAAAGTTCATTTAGAGTTCATGAGATAAACAGCTGAAACATATTAAGATAAGTTCTGTGGTGCAATCACCTGTTGCCGGGCGTGCGCTTCTCGCGACAAGGGGGCAACAGGTTACTGATCGTTGAATCCATTTCTACAGCAGAGCATGCATGTGCATGATACTCTTGTATACATTGCTCTTGAGGAGGTCTAGGTTCTTGTCTGAGCCAGTAGGCAGTGTTATTGATAACAACAATAATGTAATGTTCTAAAGAACTGGAAAAATGCCATCATAATCTTACTCTTTGAAAATGAAGATATTAGAAACTATCGTTAGCCAGCTCTCAGTTTTGTATAAAATTCTAATGAAAGTTCTGACAAACCGTTTACAGAAACAATTAGATGCAATGCAACCTAACAATCAAGCAGGAATTCGAAGCGGTTTTAGTACCATCGACCCTATTCCAACAATTCGAGAAATTATTGAAAGAAGTAATGAATACGAACTCCATCTGTGTGTGGATTTTGAGGACTACGAAAAAGCTTTCGACTCTGTATCATCACTAGCAGTTATGGATGCAATAAGGGTTACTACTATTAATTCAGGATATATTCACCTTATTGGAAACATTAATAAAGAAGAAACAGCCAAATTAAAACTCGGCACTCAAGGAATCACTAATCACTATTTTATCGTAAGGGAAAACATAAATATAAAATACAAAAAGAGTATTCTCTTATCGGTGTAATGATCGGCCCTGGCCCTGCCTGCGGCAGGTTACGCACGGCGCGCGTGTTCCTTCGCCCAACGTTCCCGCCCTTCCTAATTATTTTACATTTTCAAAAATATCCGCAATCGCTTTTTTGGGCTTTTAAATCTAATAATAATAATTTGCAATGTTCTGCCTGAATTTTTGCTCCTGCGCCCGGGGCCGGATATCATTCCCGACCCTCGTAATAATTTTACACTTTCGAAAATATCCGCAATTGATTTATCGGGCCATAAAAACCTAATAATTCTAATTTTCAACGCTCTAACTTTTATTTAAATATCTTTGTCCCTTCGTCCCCCCTTTCCATCTGTCCTATAGTAATTTTTTTCACTTTTGAAAAAAACTGCAATAGATTTATAGGTCCCAAAAAGCAATACGTGTCAATTTAACATCTAACTCTATTTTTATTGTTTTGCCCCTTTGCCCCAGCTCCCTTCCTGGTTCTCTAAAAATTTTACAAATTCGAAAATATCCGCAATCGATTTGTAGGTATCAAAAAACCTCTATGTAACAATTTCGATCTAATTCTATTTTTTTTTTTTTTTTTCTTTTTTTTGTGCCTTCTGCCCCCCTTCCCGCCCCTCCTAATAAACTTACACCTTCGAAAATATCCTCATTCGACTTGCAGGCCTCTAAAATCTATCTGCCAATTTTGAACGGTCTAAATGTATTTCTATTTTTTTTTTTTCTTCTTTGCCCCATAGCCCCCCTTTTCGCCCCATCTGAGACATACATCTAAAATCCCAGAAATCGGTTTTTAAATATTTGTGTGAGCTGTATTTTAGAGCAAAATTCTTACATATATCTTTTTTTTTTTTTTTTTTTTTTTTTTATATGCGATATAAAGGATTATTTGAAATCACGTTTTGCCCCTCACCCCCCCTTTAGGGGCTTAATTCCTAAAATTCCAAAAATTGATTTCTAGGTATTTGTATTAGCTATATTTTAGAGCAAAAATTTCTTGTATACCTGTTTTTTGTTTGAGATATATAGGATTATGTGAAATCACGTTTTGACCCCTTCCCTCCTTAGCGACCGAATTTCTAAAATTCTAGAAACTGGTTTTTAGAAATGTGTTAGCTATATTTTAAAGCAAAAAAATTACGTTATCTGTTTGTTGTCTGAGATATGAAGGATTTTGTGATATCACGTTCTGCCCCGAATTTTGTAAAATCGCTTGGAACTTTGACACAAAATTTCATATTTCTAGGTCCAGGGGTTTGGGCAGGGCGATGATGAATCAGTCACTCACTCACGCATTCAGGACAAACGATTATATATATATAGACTATATTTAGATAAATCGACAATAAGACTTCTTCACACACCATAAATTTTAAACCAGCACAACCGGTTTCGAAAGGACGTAGCCTTCCTTCATCAGGTGCTTCATCTGTCTTGCTTTTGACTCCAAGGCAGTAGCACGTGTCTTTTTGCACCTGATGAAGAAAGGCTACGTCCTTTCGAAACTGGTTGTGCTGGCTTAAAATTTATGGCGTGTGAAGAAGTCTTATTGTCTATTTATCGTTTGTACACCAGTTTTCCATTTAGTTTTTATATTTAGATACTTTCACACAGACAAAGTGTTTGCATCATAAAACAAATCTATTTAACATTTAGACACTCATTTTTCAAAAGTAATTAAACTGCATTTAGAACATTTCAAAACGAGTAAATCCATAGGAATGTAGAAAACAAAAATTTCGACGCAACCAATATTTTTGTTTTCTTACATAAATAAAGGAAAAGAAGAATATATATATATATATATATATTAATTCGGTTGTAACTGAATGGAAAGCGTCTGTGATTATCGAATTTTTAGAAAATTTAAATTTTTATTGCGTTTTAGATGCTTAGTTATTGAACGCAATATCATCAGATTTTAATAGCTTTTTTTTACCACTATAGTGAAATCACGTCAAATTATCGGCCATGTTCAAAAATGTGTACAATAAATATTTAAGTTTCGGGCTGTGTTTAAATAATTAAACACGAATGAAATATTTTAGATAATTAAGTTTAATAACTGAACACGTTCAAAAATATGTAATGGAGGTAATTAAGTTTTTCTTACGTTTAGATAAATCCATAATAAATCCATATATTTTATTTTAAATTCTAGTTTATTGTACACGTATTAAAACTGCTTGTTTTTAAAGAGTGGTAAATTAAACTGGTGTATATATCAAATTAAAAGTTATTTTGGTATTTTATAAATTTATTTTTCGTCCAAAAAATATCTTTTTCGATTAAATTTATTCGTGTTTATTGGATATATCATGAGTCAATACAATTTAATTATACGCACCTTTTTTAAAACATGGAAATGAGATTTTGGAGCTTGTAAAAACTAAAATTATTCATTAGTTAAATATATATATATATATATATATATATATATTTATATATATATTTACTTTAAATATCACATCTTCATATCAGCTCTTTTCTTAGTGAGGTTAAGTTATACGTCCAAAGCATAAACATGAAAGAAAACTGTACCCTAAAAGTTATTTCTGTTGCTTCAACAATTGCGCCTCAATTAGATATTTATTCCATAATTCAACATAGAAAAGTTATCCATGTTTACGAAGCTCATTTAATACATATTCTTTCCGAAATTTTTCGAGTCCCATACGAAATTCTTGTACCTCCTGATGGTGAGGTGGGTAGGCGTTTACCTAATGGAAACTGGACTGGAATAATTGGAATGGTGGACCGTTCAGAAGTCGATTTGGCAGTAGGATACATTGGTGTGAACGGAGAAAGATTCGAAGCTGTGAGATTTAGTGTTCCTTACTATTTTTCTGAATTAACTTTCATGACAGATAACCTAAAACCGTTATCTTTACAATTAGCTTTACTTTACCCTTTTTCCATGAAATTGAGGATTTCAGTCATGGCAATGATTTTCTTTGTTTCTCTTTTCTTCTACATTTTAACAGGCAGAAACCGAACGTATGAAACTGTCATTTTCATGTTATTTGGAAGTTTTCTAGAGAAGGAAATCCGTTTGAAGAAACAGAAAAGAAATATTGGATTGCTTTTAAGCACTTGGTTATTTTTTGCCTTCATCATAACCAATAGTTATAAAGCACTTTTCTTGTCATTTATTTCACTTCCTCCACTGACAGGAATTCAAAATATTCAAGATTTATCTGAAGCTTCAGAAAAAAATGAAATTACTTGTTTCACACATAAAGGCGGCATATTTTCGAAAATGCTTTTGGATTCAGAAATTGTCTCTTGGAGGTCTATTGGAAAATGCTTGGCGAGGAACGTTAATTCGTTTGGAGAGCCACACGAAAACTTTATCATGTCACCTCCCAAAAAGGCATTCCTTACGGGAAAAATTCTTTTGATTCCGTATGAAAGGAATTATTTCATTTCTGAAGATTCATTTTCTAGTGGTATGGGTGCTTTGGTGGTTTCCAGAAACTTTACTTATTATAACCGCTTAAATAAAGCCATTCGACGTCTTTTCGAAACAGGTGTATTCTCAAAACTTTTACAAGATGAAAATATGTATTTAAAATCGCACAAGCCGAGCAACAATGAAACTGAAGTGACTTATCCCAAAATATTGCAGATTACCGACCTCAAAGGAGCTTTTTATATACTAATTTTCGGACATTGTTTAGCACTCATAACGTTTTTTATTCAAATAATTATCAAATACGTAATTCATAGTTAAAAACAATTTTTTTTCATCCATTAAACTGAAATCTTTTATTAATGTAATTGGATGAAGAAAAAATTATGTTGGTGAAAATGTAGTTTAATGTGCAATTTGCTGTTTTTCAAATAGATCACTAATTAGTGCTAATTTGACTTTTTTCTAGGCATTTTCAACCTTTTACAGAAGATCACGAGTCAATGTTATAGTTAAAACAATAGAAAAAACCACATCACCACGAAATACATTCTATAGCCAAACAGATAAAATCCAAAATACAAGGTCTGTCTCGAAAGTAATGCGCCCCTTTTTAATTTAAGAAATATATTGAGCAGATTCGTACTATTATTCAATATTCTTCGAAATACATCCCTCCTGCTTCAACACACTTGTTCCAACGCGATTTCTATGCTTTATATGTGTCCTGGAAGTCCGTCACCAGGATGCCTTTAGTAACCTTGTCGTAACTGTCTTGATGTTCTCCAGTATCCCCAAATGCTGCTCTATGAGGTATTTTTTAATCTTCAGTACTAAAAAGAAGTCAGGCGGGGACAAGTCAGGTCTGTAAGGCGGCTGGGAGAGCGTTGAGAGGCCTCGGGCATTGTTATGGTGCATTTTCCAGGAATTCTTGATCTCGCGCCTGACGGATAGGGATAGATAGGGATAGTCCAAATTGTCCTTGTGGCTCTCTTGGGGATTCTCTGCACTACATGACGACTAGCTGTTCCTTTTCTGGTCAATGTATTAAGAGAGATACTGCAGAGAGTCTTGGTGACTACTTTCAGAGAATAGATAATTCTAGGTTATGGTGTAAACGAGCTGCTTCCATCTATAATCATTTGAACGAATGTTTTACTTTTATTACTTTTAAATTTTAGGCTCTTGATTTGTTTGGATTGTAAATGGTGTCTTGCTGTTGCTTATTTGTAATTGTTATGTAGTTTTATCGCTAAGTCAGGACTGTAAGACGGCTGGGAGAGCGTTGAGAGGCCTCGGGCATTGTTATGGTGCATTTTCCAGGAATTCTTGATCTCGCGCCTGACGGATAGGGATAGATAGGGATAGTCCAAATTGTCCTTGTGGCTCTCTTGGGGATTCTCTGCACTACATGACGACTAGCTGTTCCTTTTCTGGTCAATGTATTAAGAGAGATACTGCAGAGAGTCTTGGTGACTACTTTCAGAGAATAGATAATTCTAGGTTATGGTGTAAACGAGCTGCTTCCATCTATAATCATTTGAACGAATGTTTTACTTTTATTACTTATAAATTTTAGGGTCTTGATTTGTTTGGATTGTAAATGGTGTCTTGCTGTTGCTTATTTGTAATTGTTATGTAGTTTTATCGCTTGTTCCTGTATCTTTATATATTTTAGGTTCTTGTTTTTAACTGTTGTATTTTACTTTTAGTGTTTTATTCTAATGTTTTAGTACTTGCTTTTGCTATGCATTGTTTTAACTTTTAAACTGTTGTTTTAACCTTTTTTACCTTGTAGTTTGTTAACTTGGGTTATTTTAGCTGTATTTATATTTTTGTATTTTAAACTTTGTGCTTATTGCTATTTTTAATACTGTTTTTGTATTTTGGCTATATGGTCTTTGTTACTTTATGGGAATTTCTGTTGCTGTTTTGCGTGTTCCTGTATATTTGTATTCACGCTGCTTGACATTTTGTTCAGTACGATTGTTTTTGTTCTACTGTTTTATGCTTTTGTATTATTGGCTTTGTATGTAACACTTCCATGTGACTCTGTATTTTTTATTTTTCCAATTTTTTATTTTTATTTATTTTTTTTTTTTTCTGCTGGTTTTCTGGGTTCGTTCTCCTGGCTGAGTTTTAGTTGATGGTGGATGCTTCTTTTTCCGACCGTCCTTGGGCCTTCGGGCCGGCCATAAACCTTCGGGTTGGTCGGCGGTTTCGGGGTTAATCTCGCGCCTGACGCGGTTGACCCATTGCTTTAGCCTTTTCAGTACTTCGACGTAAAATTTTGCGTTGACTAGTTTTTCAGGTGGAACAAATTGAAAATGGACCTCTCCCTTGCAATCTAAAAAAAAAAAATCAATGAGCATCGCTTTGACCTGTGATTTGTTCATTCATGCCTTTTTTGGCGTAAGGACGACGTCGTGTGCCACTCTGCGCTCTGTCTTTTGGTTTCTGGGTCGTACAAGAAGATCAAAGATTCGTCACCACCGTCACCACTTACCACATTGTCCAAAAAAGTCGGGTCATCCTCACAACACTGCAACAATTATGTTCGAGAGTTTTTTCCGTCTTGATTTCGACCGAGCACTCACATAAGGGTTCACTGAAACATAACACTGTGACTCTGCAAAAGCTCGAAGCCGACTGGCGCTGGTGGCGCTGTGTTCCCAAGACTCCACCCACCCTTCCGTGCAAGCGGCAACCCTGTGCGACGGATAGTCGCGGCAGAAGAAAATGGGGCGCATTACTTTCTGGACAGACCTTGTATGTAACAACAAACAGTTTTAAATGAAAATTTTTGTTAAATTTATAATCAGTCGAAGGTTTTAAACAGTAACAGAGAAAAAAAAAATTAAACCATAAATTATATGATCACACGACATGAATGCACGAAATTCGGTATCGGAAAAATTATGCTAAGCCTGCAAGGAATTAAAAACCATTGAGTACCGCTACCTCTTTCTGTACACACTGTTAAAAATGGTTTCTTAAAATTGAGCAAAATTGTCTGAAAATAGCTCCGAAACAATATGTACTTAAATATTTAAAAACCCATTTACTCATTTTTGTGTATATTGACATGCCAAACATGAGGCTATTGGGATTCTTATTGGTCAACCCCATTTTTGAGCATGACAATATACTCAAAAATGAGTTCATGGATTTTCAAATTTAAGTATACTCTATAACAAAAAGAACGACGCACCAAGAAGAAGTAATGCAAACTAGACACAAATTGACATACATATAGGTTTCGATGGAAAGTGCAAAATTTTAAAGCGATGCTGCAGTGCATCTAAACTGTGCAATCGACAGAATATTAAAAATGAGAAGCTTTGATTCCAGGTCATAAGTTCTTCGAGAATTTTATTCCGTCTACTCAGAAAGACAGTAAGTATGCATCGCATACAGGTGCACAAACAACATGCGCAGATGTCAGCATTTGAGTGTGGTGTGTAGTTGGGCTCAAAGAAGCCGGTTGGTCTAATCTGCGAATTTTTTGACAATTGGATAGGAGCGGTACCACCATTAGATGATATTGACAGGAATGGGTGAACCATGGCCGAACACAGCGTCAGGGAGGAAGCGGTCGGCCTAAAGAGAGGACAGAAAGTGAAAACCAGTCAATCGCAAAGCAGTACTAAAAGCTCCAATTCATCATTATCGTTGATCCTACGTGCAACTGGTACTTCAGTGACTTCAAAGACCATTAATAGGCGGCACAGTGAAATGGGGTTGAGCTCAGTCCCCGTATCTCTCTTCCACTGGGGACGTTTGGAGCGTCGTAAAAAGGGTCCTATAATCAGCTCGGGATTTTGCCAATCTAACGCACCACTTGGATAGAATTTGGCAAGATACTTCACAGGAGCACATCTGCAAACTCTATCAATTAATACCAAGCCGAATAACTGCGTACATAAGGACGAGAAGTGGACCATCGCGTTATTGACTTGTCTACTTTGTGAGGCCCTTCCTCTTGATTAAATCATTCAAATTTTCTGAAACTGTAATCAATTGTTTTTCTCTACATGTACATCGCATCTACCAATTTTTGTCCCATTCGGATAACTCCTTGTTGGTGCGTCTTTTTGTTGTTGTTCACTGTAAACGTAAACGTCTTAAATTCAGTTAAAAAAGTGTCTTAAACGTATGGTCATTTTTTAAGTGAAAAAAAAAATGTCTTACTTTTTAAGACACTTTTTTGAAACTGAAATTAAGACATTAAAATGTCTTAAAACACCGCCATGTTTTTTAGGCTTAGAAATACCGCCATGTTAGGCTTAAAAGCACCGCTATTTTTAAGGCTTTTTAATAAATAAATAAATAAATAAAGGTGGCCTGCGATTCTTTTTTTCTGTTAAAAATAGATTTTAGAACTCTCTAGAGCATTAAAAAAAAAAAAAAAAAAAAAATTAAAAAAAAAAGCCTTTCACCCAGCACTGGAATCGAACTCACATCAGTCGCGGAATACGAAACCAGGCATCAGAAGTCGCAGTTAATGCCATGTACCTTGCCAATCAAGCCCCCATTTCACATACGAAAAGTCTTTTTTATAATTATATGTAAGTCAGTATCAGCAAAACGCAGATAATTATATGTTATAATTCGTATTCATTGTTATAAAACTGTTAATAATATACTATCTAACAGGTTAATATGCATTATTATATTAAATTTTGTATCTAGAGGTTTAGAATTTTTAAAAAATGCATATAAAATATGTGAAAAACTATCTGTATTTCGCCCTCAATATTTTTGGATAACGATATCCTCCTTTAAACTGTTTTTTAAAAGAAAACAAATTATGAACACGAATACCTGAAAATTCGCTGTTTTACGCTTAAGAACAAGTAAATATGTGGATGAAAACAGATTTTAAATCGAAATTAAGAATAATAAATAAAAAACAGTGATGCACAAATTATTCAAGATTCGCTTTCTTAGCTGTAAGTTACTTGCTTTCATATTAATACTTTTTCTTTAAATATCAAATAATAGCTTTATATACATAGTTTTTTTTTTTTTTTTTTTTTTTTTTTTTTTTTCAAACCGAATAATTTTTGCGTTATAATATATTGCTTTATGAGTTATAATAAACATAATTTCATGCAAATATACACATATCTAGAGTAATATTCATTAAAAATTTAATTTCATAAATTAATATTGTTTAAATTGCTTACGCTTTACAACTTAATATGTAAAATGTATTATATTTATTGAATGAGGAAAGAAATTTCAATAGGCTAAGTATGTTGCTTAAAGTAGATTTCATATAAGAAAAAATGCCAAGAAATGCAAGTGTCTGAATTTCCAAAATGGACGAAAATTTAGACGCATTTGCTGTCTGAAATTTCTCATAGATATGCATTTTAGATACTTTTTGTGTCTGAATTGGTATTTTAAACACATTTCTGTCTTAAATTAAGATATCTATAATGTCTTAGGTGTATATTAAGGCATTTACGTATCTTAAATGATTTTTCAGTTGTTTTTATGTCTTGAATTAAGACACCTTTATTTGCAGTGTTGTTGTTGTTATAGAGTTTATATACTGTTTCGGAGCTATGTTCAGACAATTTAGCTCATTTTTAAGAAAACAATTTTAACAGTGTATGTTTCTTTTATAATACGTGAAATTCCATATCGCAGGAATCACTATTACGCGCGTGTATATGCTTCGCGCAAATGAAGATGAATCATTGGGTACTGGGAGCGTATTTTCAGATCATACATTGTTTTGAAACCCGCTTGGCGACTTTATCCTTTGTTAGGGATAAAAGAGGTATTTCGTATTACATAAAAAATTTAAAAAATTTAAATTATATTAAAAAAAAAATGTTCAAAGGGAAGAAATTACACAGGCAAAATTAATGACAAAAGCAGATTCTATACTAACAATGCATTTTGATTTTTCTGAAAATTGGTCAATAATTTTGGCAGATGAAATTAAAAATTATTGCTGGCAAAATACACAAATGTCACTATTTACATGCATTGCATACTTAAAGGATGAGACAAGAAGTCTTATTGCCACTTCTGATGACACAACCCATGATACAGCTCATGCACTTTGTGCTATAAAGGCAGTGTAAGATGAAATATTTAAGTTGTATGACTTGGGAAAAAAAAAAAAAAAAAAAAAAGAAAGAAATCGTTGGTATTAAATGATTATGCAGCACATTAAAAAAAAAAAAAAAAAAATCATGATTTTAAAAAAATCATGAAGTTGAAGAAAGAAAGTGGATTTTTTCAGCTACTGGTCATGGAAAAAGGGCATGTGATGCTATTGGCGGATTGTGCAAACACTACGCAACAGAGTATAATCTCCGAAAGGAACCAGTAAAAGCCATTCGAGATTCTGCTTAATTTGTTACTTCACTGTCTAGTCTAGTACCAAATATAACAATAATAAATATTGACAGCAAAACTATTAATGATTGCAGATTAAAAAAATAAAATGAATGTTGTAATGTAAGATCTATTATAGGAATACGAACAAAGCATTATTGGTTGTCCCAAGATAATGAATCATACATGTTCGGGACGTTCAGTGAAGCATTCAATAATGAAAGTGGGAAATTCGAAATGGATAAAAAACAAAAATATTTAAATTATTTCAAAGTATAATCATAATACTGCTGATGCTATGATTTCTCAAATTTATTTTAATGTTTACTACTATTATTTTTTTTTATAGAAAACTTATTATTTAATACTAATTATTATCATTGTAGCACATTATTTTTCAACTGTAATAATTGTCTACTGTTATTTTATATTTTGCTAAAATAAAAATTAATATCCTCATGTATTCAATAAAATTACAAAAATTTTGAATTTCTAATCTTGCGAAAAAATGCAATTCATGTTATTTTCAAAAAATCACATAAAATCTTCTTGGCTAAATTAGAATGGTCGGTTATAATTTATTTATAAAGCACAGATAGGACATAAATTCAGCAAACTTTCACGTTTTTTTAAAAAGGTGTTTTTGAGTAATTATACTTCAAATATGGTCATATTTTTAAAAATTGTAAAATTAAAAAATTAAAAAATTAATTCTGAAGATTGAATACATGCTATGATTAAAATAAAATTTTCTGTGAAATTATCAGAAAAGGACTTCAAATTCCCAACTTTGTTTAGTTTCAAATATTTTTATTTATTTATTTATTTATTTATTTATTTTTTTTTTTTTTTAGGAAAAAAAAAATAAATAAATAAAATCCAAAAATTGATAAAAATGAAAAAAAATTCAGCAAAAAGAATTTTTTTCTTTTTTCTCCTCAAATCATAAGGAAAACAGATTTTCCCAAATTAAATTTAAATTCCCCTTAAGAGCTATATATATATATAATAAATAAATAAAAATGATTGAATAAGTTAAAGATTTTTTAAACAGCGCTCATTTTAAAATGAAGAGTTTTTTAATTTTCCGAAAAAGCTTAACTTTATGGTTAGTTTTAATGTGCTGTAAACAGAGAAAAATACTTTTTTTGCGAAAAATTCTTCTGAGATATTTCGCATTTCATGCCGTTGCTAACGCATCATTATTATTATTTTTTTTTTTTTTTTAAATAATCTGTGATGGTCATATGACACATTTTGTTACTGCCTGCCTGAATGGGCTCTTCCCACCTGACGTGAGGGGTCACATGATAGAGGAAAAATAAATAGCAGACGAAGTCTTGTTTATTCATAGCGATTGCTGAAATAAAGTATTTTCTATTCTTATTTTTGATCAAGCGTATTTAATCTATGTTATTTTTTGATACATCATCATTTTTAATCCATTTTATTTCATTATTCATCACCTTTTGTTTTCTGTATACATTTACAATCATCATTTAGTTTATATTTGTTATTGATGTTCATGAAAAACATGCTAAATTCTCTGATTTTTGGTACTTAAATCATTGACAGTGCAATGTCGCACTGCGTAAATCCATTTAGACCAGTAACTAAGTTAATTAACTTGTTGTAACACCTTTATCCAATTAAATTAAATTAAAACTTTTTAAATTTTCAAATTATAATCCATAAACAAGATTATTTATTGCTAGATCAGTTAATGTAACAGTTACACTGCAACGTACAAAAATCGATTCTTACAGTTGAAAATAAATAAACATATAAAGTGCTTTTAAAAAATTATTAAATTTACAAATACAACTAATCTACTGTTTACAAATGCACAATATTACTTTTATTTTATTTTATATTAAATATTAACATTTTTGCTCTTAAGAACAATATTTAATTGAATTCGATTATTCGTTTTCCTCTATCACATGATTGAGCAGACGAAACTGGGAAGAGTCCATTGAGATGGAATGACTCCTTCAAGCTTTCTCCTACATACAGGGCCTGACTATCGCACGGGCACCCGGGGCTAGTGCCCTGGGCACAAAATTTCTGAGGGGCACAAAATTTTACTAATGGCTAATATGGTCTAAATCTTTCTTTTTTTTTTAAAACTCAATAGTGTTTCACTTACATTAATAAAATTGCCTGGGGGTAGTTTTATTTGTCCTTAGAACCTCGCCTTAACCCTTTGCGGCGCAAGACAATTCAGATCATTTAAATTATACTGCCACCGGAATTCATGAACTAAATTAAACTAAAAGAAATTTTAAAATTTAAGGTTAAAAAAACTGGCCTTTTCTGATATGTTATAAGCGTAAATTTTTGCTAAAAATTTTCCGGGATGAATTTTTGCAGCTGTATCTTAAATTTTGCGTCCTTGCAGCGAGGACGCCGCGCGTTACGGGGTTAAACGAAACCAGATTAAATTTTTGATCAAATATTTTTTTGTCCCATCTCTTTTTTCGCCTGATAAAAACTGGTGTATTAGTAACCAGTCTTTTTTTTTTTTTTTTTTTTTTTTTTTTTGGGGGGGGGGGGGGGGATGAGGGAGAACTCTTGCTCTTCTAAGGGGTACGAAAAGTTTAAAGTGCCCTGGGCACAAAAATTTGTTAGTCGGGCCCTGCCTACATATTTAATTAAAATCCTTATCATGTTTTGGCATTTATGGCAAAGAAGTGCATTATTAGAAAGAGGTTTTAAAAAAATTTTTGTTTTGTCCCTGTATACATAGTGTTATTATTTTAAAAGTTGTTAAACGACATATTTTTAAATTAAGTTAAATTATTCTTAAAATAATTAAGATATTTAAATATAAATAATAAGATATATAAACAAAAAGATATTAAAAAAAAAAAATAAATAAATAAAAAATAAAAGCTATTGCATGATATTTTAAAAGCACCGGTGTGTTAAAAAAAATTATTTCGAAAATTGAATGTATCATAAACGATTTCTTGCCATTCGATAACAACCATCTCGTCTGTCGTGTGAGGCGCTACAACAGTCTTTTTCCGGAGAAAAGATAAGAGATAATTATATTTTAGTTACGTGATTCCTCAACTGGGAAAACAATACCTTTTTCTTTCTTTCTTTTTCTTTCTTTTCCTTTTCTTTCTTTTCTTTTCTTTTTCTTTTCTTTTCTTTTTTTTTTTTTTTTTTTTTTTGTAAAATCACAAATTTTAAATTTACTGTAACAAATATAGAAATCGGCATGGATAATGATTAATAATTAACAGTTCAAAAATCTTCGGAATATTTCGAAAACGAACACTTTTGCGACCGCTGACGTAGATTCACGTCATTTGAAAATCTGTAACTCCGCCAGTGGGTTACCGAGAAATTCCTCCATCTTTCTCAAATTGTATGTTGTTTATTTCTTAAGAATATACCCAATATTCACATTTGTACATTTAAAATACTTATGGATACAAATACTTCGCTGAAAAAAAAAAAAAAAACTGTTAAAAGTACAGGAAAAATGGCAGCTGGGGTTCCAGTATTTCTCCGTCAAATATACGGGACAAAACTGTACTTTTAACAACAACAACAACAACAACAAAAATGATTTGCAGGATTCCTGTGTAAAATACATGTCAGTGATACAATTTTGCGGTTTTAAACTGTATATTTGACGTAGAAATACTGGCACCCCAGCTGCTAGATTTTTCCTGTATTTTTAACTTTTTTTTTTTTTTTTTTTTTTTTTTTCAGTGTTTGATTAGGAAGATTATAATTACAACGTATACCCATTTGTAATATAAATGTGAATACAGAAAATTTTGTTCTGAAATATTTAACTTTGGAAAACAACGCCCACAGGCGGATCTTACTGTCAAAAAGAGAAAAACATGCGGTCGGGAAAGTGTTAAATGTTACTTAAAATTTTATTTCTTGGTGTATATTACAGAGAAAAAAATATATACTCTTAAGTCGTGTAATTCCCTACTGGAATAAAAATAGTTTTTTTCTTCCTTCTTTTCTTTCTTTTTTTCTCCGAATTTTTAACCAAATTTAACAAAATTGGAAATGTGCTAAAAATAGATATTATGAAATGACATTTAAAAAGTTTTCGGAAATTAGATATTTAATTAAATTCATTTTCAATCAAAACCTCACTTTCTACACACTACACATAACAAAATCTTTATCATTCAATTAGTTTGATTATCCCTCGATAACTACCTATTATTCACGTGCCTTCTCTTAAAATTAAAATTAGGAAACTTATTAAAATATTAACCCGTTACCGCCCAGTGATCTATTTATAGATCGCTTATGCATTTGTAACTCCTCCTACAGGCGTAACTTTGAAAGTTAGTGTGTTATATTGTTTTTAAGAAAGAAACACAATATTTGCATATATGTATGATATGTGCTATACATTTATATGCATCGGTTAGTAGCAGTATTATTACATGTATCATCCTTTTGTAAAATAAAAATTAAAGCATAAAAACTTTGAGTAAAATAATGCAACATTTAAATGAAACGCCCATAGACGGGGTTTACGTTGAACGATACTTAAAAAGGCGAGAGTTAACGGGTTAATATATTTTTGATGTGACTTCTGTAATTAAATTTTAAATGTAAATCAATATCATACCAATTTTCCATGCAAAATTATAATTTAAATAATGTTTATAATATTAGTTTCTACATTTATATGTAACATTTCCTTATTTTTAAAATACAGTAATAACGACTACTTTTTTAAATTTTCAAAATCTTAAAGGATTGTTTGAAAGACTGATTCTTCACCATAAACTTTAAATCGATTCTTCGGAAATGTTTTACTGTCGAATAAGTGTTACAGTATAGTTCGTTATTTTATTGTAGCAAGTCCTGCCCACAAAAGTTGAATTTCATTTGTGGAAAAAAGACTAAAACAAACAAATTTTTCACCATCCGTTGCTAACGGCAACATATAAAGAACTTGTTGAATTCTGCCTACGCGCTTTATATATAGAGATAAATGTTTATTTCAAAGAATAGGAGAAAATCCCCCAAAATAAAGTAACAATAAATACAGCAATTTTATAAAAGTAGAAGCCTTTTTGTGCTAAGGGTTGCAGTTGTTTAGTATGAAGCACTTTAATAAGAAATAAATTTACTTTTGTTGGAATTTTTTTTTTTTTTTTTCAAGAAGATTTACAAGAATGTAGATTTCTTATTAAGATATTGATGCATATCTATTTTAAAAGGTGAAACTACATTATCAAAGATGATATTAAATAATCTGGTGTGTCAATGACACGACTTTCTCTTACCTTGAACTTTAATACTATAAATACAGGTTGCAGATTAAGAGGTAAGATAACGAGTACTGTTATATAAACCTGTGTTAAACAATTCAAATTAGGCTTCGGAAGAGTTTTGTATGATAATTAGTTCTGTGTTAGGGGGGCTACCGCCCCCCTCAACCCCCCGTTTCATTAATGCACCTACATTTATATAGAATTAAATTCGGTTATTAAAAAATAAGTCTGTTTTTAAAAAATAATTTATTAAAATTATTATTTAAAAAAAATATCTTTTATGATAATGCAGACGATTTCCATATTTGAGAAGTAGTATAACACTAAATAATAATAATAATAATAATAATAATAATAATAATAATAATAATAAAAAAAAAGAATTTATTCTCAATATTACATAAAAAAAAAAAAAAAAAAATGTTAAAAATGAAAAAAATCGATAAATTTATTTTAAATTATCGCAGATCGATGGTTCAACTATTCGTTTTAAAGATATTGGCGAGCTCTTTTGAAATATACATATCATGAAAATTTACTCCCCTCGAGGGGAGAGACGAGGCTCCTACATACACAAAATTTTTTCCCCAGTTGACTATCTCTATTACAAAAAATATATATTCGTTTCACTTGGTTTAGTGCTGTCTATTGATGTTAAACTCTACTTACCTGCAATTTCTACTTACCTGCTACTTTAAAGTGCGATAGCGTCTAAATGCCTTATCCGATGGAGCTGAAAATTTATATAAATATTATAAGTCATTTTTGCACTAACTATAAGCATTTTGGTGAATCTAGCATTTGTAGGTTTTTACAGGGACACAATGAATTATTCTTTATCATTATGATGTACGTCTTTGATAAAATAGCGTTAAATTAACATCGTGTACTATATATATATAAAAAAAAAAATACCCAAACATCCTATTATAATTTTCTCTTTTGTTTATTTAATAACTCCTCTTACTTTACTTTATCTACAAAACCGTTAATTACTCAATGTTAGGAAAGTCGAGTGGAGTCACTCCAGATTTTTTTATTTTAATCTTGCTTATGATTTTCGAGATTTTAATTTCCAGTGAGAGTGATTGAATGTAGTAGTTTTTTTTTACATCTAGAAGTTTGTAGAATTCATACCGAAACAAATTTTCATATATAATTTAACGACACATTTCTTTACTCATATTCCATTATTTGAATAAAAAACACAAATTTTTAAATATTCTCTTTTTTTCCTTTTGTTGCTCATGTTTCCAAATTTTAATTATAATTAACATGTCTTTTTATTAGTACGACAGGACTATTTCTTTCAATCTGGCATTTTGCGTCATTACCAATTTATAATGTTTCACTTCAAAAATGCCTTCCAATATCCAGTTCTACCATTTAATTTCTTTCTCTGTCTTAAAATGTTTTGTGAAATCCGTAGAAACCTGTATATGAATTTTTGTCTTTTCCCACCGGTGAGGATCGAACGCACAACCTCCGGGTGCGTAGCTCTGTACTCTGACCATACAGCCAACGGTTCTTAGCTAAATATTTCTGAATATTTAGATTAGTATTTTCAAGTATTTTTAGTGCGACAAGACTATTTCTTTCAATCTGCTATTTTGCGTAGTTACCAATTTATAGAGTTCCACTTCAAAAATGCCTGCGGGCTTGTAGTTCTGTTCTCTGACCACATAGCCAACGGGTCTTGGCTGCATGTCAATTTATTATATTAATTAAGCTGTGAGGAATTTTGAGTATAATTTAAGTATCGAATAATTAGTTTATATATTTTATTTTTTAATATTGTGTTTTGATCTGTGGAAATTGACACTGTTAATTATAACAATAAATGCAAAATTGTTTTTAAGATTATTTTAAAAATTAAAATATTTAGTAAATAAGTATTAAACAATTAGGGGAAGATATTATACAATGAATGCATTCAAATTCCAATAATTTATTTGGAATTAAAAATCAATATAGTATTTGAATATGCGTTTAGAAATTTTACTAAGCGTCCTCTATTACTTTTTTATTTTTTTAAGGGTGTTAAAACACAAATATCATTAGTCCCGTCGTACTAAATTAAATTCTGCCATAGACAGAATTTCATAGTTTAATTATACAATAAACCAAGCAATAAATATTTAGCTTGAAAAAAGTGGTTTTCCAACCATATTCTACATGAGACATGCTTTTACGCATATAAAAAAATATATATTCGTTTCATTTGGTTTAGTGCAGTCTATAGGTGTTAAACACTACTTATCTGCAATTTTCCCCATAGACGCAATGTATTTGAATCCACTTGGGTTTCTATGTACACGAACCATTTGCTTGATCTCAACGAAAAGTTTAGTGTAGCATCTCTGTATTATACACATTTAGAATATGAAATTTGGACTTTCTGCTATTATTTGTTCTTGAATTATGCTGATAACAGACGCACAGACACACACAGAGAAACACACAGACACAGACCAATCGCTAAAAACATGATTTTTGGATTCAGGGCATCTCAAGACGTGTAAATATAAAAAAACTCTATTTAGAAAATTTGACCCAAAAACAATACTTTCTCTCTGTCATTTACATAGGTAAGAGAATGTGAAAAAAAAAAAAAGTAGTATGTTGTGGCCACCACAAGACTTTCTTCTATATTTTCCTATACAAATTCACTCAGTAACAATATTAAAAAAAAAAAAAAAAAAAAAAAAAAAGTACGATTTTTTTTAAAGTTTATTTATTTATTTATTTTTGTTGTTGTTGTTGTTAAAAGTAAAAAAAAAAAAAAAATCGATAACTTTGTTTTAAATTACCACATATTTATAGTTCAACCATTCGTTTTAAAGGTATTAACGAGACCTTTCGAAAGATACCCATCTTGAAAATTTAAGGGGGGAAGCAATGCCCCCACATGCACAGAATTGTTTTCCTAGTTAACTACTATTATTATCAATAATTCATATTAATTTTACAATCACAAGTTAAAAATAACTCTCATGATGTACATTTATACGAAATTTTGTACTATACTGCCATGTTAAGAATTTAGAAAAAATGCGATCACAGCGTCACCTGCAGAGCGATTGATCCCCAAATCTAATCAGCACCATTCTATGTCAGGGTCCTACTATATACCAAGTTTGGTCAAATTTCATTCATTGGTTCGTGAGCTACAGTGTCCACAAAAATCGTGATACACACAGACACACAGACAGACACACAGACACACAGGCAGACAGATAGACAGACAGACATTTTCTAAAATCTATCAATTCGGGATTAGGAACTCCCAAAACGTGTAGATCCGTCAAAAAACGGAGGTCGAAAATTTTCGCGAATCCAATACTTTCTCTATAATCCATATAGAAGTAAGTAAAAATCTATATAAAATAAAATCTTAATGTTTATCATTTGTAAGTCAAATATTTATGTCATTTTCATAAGTATTTAGAAGGATTTTTATAACCTTAACAATTTATCCTAATTTTATGGATAATATATAATGGTTATGAAAGTTAAAGTCTGAGACAACGGATAACAGAATAACCTAATTTTCCCGAGCGTAATAATTTTAAGGTGTTAGAATCTGCACAGTAATTATCGAAAAAAAAAAAAAAAAAAAAAAAAAACATTAATTTGCTTTTAAGCTGTATTTCTCTTTCGTTTCTTTCTTTTCTATCAATGGTACTTGATTACAAGTTTCTTATTCTCCAAGGGGCCGCGGTAGCCCAGTCGGTAGAGCACTGGCCCCGTAATTGGAAGATTGCGGGTTCGGTACTCGAGCCGGCCAAAGACCGTCGTGTACACTAATGGTGGCTGGTGCCCGTAAAATCTGTCGCGGCCACAATGCCCTCTATGTTCCCTTCAAAAATTATACCTCTGGGGTTCACCGAAGTGGGAGAGCCATCCCTTCCATGGAGGATCAAAATTGTGATGGCATGTCTCCGGACCACCTCTAGGGGTGTGTTCCAGACCGTCGCCAATCGCCCATCAGCGCAGCACTAGTGCGACGTAAAACCCAACCATTCATTCTTATTCTCCAAGAAAGTTAATCATTCCTATCAAATGATCTTTTTTTTTTCTTGTGTGTGTGTGTGTGTTTGTGTGCAGTTGTATTAAGCTGATGGCAGCCTTGAAACTGCCGTAAGAGATTTTATTGTAGTACAGTAGAGTTAAATAATTAAGATGTTATCCCTGTTTTGAATTTTTATTTTATTTTATTTTATTTTTTAGTATTACCTAAATTTTTAGCCATAAAATTATTAAATGGCAAATCGGCAAAACTTTTAATCACACAGCTTCTTTTAGAAAACAACAGAAATTCAATTATCTCTGTCGACCATATTGTAATAATTTTTCCTATACTTTATTGCTCTTTATAAATGAGCTGTTCGATACATTAACTACTAAATTATGCAAAGGAAATATGGCTACCATTTGTATGTATCCGCAATTGAAAAACGATATTTGCTCTAAATAACGCAATTACTTAGTGCAAGTGCTAATATTTTTACAAATATCTATTATTTTTCTACTTTAACTACAGTATATTGTCTCAATTTCAGTTTGTTAAGTTCCTAGATAATGAAATTATATTAAATAGATAACTCTGAATATTATAGGCACAGTACCCGAGAATTATTTATATATATATTTTAAAGATGCTTTTACATTTCTATGAATATACGCTGTATTTCCATACAATTATAGAAACAGATTGTGTAAAGAAGTGTCATAATGATATGCTACTGCTAAAATTATTCCAAGTATTTTCTACAGCGTGATAACAAACATTATTTCTTTTTATTTCTTATTTTATTTCTTATTTTATTTTCCTTTATTTTTCTTTTTTTTCTTTAAATTCCTTCTTGGTTCTTGAAGATAAACCCTTCGCTGCAAACTGTAAGGTTAAATAAAACATATATATTTCTGAAATTCCAAGAGAAAGTTTTAAATAATTCTTTATACATTTCATAAAACGTCTGAAATTGAAAATGTTCGCATATTATAATATGACTACATATACACCTGTAAACATTGAGGGGACTTCGCACATTTACCGGCGTCACTGAAGTACATTTCATATAAATGCTTATATTTCCATTTAATATTTATGAATAGAACTGTATTAGATTTTTCAAATAAAATATAGATCCAGGATAGTCTTAATAGTTTTTGACAGATTTGAAATCTTTAAGTTGCGTTTGCCCAGTTTGCATTTTTGCATGAATACATGTTTTTCCAACACTGTTAAAAATGATTTCTTAAAAATGAGCTAAATTGTCTCAAAATAGCTCCGAAACAATATGTACTTAAATTTGAAAAACCATGTACTCATTTTTGAGTATATTGACATGTCAAACGTGTGGATATTGGGATTCTTATTGGTCAACCCTATTTTTGAATTTATCAATATACTCAAAAATGAGTAAAAGGTTTTCAAATTTAAGCATATATTGTTTCGGAGCTATTTTGAGACAATTTAGCTCATTTTTAAGGAACTATTTTTTACAGTGAAATGCTAAAACTTCTACAGATATTTAAACAACAATTAATATTATTTTTAGGTTGTTTAACAGAATCTCTTTAAAAAATTAGTGATGGGTTTTGCAATATCTTTAAAAGAAAAAATATTTAAAATAACAAAAATAATATTTTTTTTTTCCTTTTTTTAAATTTTACATACACATGCACTTTTTAGTTTATTTTTTTTTCAAAAACTAATTAATAAATTTCAAAACCTATCCCTAATTCTTTTAAGTAGATCCTATTGAACATCGAAATATATATATATATATATATATATATATATATACACACCCCGTGACAAAAAGATAGGTACAAAGGGCTTTTCCTTTGATTTTTCATAAAATATCATTATCTAAATTGTGTTTATCATTTATTATTATCATAAAACATCACTATTCCAGGACTAATTTTTGTTTTAAGACTAATTTAGAAAAGTTTTAAGACTAAAATTTTTCTAATTTAAGAGTACACTCCGCAACAAAAAGATAGGAACAAAGGTTTTTTTTTTTTTTTTTTTTTTTTTTTTTTTATGATTGTTTTGAATATGATTCAAATATTGTTTTTGATATGATAATATTTTGTTATGATAATAAATTATCAGCACAATTTAGATAATGTTATTTTATGAAAAAATTAAAAAAACCCTTTGTTCCTATCTTTTTGTCGCGGAGTATAGTCTTAAATTAGAAAATTTTCAGTCTTAAAACTTTTCTAAATTAGTCTTGAAGCAAAAATTATTCCAGGAATGGTGTTATTTTATGATAATAATAAATGATAAGCACAATTTAGATAATGTTATTTTATGAAAAATCAAAGAAAAAACCCTTTGTACCTATCTTTTTGTCGCGGGGTGTAGATTTTTTTCACCTTGTGTAGTAGAGTTTTACACAATTTTTTTCTTCGTTTAATGTAGCGATCATAAAATCTGCTTTTCCTTCTATTTCGTTTTAATGAATTTCAGCATTACAGTTGTGTAGACAGTCAGTTAAGGATTTTTAACAAAGCAGTCGTTTTAATAATACTGATGCTAGGTTGTGGGTATTCAATCTAATTTTACTTTAGAGTATGTGAAAAAACGACTGTACATCCATACTTGCCAACCATCTCATTAATAACCGTACAATTGTTAACGCCCTTTAAAATAACGCCCATTTTTTCACACCACTTTATTTCTAGAGTAATTCTCTCCGAATGTTGATACGATTAAATAAGAATAAAATTACTCTAAAAAATGGTGTGAAAATAAAGGCGGGTACTAAAAATTGCACGGTTAATAATGAGATGGTTGGCAAGTATGTACATTGTATAAAAATAGAATGTTTCTTCGTGTCTTTGCAGAAAAAAAAAAAAAAAAAAAAAAACTTTTAATACCACACTTATCAAATCTAAAGAAATTGCGTGACAGTGACCTATAATGTATCTACCAATGTTTAACTTAGTCGTATAAGGTGTTTAGACGCAATCATTCTTTAAATAATTTCAGCCTATAGACCATAATAAAAAAGAATTTTTCTTTGTGTTCCTGTAAAAGAACTGTAAGTGTTAGCCTCATAAAATCTATAGAGTTTGTGTGACGGTGACCTATAACATACCAACCTACAATCAGCTCAATCAAGACGTTTAGACGCTATCGCAGTTTAAATAATTTGAATCCATAGGCCGTAATGATAAAGGTTTTTTTCTTGGTGTCCCTGTAAAAAAATACATGCATCTAAGTGCTAGACTACTCAAAATCTATGCAGTTCGTGTGATGGTGACCTATAACATTCCTACAAACTTTCAGCTCAATAGATCAAAGCGTTTACACATTATCATGTATACTCACATGCGTACACACACATAAATCACCATAAAAATAGCAAAATGAATTCGACGGACCTCAAAACGCATACATACAATAATGTCTCAAAGTCAATTTTTTGTTATGATTACAATACTTTCCTTTCATAATGTATGTTCGGCAAGTAAAAAGGTATATTTTATCGAATGGTTCAAAATAAAATTAAAGCAGAATAAAATGAATCAAAATAGCCATATCACTTATAAAGATTGATATGATTCCATGTTACATTCCATGCTATCCTTAAAATATTGGTATAATATACATATAGTGAAAATTTGATATTGCAATGATCCTTGTTGAATGATATGATAAAAAATAATGTTGAATAAGCATAGTTTTGCACATTAACCATCTCATACAATAATTTTGATGTGATTTCAAAGCATAGAAGGTAATATTTGCCAATACATTTAAATCTCATTAAAAACTGTTTTTTTTTTTTTTTGTGAGATATATGCCTAAATGTTTCCGAAATTCAATTTATATTATATTTCACCTAAATATAAAGTAAGTATATACAATAACATTTAATAGTTTTTGAGTTACACTGTTTCAAAAATTTGAGCGCCATACATTTTGATGCAGAAATATTATCTTAAGTATTTGGAATTTTTCTGGGCCACCAAAAATGTGTAAATCTATTAAAAAATGCAAATTGAAAATTTTTTCATATGCTACAGTTTCTTAATATAAATATAGAAAAAAAAATATAATAAACATTTTTTACGTGAAGAATATTTTCCTACATTTATTGATTTAATCTTAATAAACAATATATTTCATAGACTGGTGTTACTGAATTAAAACAAATAAATAATCTATTGATCAGTTATCTATATCGGTTTCATTTTTTTGCTTACCGATAAGAAAATTCGCCTCAAAAATAACAATCTGATGTCTTCACCGTGTTATTATTTCTGGTGTGAAAATTCTTTCGGCGTCAAACATAATTTTTTATAAGAGAAAATTTTGTTGTAAATGTCAATAACAAACCGAATATCTATTTGTAAAGTGACATAAATCAAATTTTTCTAGAGGAAGCGAAAAATGTTTTCTAGTTTGACAGAAAAATGATTTTTTTCCCTTTTCAACAGTAGTGTAAAATGTGGGGAAAAAAAGCACCTGAATGTTTTTTTTTAAATAAAAATAAATGAAAACATTTCAAACAAGAAACAAAAAGTTAAAAAAGAAAAGAAAAAAAAACTCTTTCGGAACGTAATAATTAAGCATGTCCTTTCATCAGGTGAAACAATGTAAGAATGCAGTCGAAAGAAATGATGAATATAGAATATTATTTAATAAATATTTAATATGAATAAAATTTAATTTGTAAATGAAGCTAGAATTTTGAAAAAACTGTATTACTAGGTTTTTAGAGGTAAGGAATTGATTTTGGATAAAAGCGAAGCTGTGAAATTATTAAAGAAGGGCCACGTGTATTTTAAAGTTTGCAAAATAAAAACTAAGCTGTAAAAAAAGAAAAAAAAAAAAAAAAAAAAAGAAAAAAAACATGGTGTTTGGATTTCACTGTTAAAAATTTCTGTAAATTGAATGCAAATATTTATCCAGAGTCTCTGTAAATTTACAGTAACTCTTAGTTAAAAGTGAATAATCGAGACTTTCGATCTTTATTCTGTATTTTTACCTAATTTTATAATTTAATTTTTTAATTAAAATCAAAAATGATTGTTTCTACTTTAGAAAAAGCAGTCTAAGTCCGAAATATATTCTCACCAATAATTAATTAAATTAATATTAGTCATTAAAATCAATGTATAAAATATGTTTTTTAACATCCCCGTTTGTTTTTCTCATTAATTTTACGTAAGACTTAAGATAATACATTACACACAGTTTTCTGTTGAAATTTTTAACAGTGTGGTAAAGATTGTACATGCTTTCGGAGCTGTACAATTATTATAGAAGGAGATATGGGCAGGTATTTAAAAACTAAATTAATGATAGGTGATTGAAAAACTACGTTACTAGTTTTAAGGATGAGGAAACTACTGCTCATACTTTCGACGTTGCAACGGAGGAAAGAGGATAAGTTGCAGGTAATTCAAAAATTAAAAAATCTGTTGTGAAACAACCACACGACTTCCATTACCCACTATTACGCATATTATATGCATTTTTGAGAGATAATGCGATCAGAAAACATAAAAGTGAACTAAAGAGAAAATCGTTAGAGCCGTTTTTGAGATACCAACTTTAAAAAAAAAAAAATCAATTATTGACCGAAAAACAATAATTGCATACAAAAGGATATTTAAAAGTGAGTTAATATGGCAAGTTTGAAAAAAATCCGTACAGCTGTTTTTAAAGGAACGCCCTTGGGAGACCTGAAATTGAGCTATTTATACAGGACGCCTATCAATTTTCCTGAACTAACCAACTATATCATTCGCAAGGACGTCTAATAGAGTGTTTATATAGAAAATTTGAAGAAAATCGTTAGAGCCGTTTTTGAGATACGGACTTACGGTCCCACTTCCGGTTTCCGATGTTCCACTTCCGGTTAAAATCAATTATTGACAGGAAAACAATAATTACATACAAAAGCATATTTAAAAGTGAGTTGAAATGGCGAGTTTGAAAAAAATCCGTACAACCGTTTTTAAAGGAACGCCTTTGCGAGGCCTGAAATTGAGCTATTTAAAAGGGACGCCTATCAATTTTCCTGAACCAACCAACTATATCATTCGAAAGGACATCTAATAGAGTGTTTATATAGCAAGTTTGAAGAAAATCGTTAGAGCCGTTTTTGAGATACGGACTTACGGTCCCACTTCCGGTTTCCGATGTCCCACTTCCGGTTTTTCAATTTTCACCAAAATTTGGAAATTTCATCTGTAGACCAGACGTATTTCAATTCTAAAGTTTCGTAGCTCTATCTTTATTAGTTTCTGAGCTATAATAGCCAGAAGATTCTCCACATACATACACACACACACACACACACACATACATACACACTGACCAATTGCCAAAAACCACTTTTTTGGACTCAGGGGACCTTAAAACGTGCAAATCAGGTGAAAACCCGATATCGAATTTTCAGACCGAATACAATACTTCCATTACCTACGGTAGTAGGGTAATGGAAGTAAAAATAGAACTTGGGGATAGAATAATCATGTATTTAGATTTTCGGGGGCTAGGGATCAATTGCAATTGCTTTCGGTGCTGTAAAATTAAAAGTGGATAGATAGATGTGCGGGGAAACCGCTGGTCGGAAACCCGGATTCAGCACAATGTGTGTATGGGAGAAACACGTTTTGAGGTTCCCTGAATCTGAAAATCAGGTTTTTAGTGGTTGGTCTATGTGTGTGCCTCTGTGTGCCTGTGTGCCTCTGTATGTATTTGTTATCAACATATCTCACGAAGAAATAATACCAAAAAGTCCAAACTCGGTATTCTAAATTTGACACCATATCAGAAATCCCTCCCCCAGACCAGTAAACTGGCTGGACAACATTTTAACTAGACCAAATCTACTTAACAAATTCAATAAGATTTTCTCCCTATTAATGGATATATCAAATTCCACTGATTAATGTTGTTATCAATAAAACTGCGTACTGGCTCAGACAGGAACCTAGACCTCCTCACGAGTATCATGCACATGCTCTGCTGTAGAAATGGATTCAACGATCAGTAATCTGTTGTCCCTTGTCGCGAGGAGCGCACGCCCGGTGATTGCACCACAGCACTTATTTTAATATATAGCTCTTTGCATAAATTCATGCGGTTTTTTATTGCTTCATTTCATAAAAATACATCAAATCAAATGATGATTTTTAATCAAAATACTCTCCATTACTTTCCACAACCTTTGCCCATTTTTCGGGTAACAAATGTATACCACGGCGATAGAAGCTCTCGTCTTTGGAGGCAATAAAATGATCCGCGTCCGCACGAACTTTTGCAACGACCTAATATTTCAGCTGTTTACCTCGTGAACTCTAAATGAACTTTATCAACCAGAATTAATTCAAACCAAGAACTTTTCTCTCAATTATTATTTAAACCTCTCTCGCCCTTTGTCGGTCTTGGGATACAAGCCTGGCGAAACTTTGTATTTTTTTTTTTCTTCAATAAACCTTGGAGTAGTCCCCTTTGTCTCGACATTGAATCGCTCAACATCGCTCTAATAGCGATGAGCGGGGGCTGCTCACTGTTAAATTATATAGGAATGCTACACCACACTTTTCGTTGAGATTAAGTAAATTATTCGTGTATAGGGGTATCCAAGAGAATTTAAATACATTATATATAAGGGCAAAAATTTTGGTAGGTACAGTTTAATATGTGCAAACTGCACTAAAAAAGTTAAACAAAACATAACCTTCAGAAGATATACAGGGCTGCCAATATTTAAGCGAAAACTATTATTTTCTGTTAAATGTAATTGGTAGCTTTGCTTTGCTATATTTTATCATGCCCAGGAAAACTGCTCAGTAATGAAAATTTATTTCTTATACCTATACGATAAAGGGAGTATTTTTTTAAGTTCAATTTTCAGCGCTTGTTTTTTGCCTAATTATGTCTTTTGAGGTTCCCTGAATACTCAAGTCGATATTTTAATGGTTGATCTGTGTGTATATCCACGTAACACAAACAGATAACTGTAGAAAACTCAGATATTTTAGTTTGAAGATCGTATGAGAAAGTTATTTGGAAATTTTAATCAAAATTGATAAATTCCAAGGAGTTATGCTGGCGAAAATTGTCTAAATAATTTGGATAAAATATTCAAATTTAATAATGGCTTTGAATTCTATATAAATGGGTGTACGCGTAATTGTAGGTCCTATTGAAGAATGAGGGGATTGGTAGCCTCTCTCACATAGACTTATTTGTCAAATAAAACAGTTATTAAACCTAGTTTGATTTTTTTTTTTAACGTAGGTTTATGTATCTTTCTTTATAATATTGAATGTAGAATAAGAAAAAGTCGTGTAAGTGTCACAGCAGGTTTTCTTTCTTTCTTTTTTTTTTTTTTTAACGTATGTTTATATATCTTCTTTATAATTTTTAATGCAGAATAAGAAAAAGTCGTGTAAGTGCCACAGCAGGTTTTCTTTTTTTTAACGTAGGTTTATATACCTTTCTTTATAATCTTTAATGCAGAATAAGAAAAAGTTGTGTAAGTGCCACAGCAGGTTTTTTTTTTTTTTTACGTAGGTTTATATATCTTTCTTTATAATTTTTAATGCAGAATAAGAAAAAATCGTGTAAGTGCCACAGCAGGTTTTCTTTTTTTTAACGTAGGTTTATATACCTTTCTTTATAACCTTTAATGCAGAATAAGAAAAAGTCGTGTAAGTGCCACAGCAGGTTTTCTTTCGTTCTTTTTTTTTAACGTAGGTTTATATATCTTTCTTTATGTGGGGGCCGAGGGGGACGCGCTGACCCCTCAGGCAGCGCTCCTACGCTCGTCAGCTAGACCTCACCTCCCAGCGGTGGCCCCTGGATAGCCGCCACTGCGGTGAACTAACGAGGTTTGGCATGGACGAGAGCAATTGAAAAGCAATTGCAGGATGTCTTTTGGAGGGACAGCGGTTGTGCCGGACTGGCCAGATTGCTTACCCTGCCCCCCTCTCTCCCAATAATTCACTCAGACACATTGCAGGTGCTGGAAAGGTCTCTTGGTGTGGCGTAAAGGTGACTCATTTGGGCTTGTGGGTCTTGCTGAGTCGATACACCCAGCCACGCTGCAGGTGCTGGAAAGGTCTCCTGGCGTGAACGTACAGGTGTGGATGTAGGTTTCTTTCGACTCGCTCCCGGAGATACACTAAGACACGTAGCAAGTGCTTGAAAGGTCTCTTGGCGTGGCGTCTACGTGTCCCTGTCTGGGATGTGAGCGTTGATTCCTTCGCCCCTTTCCTCAGGAATTCACTGAAGACACTTAGCAAGTGCTTGAAAGGTCTCTTGGCGTGGCGTGTAGGTGACTCAATCTGGAGTGGGTGACTCATATCTGGTGACTCAATCTCTTTTTGAGAGCTCTTGCTGGGCTGATACACCCAGCCATGTTGCAGGTGCTGGAAATGTCTCCTGGCATGAGCGTAAAGGTGTGGGTGCAGTGTAGCGATTGCAGTGCTACTTTGGCACGACTGTGAGCTGAGGGTGGAAAGTATCGTCTCGAGGAGGTTCAGCTTAGCGTTCCAAATCGAGGCGGTAGAAAGTGTGCCACCCGAGGCATCCCAAAGAAGGGCATCCCGGCGGATTCGAACGCAAAGTACAGTGGGTCGAAGGAGCTTGCTCCTACATGGTTGTACCGAAGGTATCTCCTCCGCCAACCTAATTTATGTACGCTCTGCTAGTTCAGATGCATCCCGCAATAGCGGTCGAAGATGCAAATTAGCGGACGTCTTTAGAAATAGGGGTTTTGCCTCACCGCCAGAGGATTTTACCCTAGCTGATACCAAACCAGCGCAATCCTACCTTCCAAGTATCCTTTTTGGTGATTTCCGCTAGCAGTAATCTAAGCGGACGACGCATGAGCGTGTGTTGTGGCGTCAAAATGACATGGATTAAGTTTCCTGGCACTTGGTGCTCATGTGGGGTGGATTGCCCGAGCAACTCGGGCAAGTCCTGGTGTCCTGAGTGGGGCCTGTCATGTGGCAGTGGAGGCCAGCTTATATAAAGGAGAAGCGTGTGCATCCTGCCCAGTTGGCATAGCTCGACTGGTGCAGTTGAACGCCGTAGGGAGCACGGCTATGTGGATGGTCGAGCACCATCCTCAGAAGGTAAACTGGCCCTTCTGGCCGTCAAACCATGGAACAGCCGGGACCCGAGGCAGACGGGCCTGCTGTTGACCAACCTAGGTCAGTCAGAAGGGTTGACGTAAGCTTTGGGAGTCTAAGCTGTCCATATCTGGGCTGGTACTTGCTGTCGTGTGATGGGTTTCTGCTGTCGTAATGACAGAGATTTCCCCTTCGGGGATAATAATTATTTTTGACCGCATGGGCGACAAAGCGAGCCAGGGTCGGTTGGTGGTGCGGCGCAAGCGCCGGTTTCCATTACCCTATATCTTTCTTTATAATTTTTAATGCAGAATAAGAAAAAGTCGTGTAAGTGCCACAGCAGGTTTTCTTTTCTTTTCTTTTTTTTTAACGTAGGTTTATATATCTTTTTTTATAATTTTTAATGCAGAATAGGAAAAAGTCGTGTAAGTAAGTCGTGTAATTGCCACAGCAGTTTTTATTTTTTTATTTTCTAAAACTTTGTCTGAGTTTTCTTATTAATATTTTGAAGAAATTGCCATTATTATTATTATTGTTATTATTATTATTATTTAGATTTTTTCTTATACAACAATCTGTTGAAGACAGGGGATTTTTAATTACTGTTTGTTAGGCAATCAGACGATTTTCACACATATATACACACACATAAATCCTGAGCAAATTTCCCAGGAGAACTTATTAGGTTAAAACTGGATATCGAACATTTTGACACAATACTATACTTTCATTACCTATAGTAATAAGATAATGAAAGTGTAACAAATTGAGGAAATATTTGACTTTATTTTTTCTAAAAGTAATATTTTTAAAAGCTAATTCAACTGATGTTAAACTGGCACTTAACTGAAGAGGATTTAATTAAAAACCTAGTAAACAGAAATTATTTCCAAAACAATTCTAAATTCGAATATATTTTGAACAGCCTCAAAATGTCTATCAAAACAAACTACTTTTAAAGTAAAGAAATTGATCCGGAAGTTTGACTAATATGGAGCAATTTCAAGCTTCAAGGTCGCGGGTGAGTACTCTATTAATCAGTACATTTGAGTTGTTTACACAGAAGAATTTTCAAAATTCTACTTCCATTAACTAATGAAAGTTTTCTAAATATATCACTTCTGGAAATTTATTAAAATGTTTGGAATTTGCTAGAAAATTTAGTAATGCTGGAGCTTTGAAATTTTTTAGTGGATAACGACTGGACCGCAAGCAATATGAATAAACAAATTAAACCAACAATATAATATTCTAAATGCGCAAACACTTAACTCTTTGACGCAGATGGGACACCGGTGTCCCTTTTGCTTATTTATTTTTTGACGCTCTTGTAACAAATATTATTATTATATGATAGTTTTTTGTTATAAAAGAGAGTCTAATAGAAAAAATCTATTAGATTATCACAGTAATTTTTTTACTAAAATAAAAATGTTAAATAAAAGTAGTTTGAAAAAAATTTTATCAACCAATTTCAAAAATTTATTTCTAATTAAATTTGATTATTTAAAAAAGATCAGTAAGGAATTATTGCTACTCCTATATCTAAGTAATTGTAAATAAGTGCAATTTGTAAAAATATTTATTCATGGGACGCCCGTGTCCCATGATGAATTTGCCTTTAACGCAGAAAGGGACACCGGTGCCGCATTCTATATTTTAGAACCAAAATTAATTAAAATTATAAATATAACATTTTCCACTTATTTAGATCTAAAATAACTTAAAACTGTCAAAAAAGTGTAAAAATTGTGTTTGATGAAAAATCTGCTTCAAAGGGTTAATATAAGTAATCCAAAAGCAAAAATAATACCATTTGCATAAATTATACACTGTAAAAAATATCTGTAAAAGTACAGGAAAATCTGGCAGCTGGGATGCCAGTATTTCCCCGTCAAATATACAGAACAAAACTGTACTTTTAATAAAAAACCTGTTTCATTTGCAGGATTTCTGCGTAAAATATGTGTCAGTGATACAATTTTGCGGTTTTAAACTGTATATTTGACGGAGAAATACTGGCACCACAGCTGCCAGATTTTTCCTGTACTTTTACAGGTTTATTTTTTGCAGTGTAATGCAATTTCTAAATGTACTTACTTGCTATATATTTTAACCTTAAGTTACTAAAGCAGTGAATCAGAATTGTGATGGCATGCTTCCTGACCGTCGCCAATTGTCAAGTGCGTAGGAATAAAGTGATATTAAAACCCACTCATCTCATCTCATATCGTTTGACATTAAGCATAATTTACCTGGGTGAATCCTTGTTGAAAATATTTTGTTTCTATTCACGGGAAAATTATTAATAGAATTTCTTTCAAATACTATTCTTATGATTTTACTTTTAAAGGAAAAAAAATATTTATCTTCATTGTTTTTGTTATTCCCACTCTGGCAAACAATTCAATTCGTGTTTCCTTACCCCGTTATTTTTCACATGTTGAGGAAGGTGCATTGCATTAGTCAGAGGTGCATCCAAGCCCTCAAATAATGAAGAAAAATGAAAAATGCTTTTTTTTTTTTTTTTTTTTTAAGAACAGTATAGTGGCTAAAAATTGCGCACGCTCCATTTTATCCATTAAAAATTAATTACAGTAAAAACAAAAACAAAACTCATCAAACAAGTGAAAATGTTAATCACTTTTTGTGCATGTGAATAATGTAATTTAATTTCGTTATATTTTATGCACTAAACTGAAAAGTGCTTATAAAGAAATGCTTCTTTAGACCGTAATGAATCCAATTTTTTTTTTTTTTTTTTTTTTTTTTTTTGGGGGGGGGGGGGTGTTCCTGGTACACAAATCAGTAGTATTATTTAAACCTTTTTTTTATAAAAACATTTTATAGTAAATATGAATTACATATCATTAAAGCATTTAAAAAATGTTCAGGAAATGCGAACGCGAACAAACCAACGGACAGATAAACGGCCAAATAGACGAGAGGACAGTCAGATAAACCGAACATATACATGATCACATAAATGTCTTCAATGAAAAGTATTAGATTTGCAGAAAAGCATCGAATACGTAAAAAATTTCGACTTTCTCTTTTCAATGGATTTGCACGTTTTAAAAGATCGTTTGTGGCAACTGTGCATCAAGAACTCCTGCACAAAATTTCAAATAAATTTATGTGTAGTAGCACGCTGACATATATTATTGCTTATCAACTTTTGGTGCAAGTCACTCATTAGGTGACGCTTCTACAATGCAATTCCTTTTATTTAATGGAAAGCCGCCATATTTCATATTCTATCATGCATAATCAAACAAGACCTGGTATGTAAAATGGTCAACTGGTAATATTATGGTAATTGATTTTGTGTTCATTTTGGCGGATAGGTGACGCTGCTATGCTGCATTTTTCTCCGTGAACGGGAAGGCTATATCTCATATTCGATGGTACATAATTGTACACAACTTGGTAAATGAAAGGGCTATTACGAAGCATTATGCTGATATATTTCAATGTAGGTGGTGCTTCTATGCTCCAATTTACCTTGCGAATAGGAAATGTAAATCTCAGCACCTATAGAGTACAAATACACCAAAATTTATATGTGAGATAACCATTATGAAAAAGTATTGTGATTTAATTTGAGTATATACCGACAGACGATTGAAGATACAGTTGGCAACAAAAGTGTCCGAACACTAGCAAAAACTCCTATTTAAAAAAAGTACACTTCATACGGTTTTGTTAAATAAATCCTTATCGAATCCTGTTCTTACACTGATTAAGAACAGGATTCGACAAGGATTTATTTAACAAAACCGTATGAAGTGTACTTTTTTTACATAGGAATTTTTGCTAGTGTTCGTACACTTTTGTTACCGACTGTATCTCTTAAAATCTAGATATATTATTGGTTTGAATATTCAAATTTCTCCAGAACTTTCTGTATAAACGTAACAAAGCAAATTAGCGTAAAATTCTTTACCTTGAATTTTATATAAGTTTTTTCACACTTATTCAGCTGAAAATATTAACACTTTTTCAAACAAATTGCTTTATTTCTGTCCGTGCAGTAATCATTTATTTGTTGACTACTGAGGTTTCTCCTACGTCACCTATGCCCTCTTTACTGCCTTGATTGGTTGATTGTGGGGATTAAAGTTACCGTTTGCAATTTCCTCCATGGTTACAACTCAGCATCAGTTGATTAATTCTGTACTAAATTCCATGAGGAATATCTTAATTGTGAGAAGCTATGATTGAAAATTTTGTGCATCTTCAACATTAAGTAGCGGTGTTATATATTAGAATTCTATTTAGAAAAAGTTTTCTGATAACTACAATATACTAGTTTAATTTTGTTGGAATGTACTGAAAAGAAAGAAAATAAGCCAATACGTAATTTTTACTTTCTCTTACCCATAAGGTAGAGAAAGTATTGTTTTTGGGTCAAATTTTCGAACGCGAGTTTTTGTTTTATTTACATGTTCTGAGGTCCCCTGAATACGAAAAATCATGTTTTTAGCAAATGGTCTGTGTGTCTGTGTGTATGTCTGTGTGTCTGTGTGTGTGTCTGTCTGTTATCAGCATATCTCAAAAACAAATTATGGCAGAAAGTTCAAACTTGGTATTTTAAATGTGTATCATATAAGGATGCTACACTGAACTTACCGTTAAGATCAAGCAAATGGTTCGTGTACAGGGACACTCAAAAGTATTCAAATACATTACGTCTATGGAGGAAATTGCAGGTAAGTAGAGTTTAACATCTATAAACTGCACTAAACCAAATGAAATGAATATATATTTTTTGTAATAGAGATAGTCAACAGGGGAAAAAATTGTGTATATAGGAGCCTCGCCTCCCCCCCCCTGGTGGGGAGTCCCCCCTCGAGGGGAGTAAATTTTCATGATGTGTATCTTTCAAAAGAGTTCGCCAATATCTTTAAAACGAATGGTTGAATCATCGATTTGCGATAATTTAAAACAAAGTTATCGATTTTTTTTTACTTTTAACGAAAAAAAACTTTGATTTTTTTTTTTTTTTTTTTTTTTAATATTGAGAATAAAATGGACTTTTTTTTGATATTTGGTGTCTTCTCTAATATGGAAATCGTCTGCATTATCATAAAAGAGAACTTTTTTTTAAATAATAATTTTAATAAATTATTTTTTAATAACCGTATAAAATTGTATATAAATGTAGGTGCATTAATGAAACGGAGGGTTGAGGGGGTCGGTAGCCCCCCTCACACACAACTAATTATCATATAAAACTCCCTCGAAGCCTAATTTGAATTGTTAAACAGAGGTTTACATAACATCGTTATCTTACCTCTTAATCTCCAACCTGTATTTATTGTATTATATTTCAGGGTAAGAAAAAATCGTGTGAGTGACACACCAGATTATTAATATTTGTATTATTTATAATACGAAAGAAAAGTTATTGGTTAAATAGGTTATTTCAAAAGTAATTGGTACAAATCTTTATTTGACTGTTAGTGACATGTAATAAGCTTATTTACGGTATCAGCACCAGTGAAAACAGAAGTTTCTTTAATTAGCCCACCATTCAAACATGTCTTCGACAGCTTTTCATTACAACAAACAACTTTGAAAGTAAGGATGTTAATTCTACAGTAAAATTGATATCGACTAAATAAAGGTTAAGAGTAATTATTCATCAATAACTTTAACTGAAAACTAATTTTTTTTCATGGAATATTTAGAATATTTTAAATTGAATATCTCTTAATTAATGGAGACTTTCAAAAATAGTTAATTTTCAGAAGTTCATTTGATTAGAAGTATATTTGAAATGAGAAATTCCATGTTTATTAATGTTTGCAATTTCTTTAAAGGTAAATTTTTGAGAATTTATTTCAGCTGAAGTTAATTGGGTGGCTGTCTGTAATTGGTTATTTAAAAGTTCAAAACAAGTGCAAACGAAATTATTTTAAACTTCTCTGTACTATTCTTTATTGTTTAATGTATCCTTGAAATATTTGTCTTAACATATAGCATTTGAAGTAAGAAGAATTTCCTACGTAAAATTTACCGATGATTTATAATTTTAAATTAACTAAATAATACATTGAAGAAAATAAATATTACTTTACTATTTTAAGAATCGTAATATATAATAGTGAAAAAAATTGTTTGGAATATTAATCAATATCCCACTAAAGAAATGTGTATTTTTAAATTGTAAGAGTGGTAATATCTTCTGTTTTCTATTTTCTCCTAAAGCAATATGAAAAAAAAAAAATTAAATAACCAAAAATAAACATTTATTGTTTCCTAATAAGTGATAACGTGGAAAAGTTTAACCCACCCAACACCCACTAAAATGTAGTTTAAAATAGATTAATTATATTCCCCTACTTATTCTTTAAAAAAAAAAAAAAAAAAAAAAAAAAAAAAGTGATTGGATATGAAAAAATTAAAATCTCTAAAAAGAAATAAAAAAGGTTTTTTAATTACAAATTCTCAATAACTGATTATACTGCGTTGCAAAATAAATAAATCAATCATTAAATAAATAAATAGAGCTCTGATACCATTTTTGCTGATTCTTATGTAAAATGACCTCCTGAATCCGAATATGACTACCATTTCGCCCAGTCACCCACCGTTTTCTCGAAACCCCCCCTCCCTTCCCTAATTTTTATCACTGTTCGGTAATTTTATGGCCATGAAGTTGATTTGGAGAATGGAAAAGAATTATTTTAACACTTAAAAACAAATATATATATATATATATATATATATATATATATATATAATGCATAAATAATAATAAAAATATTTGACTAATACACTAAATGCAATATATAATTTCAGTGGCAAATCCCCTCCCTAAATTTTCCCCTTGCTGCAAATGTTGATGCTTTAGAATTTTCCAACTCTGTACCCCATCAGAAGATATTTAACAGTTAAAATAATCCTCCCCCCCCCCTAAAAATCAAATTTATAGCCATAAAAATACCAAAAAGTGATAAAAATAGTGGGTCGTCCCTAAAAAACTGTGGGTGATAGGGCAGAATGGACGTCATATTCGGATTCAGGAGGTTATTTCACATAAGAATTTGCCAAAATGTTGTTGGGGGGCAATTTTCATGCCGAGCAGTGTTATTCGTCATAATCGAATAATTACAAATTAAAATTTGTATTTTATAGCCATCAAGAAACTTTTGTATCCTTATGCATAACAGCGCATAAGATTTTACATATAGAGATTCATGCATTTTTAATCAACAGATGCTGAGATGTAGCCATGTGGAAAATCACAAAAGGTGTGTAATAGCAGCACCAGCGGTATACCGATATACAACCAAATTGAATCAACATAGTGTTGTATAATCACCCTCTCATAAACCAAATTTTAGGTATTACATACAAAAGAACCTGAGATATAACCTTCCAATTTACGGGGTAATGTGTAGAACAATAGTACCACCTATCGACCGATATCCGTCCAAAATGAATCAACACAGTGTTCAAATTGGTCTGTTGACATACCGAGTTTTGTGCAATTATATACACTGGAATCTGAGCTATAGCTTATTTATTCAAGGGGTAAATTCCAGAACAGCAGCCTTACCTTTCGTCCGATTTGCACCTAATTGAATAAGCATAGGTCTCAAATTCACCGTCTCATCTATAAATTTTTGTATAATTATACACAATAGAATATGAGATATAGACTTCTTATTTAATGGGGAGATTGCAGCATAGCAGTGCCACATATAGACAGGTATGCACCCAAACTGAATGAACATAAATTTTTTTGATGACGCTCTTGCATATCAAGTTTTGTTTAAATATAAAAATAAAACTTGAGTTACAGCCTTTCCTTAAATAGAGGAAACTGCTGTATATCAGTGCCACCTGTTAAGTGATAAGTTAATGCACAAAAAGTTAATAGGCACTAAGTTATGTCAAGGTGCAAATACATATAAATTTATATTATATGCAGTACTTAATGAGATATAGTAGCCACAAAAATTTTTCACAGACAAACAGATAGACAGACATACAGACAGGCATATTCTAAAAATAATCTGCACTTCTGGACCGTGTTCTAGATTTTTCAAAACATGCAAATCCATGAAAAACCAGACGTCAAAACTTTGCACTAATTAAATACTTTTTTTTTTTTAATTTAATATAGAAAAAGTAATTTTGCCCCCCAAAAAATGCTTTTTACTTTTTGCTGTACTCAATAGAAGAAAATATTTGCTTCCAAAAAATTTTCGATTTCGAGTTTCAACGGATTTACATGCGCGTACCAAAATGCAAGCCTATCGGAGGATTTTTGTGACAGCTATCGCGGTACATACAAATTCTTCCCATAGGCCGTAATGCTAAGAAAAACTTTAGCGTGTCCCTGTACACGAATTACAAATGGAATACACATCCAAATCTATATAGTTAATTCTGTGTGGCTCATAAATATGTGTACCAAATTGCAAACCAATAGCGTGCTTTTCGCGGCCGCTATCGCGGTGCATACAAATTCTTTCCATAGACCGTAATGATAAGAAAAACTCTGGCATGTTCCTGTACTCGAACTGCGAATAAAATACACACCCAAAACTATACAGCTAATTCCGTTGGTCTTATAAACATGTGTATAAAATTGCAAGTCAATACCGTGACTTATGCGACCGCTGTCGTGGAACATACAAATTCTTCCCATTGGCCGTAATGATAAGAAAAAGTTTGGCGTGTCCCTGTACACGAACTACAAACGGAATACACACCCAAAACTATACAGCTAATTCAGTTAGGCTCATGAACACGTGTACCAAATTTGCAAGTCAATAGCGTGATTTTTGCGGCCGAGACTAACAGACAGACACACAGACGGAAGCTAAAATCTATTTATGTCTCAACAGAGAGGCCTCCACTGACGTTTAAACAGTTACATTATACTTACTATAAGCATTTCTAATGCTTTATATTAAAATAGTTTTTTTTTGGTTTATAAAAAAAGCATCTTCTGATTGTTATTCTAGAGATATATTTACGTTTTTTAATCAATAGTATTAATGGTCCGCTAGATTTTAAATTAGGAATTTAGTGGTCCGTAGAATTTTAATTAGTGGCCCGTGAAATCGAAAAGGTTGGTGACCGCTGCTCGACAGACGATATCTTGGGTGGCCCATTAGCTCAGTCGTTTAGAGCGTAAGGCTAATAACACTAAGAGACGATATCTTGGAAAAAGCTTTTTTTCATTATTTGTTCTTTTTTTCCTAAAAATGAAAAAAAACAGACTATCTCATTTTAAATTATCACAAATCCATGGTTCAACCATTCGTTTTATTAGTATTGATACATTCATTAAAAATTTCTCATATTGAAAATTTACACCTGGAGAGAGGAAGCGATGTTACTACATATACAACGTTATTTATCCTAGATGACTATTACTAATATAGATAATTATTTTTAATATTATAATAATTCGTTAAAAATATTTTGCATATACGTATGCACGAAATTTTGTCCTATGTTGCCATATTAAAAGTTATGAGAAAAGGGGTGGCAACGTCCCATGTTCTCTCACCAAAGGCTAATCAAAACATACTTAAGGTACAACCCTGAGAAAAAAATAAACTGCCTTCATCTAGAACAAATAAGTAGTCATTTTCTGAAACCCTAAACTAGAAATGTAGATTTACGACCTATGTGTATAACATAAAATGGTTAAGAGAGTAAGTATTCTCCTCACCAGATGGCGCCACACCTCAGCTGTGAGTATTTTTGTTTTCTCTTCTTGTCAGTTGTTGATTGTGATGTGATTAGATACGCACGAGTTAGCGGCAAGAGCTGCTCGCAACAAAAATAAATATGTGAGTGAATTACTTTAGTGAGTGAAATTCTTTTTTTTATACAGTCCATTATTCTTCAGTAAGTGAAAGAACCAGCGCAATAAGTGTAATAAATTCATCGCCGTAAAACTATTGGTCCGTCGAGCCGGAGAAACTTACTTTCGGTTTGGGATTAGATTGCGCCGCGCCGCTCTCGATGTTCTGAGTGACTCAACGCCGGAATAAGCCGGTAAGTGACTTTTAAACATTCTATTTAAATGTATCACTGTGAAAGTAATAATTATAAGTATTGTGAAAATATTTATATAATAAACTAGTGCTATAAAAATAAATTTATAAATAAATAAAAAATAAATTCTTAAAAAATAAATAAATAAAAAAGTAAAAGTGATTATGTCTTCACAAAAAGCAATTACAACGCGAAAAAGAGTCCTTAAGGGACAAATCACCAAATTTAAAGAGAAATGTAATCTTGAAACGTCAGATTACGACATTTATCAATTAGAATTGTTAAAAAATAAATGCAATAAATACTGTTGTGAACTAGGTGAAATTTTTAATCAGTTGTATGAAGTTTCTGATGAAAAGGAACTAGACACACTAATTAATGAACAAGATAACATCCAAAATAGTCTGGACGAACTATTATTATCACTAAACAGAAAGATTTCAACAATAAAAATAAACAATGAGGAAGTTTCAGTTTTAAAAACAGAACAAAAAGTCGAGAGTGTGCGCTTACCAAAACTATTACTGCCAATTTTTAGTGGAAACATTACAGAGTGGTTAACTTTTTATGACTTGTTTACCGCTAGTGTTCATAACAATACTAATTTGTCAAATGCTCAAAGACTACAATACTTGAAATCATCGTTAAAAGGTGACGCTTTTAAAGTAATTCAGTCGATTTCTATCTCAGACGCAAATTACGAAATTGCTCTAAATTTATTGAAAGATAGGTATTCCAACAAAAGAGAGCAATTATTTGCTCAAATGAGAAAATTAATATCGCTTCCAAGTATTCAGAATGAATCGTCAATCGCCATTTTACAATTAGTAGATAGTGTAAATGAAATTATTCGCTCATTTGAGATTTTGGAGCAAAAAGTTGATGACCTCAGTGATACTTTAATATTATACTTAACAATGCAAAAATTAGATAATGCTACTAAAATGTGGTTCGAGCGTGAATTGAAAAAAGAAAATATCCCCAAGTTAAGGGAGCTCCTTGAGTTTTTGCAGCATCATGCGCGAACTGTAGCAAATAACAAACTTCAGTTTAAGAAAAACATTCCATCAAAGGCAACGGTTTTAATTTCTAACAACAATAATGCAAATAGCTGCTGCATTTTTTGTCATGAAGAGCATAATTTGCAGAAATGTTCAAAATTTTTGAATTTAAGTGTTCAAAAACGCGTAGATTTTGTTAAAAGTAACAATTTATGTTTTAATTGCTTATCACATTTACATAAACTTAAATTGTGTAAAAGTATTAATAAATGTAGACATTGCGCCAAATCACACCATTCGCTTTTACATTTTGAGAAATACAAACGAAACCCAAAACAATTTGTGAATAGTAGTATGCCATTGAATGTTCAAGCACAAACTTTCAATCCCTCAGAATCACATACTGATAGGAATGAATCCCCTTTGATTTGTGCTTCTCTTTTTGGTAGTTACACTTCTTCAGGTAATTTAGAACCAGTTAAATGCAAGCAAATACTTCTTTGCACTGCATTGATTAAGGTGAAGGATTCAACTAACAATTATGTCTATGGGAGGTGTATTCTGGATACAGGATCCCAGGCTAATTTTATTACACGAGAATTTGCAAACAAATTACAAATTAATGCGAAGGATAGTTCAATTTCAATTTCATGTTTGGGTTCCTACAACACACTAACAAGTGGGCAAGTCGATTTATTATTTTCACCCCATTTTCGGAGTGACTTACGTGTTTCTACTTCTGCGTTTGTGATCAACGAGATAACAGGAAAAACTCCAAATGTTTCATTACCCAGTGACATTAAAAATCATTTTAGAGATTTAAATTTGGCCGACCCGCAATTTGACAAGTCAAATTCAATTGCCATTTTACTTGGAGTTAATGTTTTCCTCACACTATTAAATGGCAATATTGTTAAAATAAATCCTAATTTACCATTTGCTGTAAGTTCAAAATTAGGGTGGGTAATTGCTGGAACAACTTTTTTAGAAGTTAGTGAATCAAATCCTATCGCAGTAAATTGTATAAACACTACTGACTTAATTCAGAGGTTTTGGGAGTTAGAGCATGTTCCTAACAAAAATATAATGTCAAATGAAGAAAAAATGTGCAAGTTACAGTTCGAAAGGGAACATAAAAGAAATCATGATGGTCGCTATTCAGTTAGTTTACCTTTCAAATTTAATCGAGAAATTTTAGGAAATTCAAAAGAAATGGCTACGCGGAGATTTATTAATTTGGAAAAAAGACTTTTAAAAATGCCTCACATTTATGAACAATACATTGATTTCATGAAAGAGTATTTATCCCTTGGACACATGGAGCCCATTAAAGACGTTGTTGGGGTTGGAAACAACCATTATTACATGCCGCATCATTTTGTTCTTAGAGAATCTAGTATATCCACACGCTTTCGTGTTGTTTTCGATGCAAGTGCTAAATCATCATCAGGAATTTCGCTTAATGATACGCTTATGGTAGGTCCAAAAATTCAAGATGATTTATTCGCAATTATTTTGAGATTTCGTTGCCATAACATCGCAATTACCGCAGATTTAAAGAAAATGTATCGACAAGTGAGAGTGCACGAAAATGATAGAGAATTCCAACGTATTGTTTGGAGAGATAGTGTAAACAAACCACTAGAGACATTCCGTTTGTGTACAGTCACTTACGGAACCGCATCAGCCCCTTACTTGGCCACCAGAGCGCTAAAACAATTAGCAATAGACGAAGGTGAAAATTATCCAAATGTGACTAACATACTATTTGAGGACTTTTACGTTGATGACGTTTTGACAGGCGCATCAAATATTGAAGAAGGCAAATTACTGATAACACACCTATCTGAATTACTGTCCAAGGGAGGATTTGAATTGCACAAATGGTTTTCCAATAATGAACAAATGCTAAGGGATACAGGGGTAATAATTCAAGAAAAAGAGCCAGAATTGATACCCAATAAGGCAATTAAGGTATTGGGAATAGAATGGCATCCTAATGAAGACTCATTTAGTTGTAGTGTAGTTGTGCCGCAAATAATTACTCCTGTTACTAAAAGAAAAATATTGTCAGTAATTTCGAGCATTTTTGATCCATTAGGTTGGATTGCTCCTTTCGTAATATCTGCTAAGATTTTTTTTACAAGAACTTTGGAAATTACAACTATCATGGGATGAGCATACTCCTGATAGCGTCAATGAAAAGTGGTTACAAATTTGTGAGAATTTACCCTCTTTGAAACACATTCGCATCCCTAGGAAAATATTAGTAACAGATCCAAGCAAGATTGAATTGCATGCATTTTGTGACGCTTCTGAAAAAGCTTACGCAGCTGTTATTTTTGTTAGGTCCATATCTGAAAACAATGAAATAAAAGTACAAAATCTAACAGCAAAAACACGTGTGGCTCCTCTGAAATCGATTTCACTTCCGCGTTTAGAGTTATGTGCAGCTTTACTTTTAGCTCGTTTAGTTAAGGCTGTTTTACCCGCATTACACATAAACATTGATGCAATTTATGCTTGGACTGACTCAACTATAGTTCTTTCTTGGCTAAATACTGAACCTTATAAATGGCAAACATTCGTTGCGAACAGGGTAGCAGAAATACAAACATTACCTGGCGTACATTGGAATCATGTAAGGAGTTCAGAAAATCCCGCTGACTGTGCTTCCCGTGGACTACCACCTACAGAGTTAATTTCACATAATCTATGGTGGTTTGGGCCTCATTGGTTATCCACATTTGACATTCCCAATTCTGCTTCAATTACAATCGACAGAGAAGCATTGAAGGAAGAAAGGAAAGGCATATCATGTACAATTTCGCAAATTCAAGAACCCTTACCTGTCATATCAAATATATCTTCTTTTACAAAACTGCAACGTGTAATTGCATGGTGTTTACGATTTATTTCAAATGCAAGAGTAAAATCACCAGAAAGAATATTAACGCATCTAAGTAGTAGCGAAATTACAAATGCAACAAATTGCATAATTAAAATTGTTCAAGTTTCTATCTTTCATAATGAAATTCACTGTTTGAAATCAGGAAAGACTGTGCCTCCTACTAGCAAAATTGCTAGTCTATGTCCATTTTCAGACAACACAAATTTGTTGAGAGTGGGTGGACGATTGAAGCACGCAAACTTACCTGTAAATGAGAAACACCCAATTTTGCTTCCGAAAAAACATCATTTGACTGAAATTATAATTAAACGTTTTCACATTAAGTATTTAATTTCTGCTCCTGAGCTCTTACTTTCTTTAATACGACAAAGTTATTGGATAATAGCAGGTAGATCAGTAATCAGATCTCTAGTGAAAAAATGTGTAACATGTTGCAGATATCGAGCTCAAGCTGCTATACAAATTATGGCTGACTTGCCAGAAAAACGAGTTACTCAATCAAGACCTTTTAATTGCATTGGTTTGGATTTTGCAGGTCCCTTCATGATCAAACATCGAACTGGACGTGGTCAAAAATCTTTTAAATGTTATGTTTGTATTTTTGTGTGTTATTCAACAAAGGCTATTCACTTAGAAATTGCAGAAGATTTGTCCACCAACGCATTCTTGAGTACCCTTAAGCGATTTATATCCAGAAGAGGAAAACCCTCTATCATTAACAGTGACTGTGGAACTAATTTTAAGGGTGCTTACTCGGAATTACAAAGGTGTTTTTCCCAATTCAACAAAAACGAGAAAGTTTAAGGGTTTTTGGCATCTGAGGAAATAAAATGGAATTTCAACCCTCCTGGAGCCCCACATTTTGGTGGTCTTTGGGAGTCCGCAGTAAAATCCATGAAGTACCATATTAAAAGAACAGTGGGTGATACCGTACTTACTTATCCAGAGTTTGCTACATTGCTAGCTCAAGTTGAAGCCTGCCTCAACTCAAGGCCGCTCAGCCCAGCTTCTTCAGATCCTTGTGACTATTCAACTCTAACACCAGCACACTTCATTTTGGGTACATCACTAACAGCCTTGCCTGAGCCTGATGTCAGCGAAGTCAAAACAAATTATTTAGATAGATGGCATGTGCGACAATCAATCTTGCAGCAATTTTGGAAGAGATGGAGCAGAGAATATTTAACCCAACTTCAACAGAGACATAAGTGGTTTAAAGAAAACAAAAATGTGTCAGTCAATGACTTAGTGTTTATCAAGGATGACAATTTACCTCCTCTAAAGTGGAAAATGGGAGGAGTGAGCGACATTCATCCGGGTCCAGATGGCAGAGTTCGAGTGGTAACTGTTCAAACTAGTCATGGTTACATGAAACGTCCCATAGTGAAAATTTGTCCTCTTCCTACAAACTAATTAACAAAAACGTTTAACTGTAAAGCATATTGAACATTTATTTAGTGTTTATATTAATATTTTTTCTCTTTGTAGTTACAATTTTGATTAATCTTTGTGTAATTTGAAACCTTCCTTAAGGGTTTCAAGGCGGCCGGAATGGTTAAGAGAGTAAGTATTCTCCTCACCAGATGGCGCCACACCTCAGCTGTGAGTACTTTTGTTTTCTCTTCTTGTCAGTTGGTGATTGTGATGTGATTAGATACGCACGAGTTAGCGGCAAGAGCTGCTCGCAACAAAAATAAATATGTGAGTGAATTACTTTAGTGAGTGAAATTCTTTTTTTTATACAGCCCATTATTCTTCAGTAAGTGAAAGAACCAGCGCATTAAGTGTAACAAATTCATCGCCGTAAAACTATAAACAAATAACCTGGATAGAAGAATTGATCGAGAATTTCTAGTCTATATTTTCCTAGATGGTGAAACATTATTATGATTATTATAGAGATTACGAATCTTTTGTATTGCGAGAAAATCTCACTTGATTACCTAGAATCGGGTAATAAACAAAGATTACAGTTTCTAAAATTCGCCTCTTGAGTTTGCATTTATGTATTTGCAGAGATTTTTAAATATGTTTGACCATGATAATATAGGAAAACAATCTAGATTTCTAATAGAGGTTTTTAAAACTTGCTAGCGAAAGGATCTAAGAATTTACAAGGATGACATGGAACTATATTTATTAGAGATACAACTTTGTTTCTGAATGTCAGTCACATAATTTTTTCTCAGTGAACCAAATATAAACATATTGATTTTCATCCACTGGTTCGTGAGACCCAGTGTCCTCAAAATTATAGATACATACATACAGACGCACAAACATTTTCGAAAATTGATCAAATCGTATTGAAGACGTTTCAAAACGTACTCTCTAATATTTCTGGAGTGGGAATCTCACTCTTTCTTAAAAAAAGTGACCATTATTTTGACACCAATTAAAGTGAGAAAATACTATTGTCGCTCTTGAAAATGTGACATTTCTTACTTTTCACGAATAAAAGACTTGTAGTCACTTTGTCACAAAGAGTGAAGTCATCATCTGTTGCCAGATCAACCTTCTGAAGAGTGAAGAATTGCTGGCGCCATCTATTTATCCTATTTCGAATGAAATATGAAAAACAATTTCTGGTAATCTCAAGCATGTGACTTCTTTAATAGAACTTATTGGAGATATTTGAGTATAAAAGAGGAAAATAATTATGTTAAAAGATATTTTGGTAAATATAAATTTTTTATGCGATTGATAAAATCGAAGTGTTATTAGTAAAGAATCGAAAATCCTATGAAAGTTATGGAAATTCTTAACAGAAAGCAAGTAGTTTTATTCAGAAATATATAAGGTATAAAAGAAAATATCAATGCAAATACTTAATGCATAACGTCTTAAAATCTATAGGAATTTATATTTTTATTATATTCATTGATACTTAACGCATGTGAAATATTCAAAAAGCTGGCTATAATACTTTACTAAAAATTTAAATCATCAGCAAGATTTATACTCCTGAACAGACAAGTTTTTTCAAGAAATTCTGTAGATTTGTGTGTAAATATTTAACTACTTTTTTAGACATGCGCACTGAAGAATTTTTCTTTTTCCCTAACCTTATTTAAAAATAACTATTTGACTTAGGGAATTTCTTTCCAAGTATATATTTTGATTTAAAAAATAATTCTAATTTTAGTAATTTAAAATTAATTCTAATTTTAGTAATTTAAAATCATTCTAATTTTAACTTTAAAATGTACTTGCGATTAATCTCTTATGTGAGTGAATTACCACTGTAAATTAAGCGATTTCTGTGTGCCCCCAGTGGTGAGTGGTAAGATGCTCGTCCGCGACGGAGACGGTTTCGGTTCGATTCCTCTCAGAGCCAATGCGAAAAAAAAAAATAATAATAAAATATATCGTCTTTTTTTTTTATTACGAAAAACAAACAGTCATATTCTTTGAATTACTCGGAATAATCTCACTCTTTCGAAAAGAGACTTTTCACTCTCTTTAGACGTTGGCTGCATTTTGACATGTTCAAAGAGTTATATGCCACTCTTTTAGAGTCAGATGTCACTCTTCATATTTTAGAGATTAAAGTCCATAATTTACCAGAATTCAAAAACTTCTATGAATTTTATTCCTATGTCTATAGAAGAGATTAACAAATAGTATATATACTAAAAGCTATGTTAATTTAACTCATACCATTGGCTGTGCTATCAGTGACATCATTAACACAGACAGTGACTATGTTATATTACTGACAGTGAGTATGGTATCATTGGTATCAAAATTGTTTAATTCTCATTAGACAGGCCTCATTGACTTATCGGCAACTATACCCTAAAGTCATAAAGTCACATCGGAATCAAAATAAACACTTCCGAATTTCACTTTTCCATTACAAGAGCTTAAGAAGAAATTCAAACAATAACTACTTTAAATAATCTCAAACTCAAACATTTCTATATCAGTTTTAAAATTCCCGTCACAACAACCAGCTTTTAAAGTAAACAAATTGGTCGTGAAATTTATCTAACACCGAGGAATTTAATATTTAAAGTTGATTTTGAGTGAAATGATTTAGACAGTAAAGGATTTGTTTTTTTGGAAACAAATCTTGGGATTCTTGAAATCCCTTATCCATTAACTAATGAAAATTTTCTAAATTCTTCCTTTTCTAGAACTAAATCGATAGTCAGTATAGATTAATTTGGAATTTACTGTGAAGGTAAAACAAAACCGTTTTAAGGAATTTTAAAAGGATACAGCGTCGTTTTGATATACTTTTATTTTCAACTGCATACTTTTTCAACTACAAATTGTAAAAAGAATAATAAAAGTTTTTATTTCTTTTTTTACTTATATGTACAGTCGGTAACAAAAGTGTCCGAACACTAGCAAAAATTCCTATGTAAAAAAAGTACACTTCATACGCTTTTGTTAAATAAATCCTTGTCAAATCCTGTTCTTAGTCAGTGTAAGAACATGATTCGATAAGGATTTATTTAAGAAAACCGTGTGAAGTATATTTTTTTTTACATAGGAATTTTTGCTAGTGTTCGGACACTTTTGTTGCCAACTGTATCTCTTAAAATCTAGATATATTATTGGTTTGAATATTCAAATTTCTCCAGAACTTTCTGTATAAACGTAACAAAACAAATTAGCGTAAAATTCTTTACCTTGAATTTTATATAAGTTTTTTCACACTTATTCAGCTGAAAATTCAGTTCACTTTTTCAAACAAATTGCTTTATTTCTGTCCGTGCAGTAATCATTTATTTGTTGACTACTGAGGTTTCTCCTACGTCACCTATGCCCTCTTTACTGCCTTGATTGGTTGATTGTGGGGATTAAAGCCGATTGACTGCACTAAAGTCCTAGGCCTGATGGTGGTCTTTTTAAAAGGTCCTAGCCCGTATTTACGAAGAGGGCGACCTGGGATCGAACCAGGCACTCGACGTCTACCAGCTTTGAGCGCAGAACCGATTGGCCGCTGATGGGCCCTTTTTACCTTGAATGATACACAGTAAGAGTTTATCGTATTTTATTACAGGTGTATAAACAATGCAAGTTGTATGCAAATAAGAGTGTTGGGAGGATTTTACGTCGCATTAGTGCTACTCTATGGGCAATTGGCGACGGTCTGGATGACAGTCCTATATGTGACCCAGATGCATGCAATCACAATTATGATCCTCCATGGAGACTTTGTCTGCCCCACTGCGGTGACAGTCGGAGGTTTTATTATTTAGGATATGAACATTAAGGACACTGCAGCCACGACGGATTTAACGTGCACCAACCATATTTAATGTACAAGATGGTCTTCGGCTGGCTGAACCTGCAATCTTGTAATTACGAGCGCAGCACTCGATCGACCAGGCTATCGCAGTCCCCGTACACAAATGAGGACTTGAGCAAACATGCATGCCTTGCCCATAAATCTAACTCGGAACCTACTGCTCCAGAGTGTCGTTTCTCTGCCAATTAGGCGCATTTGTCACTCTAAGGTCATTTCTTGCACATTAGATTTGTGTCGGGATTTACTGCTTAAAGTGGATTCTGGAACACTACGAAGATCCATGTCTGATCCAAGATTCGAACCCAGCACCTTATAATAAGAGTTCCAGTGCTGCATTATTATTATTCGAGAAGTCCCTATTTTTTTTTTAAACAATGTTGCAATGGCATCCAAACGAATTAACTGCATTGTTTCAGAGACATTTCTTTGTGATTAAAATCATATATTCTTTTATACCTTAGGAGTAATTACAACAAATAAAATATTAAAAATAAAATGAAATAAAATGAAAACCTTTAAGCATGTTTCTCTATACTATACCGGGTGTTTGAAAATGTTTGTTCAGAGTATTATCTTTTAACTTATTGAAATTAAAAATACTTTAAATGATTAAAAAAAAAATGTGCATTATTTTATAAGCCATATAATTTATAATAGGTCGTGTATAAAAAAAAAATAGAAAAATAAATAAAATAAAATCTTGTTATGCTGACCTTATATACAAAACTTTACAGATAGTAAAATGAAATCCTATCTTAGAAAACACATTTGCAAAAAATGTGCATATTATTAAACATAATATTTAATGCATTATTTTAAAGATTTAAAAATCAGCATTTTTCATAAGTCTTGCTTTTTCAAAGAGTAAAAATTCGATAAAAACTTCTAACTAAGGGTGAAAGCATCAATTGAATAAAGATTACAGATAAAGTTTTATTTATTTATTTATTTATTTGATACAGTTTCCTTTTTGTTTAATATATATATATATATATATTTAAATTTTTGTTAATTTAAATTCTCACTGTTGTAAACCAAAGATTAAAATTATAGTGTAAAATTGGCCAAAAGGACCAGACGTATTGCATTATTAGAATCACTCAAAACGCTTGCCAGATAGGAAATGTGTTTCATTTTAACTACAAAAAGGTTATTAAAAAAAAAAAAAAAAAAAGATTGGTGTTAGGGTTAAGTCCAATTTACCGCACTAGGCTCCTATGCCTAAGGGGAGTTTCTGCCATGGGAAAAAAGGCTTTATAAGAGGTCCTACCCTTTATTTAAGCAAATTTCGGAGAAATTCATTTAAAGCTCCGAAAGGCTTGGCCGACGAGCGCGACCTAGAATCGAACATAGCCCCTCATGTCATGCTGTCCTTTCGATAGCAGAAGAAAAACAAAACATGTGTTTTCATTAATTCATTTATAGGAATCTTTGACCAGTAATACTAAATATGTTAAATTGATTAACCAAAATTATTTTTAGAGAAACGAAAGTGAGCAGGCCTGATTCGAACTTGGTATTTTGGGGGGTATAAAACCAAACCTTTATTAACTGAACTAATCTGAAAGGTGTTAAAATAGCACAATTTACTCATATAAACTTCGAAAAGATACAGAACTTTGACTATTTATACCAAAATATTAGATCTGATGAACCAAAATAATTTTTGGAATCATGAAAAGGGACCAGGCCATAATTCGAACCTAGGACAATGCTTTACCAACTGAGGTAACCCGATTGGCAGTTGAAATGTAGAGTTTGCTCGTATGAAAGTATGATAAGAAATATCACATTGATCATTTATACTAAAGATGTTGAATGGATCAGCCATATACTAATTTTGACAAAAACGAACCTGGGGATCTAGAACGAACTTACCGAAATCCGCGCGTTATCAGAAATTCTCCGATGCGACGTCACTTTCCGACAGCCTTTCTTATTTCGCTACAACGAACTTATCGAATCACTTTCATTATCGGAATTGTCTGGCGGAATCGTTTTCTGAAATTTCGACAGGTCTTTTTCGGGTGGAATCGTCGTGAGATAAACAATTCACAGTTCCCATGGCGTCCATCTTGGCATTAGGTGTTATTCAAGAAAATGAAAAATCAAGTTTCAAATATATTTAAATCTTTAAAATTAATTAAGGTAAATAAAAATTGTAATATATATATATTGGTAACTAAAATTCTTATTTAAAGGGGGGGGGGGGATTCTCTACGCAGCATGCAACAATAATCTGTTAACTCCCCATCGTTCCTGATACTTCCTCTACCTTTCTTTGATGTCTTGATGAAATAGCTGTCTTTGTTCTTCACTCACATTACCAGATTTTCCGGGAAATAACTTAGATTGGGGTTGAAAAAGTGGAGCTTTAAGGGAAAAAAAAAAAAAAATCCCATTTTTTGTCAAATCTGTACGTGATGCAATTTTTTTGAATAGATTTTTCTTAACCAGCATCCAAATATACACCAGAAAAACACGTCGTCTTGAGGGAAAAAATTTCATTGCAGGCTTGTGTTATTTTCTCTTAAATTATACATTTATATAAAATAAATAAATAAAATAAAATAAATAAATAAAAACTTTTTTTTTTTTTTTTTGGGGGGGGGGGGGTAAAAAATTTAACATTGAACGAGAAATCTACCAGTAAGAAACGGAAGACTTTAGCATAGCTTCAGTTAGACGTGATTTTTGATTAAAAAAAAAAAAAAAGGTAAAATTTTTTGTGTCATATCTGAATCCATGAAGTAAATTTACGCAAAATTTTTACCTTTTCCTAAGTTTTCGAGCATACTGTGATGAAGTGTAGATGCAGATCATAAAGAAGTGATCTTTTTTCGAGAAAATTATTTATTCTCATTTACAAACACAAACACCACGCACACATGTAAACATAAAAGAAACGCAAAGAAATTAATTAAACATAATTTTTAAATGGACATCAATTCCCGGTCCACAACCAAATTACTTTTAAAGTGAGCATCTCGAGCCCGCTGCCTAGCAGATGCATAATTCTCTGACTAAAACAAAAGACTCTCTTCAAAACGAGAGCTCCTTTTCTCAGGGCAGAGCCAGTAGCGCCCTCTCTAATAAGTCTGAAAGTTATTATTAAAGTCTGACGTCATTATAATACTCATTATGTAAAGCTTGGTTTTATTTAAATGGAAAATTTACTAACTATATAATGCCCTTGTTAATTTAAAATTTATCTTTTCATTGTAAGAATTTTCCCTTAGTCAATCAAAGATTCAAAGACAGAAAGAGTCCGCTCACCACTATGCAGCAGTTTTGAGCGATTTTTACCTTAGTCATTGGCGGCCCATGAGCGGTCGAGTGGTTTTGCGCTCAAAGCTGGTAGACATGAGGTGACAGGTTCGATCCCAGGTCTTGTTCGTTGGCCTAACCATTTGAAGTTTTCCGTGGTTTTCTCCGAAACTTGCATAAATACAGGCAAGGACCCTTAGAAAGACCCCACAGAGGGCACTTCCCTCAGGCCTAGGACCCTAGGGAAGTCAGTCGGCCTTAATTCCCACAACCCAACTCAACCTCTTAGTCATTCGCAATCAGAGCTCAAAACTTTAAAGCTCATTAGGATCAATATTACATAATTTCATTTGCGCTGTTTTTATTAAATGCATTTTCAGAAATGGGATTTGATTTTACTAGTTGGAAATTTTTGTATACGTAGTCATCATATTTTATTTTATTTTGTTTTATTTATTTTTGAATATACGGCTTTTCATAAAATGTATGGCATAAAAGTATCTCCACATCATTAGAATTTTTATTTATTTATTTATATTATCCCAAAACTCTTATGTACTTACTATTATTCACTACGGTATGTTTGTGAATCTCAAGCGAATAAAAAATGCAACTCCATTTTAAGGTAAATAAAAATTAGAAAAATTAGAAAATAAATTAGAAATATCAGTCGTATCGTTACAAATAAGGTACCAAAATGAAAGGGGCAATTTTTGTGAATCCGACGAATTAAACAGCTTATCGATCGGACAATTAGATTTTTTAAAATTAACTAAAGTATGAATTTTAGGTGGCAACAGAAAATTGTATGGAAACCGTTCAGAGGGAAAAAACATAGATATAGTAATAAGACATAGATTGATCAGCGAGAGGGAAAAAGTGATACCTTTTTTTTCGGGAAAATTCACTCTAATGGTTGCCTTTCCCCGAGTAAATCACAAAGAGGAATACACACGGATAATTTAGTAAATAAAATTTATGAATAATTTACTTACTAAAGGTGGATGAAAAACTCCAGATACAGTTTCAAATTCATTTTTCTTTTTATTCTTTTTTTCAATACTCTCTAATGGCTGATTTTAGAATTTTTTTCGGCATCAGAATTTTTTGCTCGATAACATGGGGATTATAGATCTATATATATTACTATATCTATGGGAAAAAAATCTGCTACTCATTAAGTCACATGTTTTTGAAGTGGGATTAAAAATTGCAGTTTTCAAAAAAATTTTTAATTTTCTCTCACGAACACAAACATATAATATGCAGCCTGTACAACACATGACAACTTGCAGTCCAAATTTCATCAATTTTAGTTAATAAACAAAAAAGTTACATTTTTTTTTTTTTTTTTTTTTTTTTTTTTTCAAATAAAATTTTATTCTAACTTCGAAAAGATTTATGTGATACGATATATTAAAAATTTGGGTTTTAAAAGTTTTTTTTAACTAGATTATTATTATTATTATTTTAATTGTAAGTATGTGTCTAATGCAAATATTTTAAAAGATAGCTCTATGAACAAACATTTTTGAAATCTCCGTTTTAATTCTGTTATAACATAACAATATAAAATATGCACGGGACATTCATCATGGTTTATTCATGATGAAAGTTTTAAAAAATTACTTGAATAAATGTTGAAATATGTAGCCACATAGGGATTTATTTAATCATTTTGTATAAATACAAATAATAATAGATTTAAATAGTATATATCATAAATATTTCTTCAGAATTTGTAAAAAATATTGCGATATGTCTCAACAAAGAACTTTTGCGATTTCGAAATATATATCAAGATTTTTTAAACTCAAGCATTGTTGATATTAATTTTCAGTCAAAACATTTGATATATGTATTTGAGCAAGACTTGACTAACATTAAGTTCTATTTTCATCAACGAATAAAAATATTTTGAAGTTTCTTTTTATAGAAATTTAGTTAATTATGAATTTAGAAATGGTAATGAAAATTTTCTAATTGCTAAATTAGAATACTTTAGAAAGAGTTAAAGAGTATATATCGATACCACTGCTGAGCCATTAAATTATAAGATTTTCGTGAATCAAAACTTTATTATATAGGTTTTTTATTTATCATAAAATTATATTATTTCAGAATACAATATAAGAGATATTACAATATAAGAAACTGGCTATATATTTTTTGTGTAACCCCCCCCCCCCCCTTATTCATTCAAAGAAATGTAAAGTGATTTTTAAAATATATATCAAAAGGTAGGAATTATGTTATAAATTATAATGAAAACTAAAATTTCTATACGATTTTTTTATTCATTATATGTGTGCACATTAAAAGAAAGTGTCTTAAAATTTGGATATATATCTGTAGTGATAAGTATAAAGGATTTAAGTTCATATTCTTGATTTTTCAGGAGACGAAAAATAAAGTTTAACTAGCTAAAAACAAATCAGAAGAATGGATTAGGGAAAAGGTATTTCGTTGATTTTTACCCTTTACACCATTCAGTGGTTGTCAACCTTCATTTAATAATGGGAAAAATTGAATTAAATATTTTATACCATACATGAATGGTAAATTTCTAAATTGGTCCTTTTTTTACAGATGGATTTTCTCAAAGACTAAATGACATAGAATTAAATCCTTTATACCAATCGATAGAGAATTTTTTTCTGAGTCTGACTATGTACTTAACTCAAAATCGACATTTTTGGACTTAAATCCTTTATACTTATCAGTACAGATATATAGTTTTTAATTTTGTTATTTTAATTTCATTTTTTCTGTCAATAAGCTTAAAATATTTTATGAACAGTGATGAATTCTGCTAGAAATATTCTAGTAATTAAAAAAAGGACTATTTCTAATAAAATTTTCCATTTTTGAAATCATAAAAAATCTATGAATTGCTTATTTCAACTAAATTTATTTAATACTTTCTGTATTAAATATAGTTTTTAGTTTTGTTATTTTAATTTCATTTTTTCTGTCAATAAGCTTAAAATATTTTATGAACAGCGATGAATTCTGCTAAAAATATTCTAGTAATTAAAAAAATCACTATTTCTAATCAAATTTTTCCATTTTTGAAATCATAAAAAATCTATGAATTGCTTATTTCAACCAAATTTATTTAATACTTTCTGTTATATATACTTACTTCAATAATATTATTTTACACTTTTTCTAATACTTCGAAATGCATTATTAAGAGCCAAACAAACATTAAAATTTAATTAAAAATTATTCAAAAATTTTCGAAAGCGTTGAAATCTAATAACAACACACCAGTGTATCACAGTATCCTAATTAATTAACACTGTTTTACAGTCATTTGCAAAAGTTTAAGACCAGTAGCCGATTTTCAGTATTTTAACACATTGCATCATTTGCGCAGATTATTGCGTCATCTCATGTGCTGATTGTATCTCACGCATTGTAGGGATATAAATAAAGGTGTTCGGCACGTTTATCGCCAGTTGTTTATTGGATTTTGTCGTAGACAGTGGTGTTGTGTAATTATTGTAATGGGTAAAAAATCTTCACTTACTGATACAAAAAGGTCAGAAATATTGACCCTGCATTAAAATTGGATTTTGTAAACGTCAAATAAGTTCGAGAGTAAATGTGAGCAAGACAGCTGTGCATCAAGCTATTAGTAAATTAAAAATTTCAGAAAAATTGTGAAGCTTAAGAGAAGCGGTCGCCCTAGAAAAATGAATGCATGTGATGATCATGTGATCAGGATGGTCGTACGAGATCCAAGAACCTCCTGCAATACGATTAGACATTCTCTGGCTGCAAAACGCACCAACGTCAGTTTGAGTACTATTTCAAGACGTTTGGCCAAAGATTTTGGTTCATCATCCCATAAACCTACTAGGAAACCTCGACTTAATCCAAATAGGAAAAAGAAAAGATTCTTAAAGTCCACAAATTTTCCCGAAATTTTAAATTTACTAATAGCTTGATGCACAGTTGTCTTGCTCACATTTACCCTCGAACTAATTTGACTTTCAGAAAATCCGATTTTATGCAGGGATGATTTCTGAACTTTTTGTGACAGTAAGTGAAGGTTTTTTACCCATTACAATAACAACAGAACTGTCTACGACAAAATCCAATAAACAACCAGCGATAAATGTGCCAGGCACCTTTATTTATAGTAGTAGAATGCGTCTGATGCAATCAGCACATGAGAGGACGCAATAATCTGCGCAAATGATACAATGTGTTAAAATACTGAAAATCGGCTACTGGTCTTAAACTTTGGCAAATGGCTGTAAATCACGATTGTAATGAGCATGAAACATGGATTGTAATATTTTTTCACTATAATATAACTACCTAAAGCAAAGCAGACGCGTTGTGTTCTGCAAAACGGAAGCTCTGCTGAAAACCAAAGAAATAATTCTCGCTGCCAGAATTAAATTTCGGCCGAGAAATAACTAGTACAGTCGGTAACAGAAGTGTCCGAACACTAGCAAAAATTCCTATGTAAAAAAAGTACACTTCATACGGTTTTGTTAAATAAATCCTTATCGAATTATGTTCTTACATTGACTAAGAACAGGTTTCGACAAGGATTTATTTGTCAAAACCGTATGAAGTGTACTTTTTTTACATAGGAATTTTTGCTAGTGTTCGGACACTTCTGTTACCGACTGTATGTTGTGGCCACCACATGACTTTCTTCTATCTTTTCCTATACAAATTCACTCAGTAACAATAATTAAAAAAAAAAAAAAAAAAAAAAAAAAAAAAAGTGGGACTTTGACAAAATTTTGGGTAAAATGTGAAAATTATTCTAAGTTTGTCAGAACACGGAAACCGTAGGACTTTGACAAAATTAGGGGAAAAAAGAAAAAATTAGTTTAAGTTTGTCAGAACACGGAAACCGTGGGAGTTTGATAGAATTAAGGGGAGAGGGAAAAAAAAAAAGTGGGACTTTAACAAATTTTCACATTTTACCCAAAATTTTGTCAAAGTCCCACTTTTTTCCCCCCCTCTCCCCTTAATTCTATCAAACTCCCACGGTTTCCGTGTTCTGACAAACTTAAACAAATTTTTGCATTTTTCCCCCAATTTTTTCAAAGTCCCACGGTTTCCGTGTTTTGACAAACTTAGAATAATTTTCACATTTTACCCAAAATTTTGTCAAAGTTTGTCAAAACATGGAAACCGTGGGACTTTGACAAAATTAGGGGAAAAAAGCAAAAATTAGTTTAAGTTTGTCAGAACACGGAAACCGTGGGAGTTTGATAAAATTAAGGGGAGAGAAAAAAAAAAAAAAGATTTTTCTAAGTTTTTTTTCGTAAACAGTAAAAAAAAATCGATAACTTTGTTTTAAATTATCACAGATTTATAGTTCAACCATTCGTTTTAAAGGTACTGACGAGACCTTTCGAAAGATACCCACCTTGAAAATTTTTGCCCTATATCACCCTGTTAAAAATTTAGAAAAAGCGGGATGGCAACGCAACCTGTAAGACGATTTTTACCAAAAGTTGATAGGCACTAATTTATGTCAAGGTGCAACTACATACCAATTTGTATGAAATTCTGTGCAGTAGTTCCAGAGATACATTTGCCACAAAATTTTGTCACACACACACACACAGACAGACAGACAGACAGACAGACAGACATTTTCTAAAAATGGTAAAATCGTGTTCTACATCTCTCAAAACGTGTAAATCCATCAAAAACCCGAAATCGAAAATTTTTACGAATCCAATACTTTCTTCTATTGAAGATAGAAGAAAGTAACAACAACCATAACAAGACAAAGCACTTTAAGGGCATGAAGATCCTGCCCGATGGTTCCAGGACATATGTGGAATGCAGGCACTGCCCAGGCATGCATCTGGATCCCAAACGCCTTTTTAGCTGCCCTTCCATTGCTGGTGCCCTTTTCAAGATAGACAATGACTGCAACATGGACGTTTTAGACTCAGAAAGAGCCATAGACACGCTTTTGGCAATATTCAATTTTTATCTCACTTTTTTGTTATTATCTATTTTTATCATTTCTGCACTTTGTCATACACGACAAGAACAACAACAACACCTAAAGCAAAATACTTCTGATCGTATAATTTCAGGAAGAATATTTTGATATGGATTAGATTTAGTTTTATTTTACTAGCTAATTTAATTTTAAATTACTGATTAAAGTCCCCAAGAAACTAGGCGACTTAAAGAGTGTTGCCATTTCACGGCAAAAATCATAGTTTTAAAGCAAAACGCTTTTCACTGCCAGATTAGATTTTGTAGATCTTTGAATTGAATGTAGTTAAAAAACAATAAGAAGTATTAGTAAAAAAAAAAAACTATGAAAATAAATAGTATGCAAATGGGAAATAAATTTAGTCCACCATCAAAGCAGTGCGGGAAAAAAAAAAAAAGAATCGAAAAGTATTCTTATAAACATGGGCTCTTGAAGTACGGTCGCCAGGTCGCCATTGGCGACCAATATGTCTTAACTGGCGAATATGTTTTCATCTTTAAGAAAACTCGACATTTATAAGGCCTGTCCCGAAAGTAATGCGCCCATTTTTATTTTAAGAAATTTATTGAACCGATTCGTACAATTACTCAATATTCTTCGAAATATATCCCTCCTGCTTCAACACACTTGTCCCAACGCGATTTAAATGCTTTATATGCATCCTGGAAGTTCGTCACAGGAATGTCCTTTAGTAACCTCGTCGTAGCCGCCTTCTCCAGAGTCCCCAAATGCTGCCTTTTGAAGTTAGGCGGGGACAAATCAGAACTGTAAGGCGGCTGAGAGAGCGTTGAGATGCCGGCCTTAGTCAGGTAGTCGGTCGTCATAAAGACGGTGTGCCTGGGAACATTGTCATGGTGCAGCTTCCAGGAATTTTTTATCTCGTGCCTGACGCGGTTGACCCGTTGCTTTAGCCTTTTCAGTACTTCGACATATAATTTGGCGTTGATTGGTTGGGCAGGTGGAACAAATTCAAAATGGACCACTCCCTTGGAATCGAAAAAACAACGAGCATCACTTTGACCAGCGATTTGCTCATTTTTGCTTTTTTTGGGCGTGGGTAGGACGTCGTGTGCCACTTTGCGCACATTTTTTTTTTCTGGGTCGTACAAGAAGATCCAAGATTCTTCACCACTTACTACATTATCCAAAAAAGTCGGATCGTCCTCACAACACTGCAACAATTCTGTTCGAGAGTTTTTTCCATCTTGGTTTCGACCGAGCACCCACACAAGGGTTCACTGAAACAGGCACTGTGACTTTGCAGGAGCTCGGAGCCGACTGGCGCTGGTGGCGCTGTGTTCCCAAGACTCCATCCTCCCTTCCGTGCAAGCGATAACCCTATGCGACGGATAGTCGTGGCAGAAGAAAATGGGGCGCATTACTTTTGGGACAGACCATGTGTTTTTAATTTTTTTAATTTTAATATTTTGTTGAAAAAGTTGGTACCACAATCGGCTCCTATTCCACTCTCGATGTAGAGTAACTCTCGCCATTTTGTTTCCCGCTCCTCTCACTACGTTTTAAGACACTGTGTTGAATGAATACACCATTAGATTTACACCACTTTTCTTTATCCATGTTTCACAACTCCTTATTAAATTAATGCACCGTTTTAGGGAATTGGTTTGCACTGCTCCTGTTTGCACATGCTTAGCAACCTGGTGCTGAACCGTTGACCGGTGTAATGATGTATCAATGCTGATGGCTTATATGTTAGTGAAACTAGAAAAGCCGGTTTCTTGATGTTAAATTTAAACAGGTTTTCCTGATTATCGTTCTAGCCTAGTAAATACTTGGTTTTTATGCACAGAATTTTAATTTCTATATTCAAGTATAAAAAAAAAAATGTATTAGTAAGTATTTGTTACTGGCTACCAGAAATTTTTGCTGACGAAATTTTTTTTTTTTTTTTTCAAATTGTTAGAGTCCTGTTATAAATATTTTAGCTTTTAAGAATGATAAAAATTTGTTCAAAATGATGATAGTGATAATAATAAGGAAAAGAAGGAAGAAAAAGAAAGACATTACTACACTCTTTTTGGTTCAATAATATTTGCTACTATCATTTATTGAATTATTCTTATTTAACAATATAATTAAGATATTTAAAAATCTAATTTTGCCCCCCCCCCTCCCCTTTTTTTTTCTCTGTGAAATAAAGAATATTTAAGACAAATATAATGCTTTGTACAACTATTATTTGATCATTTTATGACATATCACATTCCCTTTTTTTTTTTTTTTTTTTTTTTTTTTAATTAGATTTATAAAATAAAATAGGAGGCTGTTGGTTTAGTTTAATCATCCTGCGTTATACTCAAAAGCAATGACAGAGCAATTCTACAATTTAATTTTTTTAATTAACCTTTTAAAGTTTATGATATGTGTGATATGTCATGTAATGAATCTATAGTATTTTAAAATTAAACGATTTATGTATTTTCTCTAATTTATTAAAATATTTTTTGACAAATATTTGACTCATTTTTTGCTGCATAGTTTTTATAAATTACTAATTTTTTTAAATTGCTTTGAACATATATGATTTAAGACAATTTTTCAAAAGATATGTATTCGAAAATAGTGTATGTAACACAACACTTGGAGACATGAATATATAATATTAACTTTACCTAAATTTTTCAGTATAGCTATTATCCTTTGTTACCTATCAGAAATATGTGTCGACTTTTAATCATATATAATCAAGAAATTCCCATTTTCTAATCTTTTTGCTTAAATTAAAGTGTTGATATTTAAAAAGAAAAGAAAAAAAAAAAAAAAAAAAAAACAAGTCTTCCGGCTTGTTCGGAAGGGAAGGTTGATTTTTTTTTTTTTTTTTTTTTTTTTTTTTTTTTTTTTAAATCAAGTAGCTGGCGGCTAAAAATTATTAATAGACTTGGTAGAGATATTGATGTGGGCCATGTACAGATGGAGTTTTAAGCAAATCGGTTATAGATATCTTTTTATGTAAATTTTAAATTTTCAAGAGGTTAGCACTTGGAAACAAGATGGCGTGCTTAACTGGAAAACAAATATATCAAATGCATTTGTGAAAAAAATCTACTTTACAAATTTAGTTCGAATTTGATTCAGAATTTCTAAAGTTATTACGTTTACAAATTAAGTGGCAGCCACTTGGATCAAAATGACGGAGAAAGTTGCTCAGTAAACTAATCCAAGATATTTGTAAGATAAGTCCACTGTCTAACATTGGTTCTAATAAATCCAGTATTTCATAAGTTATCGCGATAACAAATTCTCAAGTGACAGCGTTCAAGTGGCCGCAAGTTGGAAACAAAATCGCATAAAAACTTGCCCAGCGCAATCATAGATATTTAAATGATAAATCCATTTTTTGACTTTGGTTCGAATTAATTATTTCAAAAGTTATCATGATAACAAATTTTCAATTGGCCGCCACTTGGAAACAATAAGATGGAGCAAGTTGCCCAGCAAACTCTTCTAAGATGTTTGAAGCATAAGTTCACTATCAATTTTGGTTCGAATCAGTGCAGTATTTCAAAAGTTTTTGTTATGACAAATTTTCAAGTAGCATTCTAAATGCTTGCTACTTGGAAACAAAATGGCGGAGCAACTTGCCCAGCGAAATCATCTAAGTAAGATATTTGTATGATGATAAGTTCACTGGCCAACATTGGCTCACACAAATTCAGTATTTCAAAAATTATCCTGATAAGAAATTTTCAAGTGGCACCATGATTTCAAGTGACCATCACTTGGAAACAAAAAAGCAGATTGAGATAGCCAGCGAACTTATCTGGGATATTTGAATGATAAATTCACTACCCACATTTTATACAAATTGATTCAGTAGCACAAAAGTTATCATAATTATAAATTTCCAAGTGGCTACAACTAGGAAATAAAATGGCGGAGCAAGTTACCATGCGAACTTATCTAAGATATTTGAAACGTAAGTTCACCATCCAACTTTTTATTGAGTCAGTTTAGTATTTTAAAAGTTATCATGATGGCACATTTTCAAGTGGCAGCTTCAAAATGTCGAAACAAGTTGCTCAGTGAACTCATCCAAGATATTTATATGAAAAGTTCACTGTTCAACTCTGGTTCAGATTGAATCAGAATTTAAAAAGTTATCATGATAATAAATTTTCAAGTCATAGCCTGATTTCAAGTTGTCCCGCTTAGTATATAACATCCGCACTTTGTTAAAAATGGTGGATAAAGTTCATTAATAAACTTGGTTGAGACCTATATATGGTCTATGTATACATCAAAATTCAAGCAAATCCGGTCTTAAAAACGCTTTCTACAATGTGAATTTGAAATTTTTATATGGCCTTCACTAGAAAATAAAAAATAAACTGGTGAAACAACTTGGTTAACAAACTTATTCAAGATAAATTCGCTATCCAAATTTGGTTCAATTTGGAGTAATATTACGGAAGTTATCGTGATTATAAATTTTCAAGTGGCAGCCTGTTTTCAAGTGGCTACGATTAAGGCATCGGCCACTTTGTTAAAAAAGGCGAATAAAGTTCATTAATAAACTTAGTTGAAACCCTTATATTGTCTATAAATACATCAAAATTCAAAGAATTTCGGAATTACGCTTTTTACAATATGAATTTGAAATTTTCAAGTGGTCTCCACTTGAAAACAAAATAGCGGAGCAACTTGGTTAACAAACTCATCCAAGATATTTATAAGATAAGTTCACTCTCCAAATTTAGTTTGATTTGGAGTATTATTTCGGAAGTTACCGTGAGGTTAAATTTTCAAGCGGTAGCCTGATTTCAAGTGGTCCCGTTTAATTTAAGATATCCGCCACTTTGTTAAAAATGGCGGATAAAAATTCATTAATAAACTTGGTTGAGACCTTTATATGGTCTATATTTACATAAAAATCCAAGCAAATTCGGCTTTAAATACCCTTTTCACAAAGTGTATCGGAAATTTTCAAGTTGCTGCCACTTGAAAACAAAAAAGCGGAGCAACTTGGTTAACGAACTCGTCTAAGATATTTATAAGATAAGTTCGCTGTCCAAATTTGGTTCAATTTAGAGTATTATTTCGCGAGTTATCGTAATGACAAAATTTTCATTATGCATAGATAGATAGATAGATAAACGAAGTGATTACAAAAGGTCAATTTCTAAAGAAATCAACCTAAAAAAAAAAAAAAAAGTCTCGGTATATTTACTTATAGATATAACACGTTTAAGCAAAAAATAAAGAAAAGAAAAGAGAAAAGAGGAATTGAAATGGCACGTATTTTAATATTAGATGATTAGACGTAATTAAACTGCATAAAAGTAAGATTAAGAAAACTAAATACATTGTTTTACAGCAAATTAGTAAATCCTTTTTCTCTCTTTTTTTTTTCTTTCATTATTAAGTGAAGAAATTATTACTTTAAGTTTGATTTGCTGGAATTATTCACATTCTCCAAGTTTATAGCTTAAATAACCAAATGTTGACAATGTTAACGAAGCAATTGTTCCGAATATATGATCTACATTGTATTCACAACACACCTTTCGGCTACTTTGAAATTAGTTGTGAGAATGGCTTGAATATGTTCAAATAAACTTATTATTCATATGATACTATATATTAAATTACTTCCAGATATCATATCGAAATAATAATCATACATGAATTGCAATGAATTTAAACTTTTAACCTTCATTTTCCCAATAGTTATTGGAAAAATTATGTTCAGTTTCAGTAATAAATAAGAAAATTAAAATTTCATGTTAAAAATTTACATGTAGAACAGAGGAAATTTCTTCTATAGAAAATGAGATAGTCAAATTTACTTACAAGGAAACATTCAAAAGGTGTCATTTTCAAAAAGTATTGGAAAAAATATATGTGATTCTACTCTTCATAAAGCACCAGAAAATGAAAAAATTATCGACTGAAATTAATTACAGCGATCACAAAAAATTATCAAAATTAAGCATATTTGGCGCTTTCACACTGCTTGGCGATTGATTTTGAGTACTTGGCGGAAAAGAAAAACACGGTTCTGTTCGTACACGGCAATCTTGGTACTCGCAAACGTATCGCTTAACAGCGTTAAATCGCCAAATATGCTTAATTTTGATAATTTTTTGTGATTGCTGTAATTAATTTCAGCCGATAATTTTTCATTTTCTGGTGTTTTATGAGGAGTAGAATCCACATATATTTTTTTCAATACTTTTTGAAGATGACACCTTTTGAATGTTTCCTTGTTAGTCATTAATAACAACAATCTTAAATTTAATTAGGAAGCTGTTAACTGGGAAATATTTTTGTTTAAGACTGTAGCAAGTTTACATAAAAAAATGAATCAAAAGTTCACCTAAAAATAAAAAGGTGACAGACATTTTAATCAAAGAAAATAATCTGATGTGTCACTCACACGACTTTCTCTTATCCTGAAATTAAATACTATAAATACAGGTTGGCGATTATGAGGTAAGATAACGAGTAGTGTTATGTAAACATAAGTTAAAACAATTAATATTTAGCTTCGGAAGAGTTTTATATAATAATTAGTTCTGTGTGAGGGGAGCTTTCGCCCGCCTCATCCTCACGTTTCATTACTACTAGCTGGAACCCGTCGAATTCGACGATCGCTTTATTGACCGTAATGTTTCAAAAACCGTCGCATCATTATTTAAATGTACTTCATGTTACAATATCTAATATAATTTACGACATTTCACTTTAAAAAAGAAAGTCGGAAAAATGCTTATAAATTGAAATACTATGTATGACATCACTTTCTACAAAGTACTCTCAATGTGACGTCAAACTGACTTCAAATAAACAGATGCTATCTTTTATTTTCTATTTCGTTTAATACTGAGACTATATGTTAGCTGACCCATCCGGCGTTGCCCGGGCCCATGATACCTTAAATGAACCTTAAATTTGTATTATTTTATACCTTTAACTCGATTTTGTTTGAATTTCTGTTTTTAAATGAAAGCATCACGAAAAAAATAATCATCTGTAACAAAACAATTACCTCGATCCGAACGAAACTCTGCCTTGTGACCTCGGTGCTTGCAGCAGCGCATACACGGCGCTAACAACATAAAAAAATTCTCAAAAATTAACCGGGAACCGAACGAACCAGCCCGGCAATGCCTGGGCCCGTGATAATAACCTTAAGTGAACCTTAAATTTGTTAGATTTTATATCTTTAACTCGAATTTGTTTGAAATTCTATTTTTAAATAAAAGCATTGCGAAAAAAAAAATAAACAGCTGTAACAAAAAATAATTATCTCGAACCGAACGAAACTCTGTCTTGTGACCCCGGTGCCTGCGGCAGTGCATACGCGGGCCGCTAACAACATAAAAGAAATTCCCAAAAATTAACCTGGAACCGAACGAACCCGCCCGGCAATGCCCGGGCCCTGGATAATAACCTTAAATGAGCCTTAAATTTGTATGGTTTTATATCTTTAACTCTATTTTCTTTGAATTTCTATTTTTAAATGAAAACATCACAAAATAAATAATCATCTGTAACAAAAAAAATTACCTCAAACGGAACGGAACTCGGGTTCGTGACCCAGTGCCTGCGGCACGTATATGCAGGCCGCTAATAACATGGAAAAATTCTCAAAAATTAACCTTGAACCGAACAAACCTCTGACTCGTGTTACCGCTGCCCGTGGCAGTGGCACCGTATAGCAGGCATGCTACGCACGCGCTGCAAAATCCACTTTCCTCCACCAGGGAGCGCAGTATGTTGTACACGAACATCATCAACCGCCTTGAATTTCCAAGACCTTTCAAATAAGGTGTCACATGGTGGTGTCAACTGCAAAATCCTTTAGTTACACTTTCCACCGCCAGGGGGCGCAGCGTATTCTATACATAAACACCAACGGTCAGGAAATATCAAGACCTTTAAAATAAGTTGTAACATGATAGGGTCTACTGCAAAATCACCTAGTTCCATTTTTAACCACCAGGGGGTGCACTATATTGTATACAAATATCCCCAATCAACATGAAATTTCAAGACCTCTATCAACAATCGCCTTGAATTTCCAAGACCTTTCAAATAAAGTGCCACATGGTGGTGCCAACTGCAAAATCCTATAGTTGCACTTTCCACCACCAGGGGGCACAGTGTGTTCTGTACGAAGATCACCAACAGTCAGGAAATACCAAGACCTTTAAAATAAGGTGCAACATGATATGGTCTACAGCAAAATCACTTAGTTCCATTTTTCACCACCAGGGGTCGCACTATGCTGTATACAAACATCCCCAATCGACATGAAATTTCAAGACCTTTAAAATGAGGAGCTACATGTGTGGGTCTAGAACGGATTTCCCTCTCAAACTAATTTCCCCCCTTTCCCCTCCCTTCCAAATCTACTTTCCCCCTTTTTCCCCCCTTTAAAATCGAAAATTCCAAATTCGCAGATATTGATTTTTTAGTATTCGACTCTAGTCCCCATATGTACAATTTCTTCACCGTGAAGTAATTTGAAGCTTAGTTAAGCTCGTAAACGTGTTTTTAACCCAAACGGGTGGGAAGAAACGTTTTCCCACCCGTTTCCGCCGGGGCAGAAACGGTTTCCCCCCGGGTGGGAAAGCGTTCGACTTTTTTTTATTTTTCTCTTCTCATAGCACATCTACAGACCAAGACCTTTCTTTAGACACCTCAACCAAATTTTTACACCGAGTAGTTCTCTCAATATAGTGGAGACAGGCAAAAACATGTTTCAAATTAATATATAGATACCTACATTCATATAGAATTTAAATTTATTATTAAAATTAAAAGTTCACTTAAAATTAGACGGACAACTTGACACGCAACATTCCTTGACACTTTTCAATCTTGATCAAACTTTTCCAGTAACAAACTTATATTAACCTGAAAATACAACTTCTGGATCGCCTGAAATTATTCGTTTTTAAGTTACTCTAAAAGACACAAGACAAAGTTCAAACGTTAAAACGCTTGACTTCGGTAATCAGGAAGCCTCAAAACGTGTAAATATACAAAAAAACAAGCGATGAATATTAATTTTAAAATCATACATTCTTTACCGTATGTCTATGAGAAATTCATTTCAATTCTTGAGCAGCTTTCTTGGAAATGGTAAAATATTGTAGAAAAGAAGTTCGATTAGCAATAAAAAAAGAATGTTATCGCTTAAATATTTGCAGCCCTGTATCATATGAAGACTATGCACAGACCACATGGTGCACATAAATATAATCCTATAGTAATAATACACGGCACAACCTGAAATACACTTCTATCAATTTTCAGCTAATGTCGCACTATAATCTAGTTCTTTTGTGTAGCCCTGTAAATGAACAATGAAGGATTTCCCTACCATATTCTACATGAGATAAGTTTTTACGCATATAAAAATATATATTCATTTCATTTGGTTTAGTGCAGTCTATAGATGTTGAACTCTATTTACCTGAAATTTCCCCCATAGACGTTTCTCCATAGAATTCTCTTGGGTGTCCCTGTACGCGAACCATTTTGCTTCATCTCAACGAAAACGTTACTGTAGGTTCCCCATATCATACACATTTAGAATACTAAGTTTAGACTTTCTTCTACTACTTGTTCTTGAGACATGCTGATAACAGACAGACACACACACACAGGCAGACGCACAAACATAGACTAACCGCTAAAAACACGATTTTTCGATTCAGGGGACCTCAAAACATGTAAATATAACAAAAACTCACATTCCGAAATTTGACTCTAAAACAATACTTTCTTTACCTTATGGGTAAGAGAAAGTAAAAATAAATAAATAAATGAATAAATAAATAAATTAAATTAAAAAAACAAATTAAATTAAAGACATTTTCTATTAGCTTGATTCACACTAAAAGATATGAAAAGATTAAAATGAAGTGTTTCCACCCAAATTTCATACTTTAGTTAATTAAAAAAAATCTAATTATCTTGTCGAAAAACTGTTTGCACCCCTGGATTCAGAAAAATCACTCCTTTCATTTGGTACTGAATTTGTAACGAGCCACGCACTTTTTAATATGACTGAAATGAATTAAAATGAAGTGTTTCCACCTAAATTTCATACTTTAGTTAATTTATAAAAAAATCTAATTATCGTGTCGAAAAGCTGTTTACTTCTGGATTCAGAAAAATCACCCCTTTCATTTGGTACCAAATTTGTAGTGATAGGAATGACATTTCAAATTTATTTTCCCATTTTTCTGTTTTTAACACAGATTCGACAGAAGGTTTATAACAGAGAATGTAAGCTAAAAAAATAATAAAACACAATACTTCCGTTACCTACAGTAGTCGGGTAGTGGAAGTAAAAAGAAAAATTAATCTTACATTGCCTATATGTCACATGTGTTAGAAATTCCGAATAAAAATGTAACTTTTTTATTGCCACCTAAATTTCATATTTTAGTTAATTTTAAAAAATCTAATCGTCGTGTCAGAAACCTGTTTGCACCCCTGGATTATAAAAAATCGCCCCTTTCATTTAGTACCGAATTAGGTATTATATTTCTAATTTATTTTCCCTTTTTCCGTTTTTAACCAAGATTCGGCAGAAGGTTTATGGCATAGAAAGTAAGCTAAAAAAAGGTCTTTCAAAAAAAAAAAAAAAAAAAAAAAAAAAATGACCAGACTAGAAATCAAACTTAGATCCTTGGCAGAGATTTAGTTTCGATTTTTGGTCTAGTTACTTTTTCCCCGTATTAATTAAATGAATTCCACGTGGTAATTTCCACGTTAGAATTAATTAAATGTTTTTCTCAAATTTGAATAGTTTACATTCGGTCGAAATTTACATATACATAATTATTTAATAATTCGCTGTTGTACTCTGCAGCTTTCTTATATAAGAATAAAAAATGTGTTCATGCTATGGAATAATTTTCATATTTTTAGATAAATTTAATTAAGAATATATATTAGGTTGTAAATACTTTGGTTCCTTAAAAAATATAACATAGAGATTTAGTAAATTATTCAAACACCATTGATAGCTAAAGAAAATAAATGATATTACTTATATTTTTCAAATTTAATCTGAAAACTTTATCTCACTAAAATAGTATACAGAATCATAATAGATGGCTTCTTCAGGAATATAAATATCTCAATGTAATCTTTGATGTGCTGTTAACATTTTGAATACAAAGGCTATTTTTTGTATATATAAGTAAATGTTTACAATCAAGTAACCATAACATTCGTCGTCCTTTCACGAAAATCGCTGACATTTTCATAGCATATGTAGTATACTAACGTGTATTCGAGAGCTGATATATACATGAAATCCATTAGTGCGATTCATTGTTTTTTTTTTTTTTTTTTTTTTTTTTTTTTTTTTTACCATGTTTTTATAAACTTCGATTTTTGTTTGTTTGTTTGTCCAGCACAAATCTTGCAATCGATTTTTAACTAACTTCCCGACTAGCTAGATACTTGAAACTATCAGGACAGCTCAGAACATGGTGACAATACATTTTTTTATAATTTTAGTCAACGGTTTCAGGTCCCTACCGCCTTCGGCAGCGTTCATATGATTCAACAGAAAATTTATTTAGCTAACTTCCCGACTAGCTAGACATTTGAAACATTCAGAATAGTTCAGAACACGGTGAAAATGTATTTTTTAAATATTTTTAACCAACTGCTTCGGAACCCTGCTGCCTTCGGCAGCGTTACCAGTACAAAGCTTGCAATCGATTTTTCACTAACTTCCCAACTAGCTAGACATTTGAAACTTTCAGGATAGCTCAGAACACGATGACAATACTTTTTTTGAAAATACTTTTAGTCAACTGTTTCAGGTCCCAACTATATTCGGCAGCGTTTATATGATTCAACAGAAAATTTATTTAACTAACTTCTCGACTAGCTAGACATTTGAAACTTTCAGAATAGTTCAGAATACGGTGAAAATGTATTTTTAAAATATTTTCAACCAATTCCTTCGGGACCCTGCTGCCTTCGACAGCGTTACCAGTACAAAGCTTGCAATCAATTTTTAACTAACTTCCCGGCTAGACAGCCATTTGAAACTTTTATAATAGCTCAAAACACGATAGCAATGAATTTTTTTAATTCTTTTACCCAATTGCTCCGGGTTCCCGCTGCCTTCGGTAGCGTTTATATGATTCAACAGAAAATTTAAAACATGGTATATAAAAAGTTCTTTTTATCTTGTAATTATTTTATTTTATTTATTTTTATTTTTTAAGTAAACTTTGGTGTATATCAATGGTTGCTTAATCTGGCAGCTGAGTTCGTGTGATTACAAATTTCTTAATTAAAAAAAATATAACGTTTACTGGCAACCGCATTTTTGTCTTATGATATTGGAGAAGGTAAATAACACCAAAATCTTAACAAATAGAGAGTGGGTTTCACATTGCACTAGTGCTACGCTTCGAGCAATCTTTCTACTACTATTATTATTATTATTTCCCAGTGGTGCGGTACTTGCGAGTAAACATTAAGCAGGGAGCGCCGAAATGATGGCTTTTTTTGAAGGAGCACCCAATGAGCGGCCATCGCTCCCCTAACAGAGGCAACGCATTTACGTTTTATCAGGGATTCGAGGCCGGGCCCTATCGTCTGGGAGTTAGGGACGCTAACCACGATACTGTATGGACAGCTATGGGCAGTCTTAACAAGTAGAAATTATTGTACTTGATTTGGGTCGGTTGAAAGAATTCCCTTCTGTTTTGAGTCCTTACGAGAGTTGTCTAAAATTTAAGCTCCTATTTGAAAACATAAAATCCCCAATTCCATATTCAGCTTTTATTCTGACAATCTTTATAAGTTTTACAATAAAATAATACCGATCAATTCTGGATATATTATTCTACATCGTCATTCTTTTGCTGAATTATTTAGGACAGAATTCTCTGGATTATTAGAGCTATTGTATTATACTGATTTAAAAAAAATTACAATGAGCTTTTTTTTTTCTTTTTTTTTTCTTGAAACGAAAAATAATTAAAATTTAATTTGATCATCTTCAAATAAAATGCGTCATTTTAATTTTTTTGCGTTACAGTTTGATGTCATCATTTTACAGATTTCCAGGTTAAACTCCTTGAATATTAGTCATAGAGTTTGTAATTTTTCAGACTGCATAGTTTCTTCCTGATTGTTTTACCAAATTGCTTTTCTGATACTATATCGACACCTTTTAATGTAGTAAATAAACCTCCCTGTAGAAGCCGCTTTATAACGATGAAATTATGAGTACACGAAAATAAAATATTTCGTACTGTCTGAATAATCTTAAAAAAAATATAAATAAACGTTAAGCAATATTATAAGTTTTATTAACCTTAAATCTTATTGCCTGGTTTGAAACTGCAGACATCTTTATACAAATATTCAAGGTGAATATCTACTTTAAAATTTATAACTTAGTTTTTTATGCATTAATATATCTATAGAAAACACTGAACAATAGCTTTATACAGAAAATGGCTTTTTCTCATGCAGAGAATAAAGCATCAAAATGACATTCTAAATCTCTCAGATCCGTTTAATAGCTTTAAGAAGAAAAGGTATGTAATATTTGTTGAAAGATAGAACTGTCGGGTTTCTCATACGATCTTAGAGATATGTAATAAAAAAGAAATGTTTTATCCCAGTTTGTTACCTCCATAATGGATAGATATTAATTATGTTTCTAAAGATAGAAGTATGGTCAAGTAACTGACCTCTCGACAGTCCAAGAAAAAATATTGGGGGTTATAAATTTAGTTTATTTTCTTTTTTCTTTCTTTCTATCTTTTTTTTAAAATAAAATTTGATATGTTAAATATTTTTATTAATGTATGTAATCAATTTTGCCAAAATATGACGTCTATAAACTTAAACGAATTGGTATAGGTGGACTCTGTTCAGTTCCCCATATCATGTCAGAGTTGCCAACTTTTATAATTTATTCCGGAGCAATTTTAGCCCCGCCTTCTTTTCGCACCAGAAATTTTATAGAATATTTTTCCTTAATATGTGACAACGGTTAAATAAGGGAAAAATCGTTCTTTAAAATTTCCGGTGTGAGAAAAGGGCGGGGCTAACAATGCTCCGGAATAAATTATAAAAGTTGGCAACTTTGTCGTGTATTTATTCTCCTAGATTTCTACAGACTTATATTCATGTTAAAAGAAATGAATTTGACCAACCGTTCGACACAGTGACAGACTGAAAAGTCAACCTAATAAACTACCAACCTTTCATTCGATTTTTGTTGAGGTCAGACTGCAATTTTAGTTTGCATGCTATTACATACCATTTCCAATGCAATGATCCCCATAATGCAAGTTTGTATGAAATATTGCTCTGTTCCACTATGTGCAGAAAATCTTAAATTCTTAATAACTTGTAGAATTTTCAAATTAGAATATTCATAGCCAATGATGTTCACACCAGTACCATAAATGATATTTTAAAAAGTATGACATCGTACGATGTCAGACATCATTGGATGTCTTCACACCCCTTAAAATAGATGTTCAAGTGAATTTTTCCCAATTCTGACATGTAAAGAAATCCACACTGTCAAAAAAAAAAGTCTTGCTTGCTGCAGTTTGCTGCCAGAAATTTTCTGGTAATTCAGAAAAATACGTTCTAACAACGAAAAAATTACGTTGATAAAAATTACGTACATATTTTAACGCCAAAAGAATACCTTTTAATTCAAAAATTTATGAAAAATAGAATGAACAAAATTTCAGTTCCTCTTTAAAAAATAAATAAATACATAAATAAATACATAAATAAAGTAAAATGATAGGGGGGGGTATCAATATTTATTTACAGTCAGCGAATGCTGCATTATCATTGGGCATCCATTGAATCAAAATAAAAATGAGAGTAATACCCCTTATAGTTTATGTTTTATTTTCAGAGGAGCTGAAATTCTATTCATTACACGATATTTGTTTGGGGTTTTCATATAAGTAGCTCAATACTCTAGGGTATTAAATTATGCAAGGGAAACTTTTAAAAATTTGTGCAGGCGTAGTTAAAAATTATTTAATTAAATGCTCATATTTTGTAAGATATTTAACATTTTTTATTCTGACTGAAGTATGCTGTGTCTAATGTAGTCTGCCATGCTTCCAAAAATGGTTTTGCACAGAGTCGAATATTCTAACCCTATTCTGGGATCCGGACATAATATCGCGGGACAAAATCTCGCCGGGTAAAATATCGCGTCAAAAAAATAGTATGATCTATTTGAAAATTTGATTTTGTGTGACGCGTGATCTCTGACGGGAGCCACAGGGTCTTTTAAATATTAATTAATTAAAATAAATAATTAAATAAATAAATAAATAAATCATAGAGTTGAATTTCATTATTTTATCTATGTTTATTTTTAAGTTATTTTATCTTTTGTTTTCACTATTCAAAATACCTTTTTAAAATCGTGTACATCACTGCTGACATTAAAGCTGAACACTGTTCACAAACTTGAATTAAAAATTTAAAAGTTGATAAGCATGATTGAATTCATTATGACTAATCTTGACAAAAATGAATAAATATAGTCTTTAAATTATTTTAAGCATATTTATAAAAAATTTTGTTGTATTTTTGTCAGAATGTCAGTGCTCTGACATTAGTATGTGTTGTCATGAAAGTTTTTACAACATTACTAATAATTACCAACTCATTTTTGCTTTGTATTCATTTACGTCGGCGGTATTTTGTCCTTGCGATATTTAGTCCTGCGATATTTTGTCCCCAACCCGAATATTCTATGAGTTACAATTTAAAAAGTAGCTTTTTTTTTTTTTTTTTTTTTTTTTTGGGGGGGGGGGGGGATTTTTTTAAAGCAACCTTTATATTTTAATAAATATATGTGTTGGCCTGATAAAAATGTATATAGATAATTAGAAGTATCCTCATAATCACATGCTACAGCTAAAACACATTTAAAGCATTTACTTTTTGCTGGGTGATCCACAACATTTTGATATTTGTTTTATTTTTTAGTGGTTCTCTTTTGCTCTTCAGGATAAAACTTTTGCTGAAATATATGACGTATAACATGTTCTTTATACTCTCAAAGTTTCAAGATAATTTCTACAGATTTCTTCTTGATGTTTGACAAAACGTTCAAATTCGAAAGTGTTCAAATACTTATTGCTAGATAGTGTAGAAGAAAGTTTTGTGATGGCCATAACATGCTAGTTTTTTAGTAAGTTTCAGTAACAACATAGGTGACACAGCACCTCTAAAAAGTTTTCTGACATATTTTTCTTTGCTAAATAAAAAAAAAAAAAAAATTCAGCGAAATTATTAAAGCACAGATCTTTTTTTTTTTTTTTTTTTTTTTTTTTTAGTTTGATCGCTAATTTTACCATGTTTTTATTAACTTCTATTCTTGTTTGTTTGTTTGTTTGTTTGTTTGTCCGGTACAAATCTTGCAATCTATTTTTAACTAACTTCCCTATTACCTAGACATTTGAAACTTTCACAACAGCTCAGATCCCGGTGACAACACAATACTTCGGAGTCAGATTTTCGAATTTGAGAATAGTTTTCTTTTAATTAATTAAAATATGAAAATAATAAGCTCCTAATAGCAATAAAAATAGCCATTAAAATATTAGCTATAATTAAATTGTTGCCGAAAATAATAATAATAATAATAATAATAATAATACGAGTTCGTTTTTTTTCGACATAAAAATAAATACATTTAATTAAACGTGAACCTTAAAAAATTAAACTTTTTTTTTCATTATTATTATTAGTGTATTGAACTGAGTCCACGTGCTTAAATATTGCTTATATATTATTTTTTATTCCCGCGTATTTTATTAATGTTTCATCAGAAAACTTAAAAACTTGGTATGTAAAAAGTTTTTTTTTTTTTTATCTTATATTTTTTAAATTTTAGTGTTATTTTTTGTAATGCTTTTTCATATTTTCATTTAATAAAATTTTAGGCTTAAGTATTAATTTTAATTATATATATATATTTAATATTGACATTTCAAAAGACGTTTAAGCTCTCATTTTTTTTAATGTTTTTTAAATTAATTTGTATTTATATTTTATAAATTATCGTAAATTGAATTAAAGCTTTGATATATGAATTTTGTATTGGATTATTCAACTCTTAAACAAAAATAACTACGTAGATGATCTCTCAGACAATAAAAGATTCATAGAAATATAAAATTTTCCAAATAAGCAGGTAGCTGGATAATAAATTGTGTGAATAACTGCTCTCCTTTGCACAGTTTAGAACAAAACAAGTAATCAGGTACGAATTTAATTTTATTTACTAGTGTATATACGTATATTTTCAATGATACATATGATATGAAGTCCTTTTATCACCTATACTTCAAAATTTATAGGAATAGCTATGCTTTAACTGGGATTGTCGTAATATCTTCGGAATGAATTTCACTCTAGTCATAAAATTGAAGATTAAGCATAGTTTTTATTCAGGCGAATAATATATAGGCATTTAATAAACAAACTAATACACTATATTTACAAAAACTTTTAGATAAAATATTAATTCCTCGGATATGGCGTTCTTCGTTTTTCCTTTCACGAACTAAGGCTTCTTGTCTATTGCCACTCTACAAAAAACTAAAAAAATAAATAAATAAACTCTCTGTTCGATTTGGGCCCTTTCTGATGTGGGGACCCGGAGCAACTGACCCGTATGCCCCTGCCTTAGTCAGGCTCTGCACATACCAACCGCTGAAAACCTGATTTTCGGAACCAGGAGACCTCAAAACATGTAAATATAACAAAAACTCACTTTCGAAAATTTGACTCAAAAACAATACTTCCTCTACCTTATGGGTAAGAGAAAGTAAAAACTATCATTTTTTGTAAAACGAGACATAATTTATCAGTCATGATTTTTCTGAGTGTGAAAACAGAATTTAATAATTTGGCGATATATATTTTTTTCTGCCAAGGATGACCGATATCAAATCTATTCCGCTGCAACATATTAGTATCTTATATCAGATACTTTATTTAGACATTTGAAAACAAATTTGACTTCAAATTATGATAGAATATTTATCATTTTCCTTTTAATTAGTATATTAGTTGGATATGTATTGTGTAAATATCATCCTTTGAAATGAAATGTTTGTGTTTTCAATCGAATATGGAAGTTTGCCATTTTTTTCTAGTGCTTTGAAATTAAAAATTCAAATTTTGTCAATTTTACAACAAAAACAAAAGCATTAAATCATTAAATTCATTTTTTTTACTTATTTTTATTTCATATTATTTCACGCGCACTTTTTATTTCCTAATTCAAAATTATTAAAAAAAACTTTTTCGATATCGCTTGTAACGATACTGATTATTATTAATTTTCTTTTCTTTTTCTTTCAATAATAATAGTAATAATAATAATAATAATAATAAAAGATTTTGATTAAATTCTGGCAAAAGCAGAATTTAGTTTAGGACGGAGGACTATTATTATTATTATTATTTTTTTTTTTTTTTTTGCTTCTCAATTATAACATCGTTTTCAAATTATTCAATTATATTTTCGATAAATTTTAGATTTCGATAAATGTTCAACTATCGAAAAATGATTTCGACAAATGTCCAACTATCGAAAACGACAACGCAAAAATCCCAGATTGAGACTATAATAGGCCCTCAGTCCTGAAAAAGCTCTTTTCTCTCTCTCTCTTTTCTTTTATTGGTAAGTGCCGTCGTTTAGTCTCTTCTAAAAGTGACAAAGTTAATTTTAAAAGATCTAATAGACACAGATCTTATACGCATAGTCATAAATTTAAACGAATAAAAAAAAATATATATATATATTGAAATTTCCATAATTAATATAGCAGTCTTCAGACAAATTTCTACCATCTAATGGCTGTTTTATCTTAGAATGAAAAATCTGTAATCGACAGTTTAAAAATGCTACATCTATAGAAATTACTGTGTCCATGGTTCTATTTGAATTTTAAGTAGTTGCCATATTTAACAAGATTCTGCTTTAGGAATTTTTTATTGTGAAAGAATATGTGTAAAGGAAAAAAAGCATAAAAAATAAAAGTATTTTAAATTACCTTCTTGACATAGTAAGAAAATAATTTTTGTATTCTGCAAATCTAGCTAATCGTACCTTTCGAATGATACCACTTTCAACCCTCTACTATGTTAAAAGCGTACGACAAATTTCATGTTTGCCTATTAATATACAGATTTTTTCTTTTGTAGAACATTCTTTCAGAAAAATGTTGTTTGTAAACATATGTATGTTGTTTACAAGAAATCGCATATATGAAAGAATGGATGTCATTTCGACAATAAAATTCTAGGAAAAAGCTGAAGAAAAAGAAAATGGTTTAGAAGAATTTCAGAATTTTAAGAACAGCGCCATCTTTCTGTTTTCTACTAAAATTTTGAGTTGCGCAAGTTCCATTTCTATAAAATATTTCCAAAAATTGTAAAAATGTACTCAATCTGTCCACTAAAATATGTTCCATGTTAAAAGATTTTATATATTTATTTATTTTGAGATTAAAAAGGTATTTTTGTTGTTTGAAAAATGTAATCACCAATATTGCTTTTAAAATATAAATAATAAAATTGTAAATAATTTTTATAAATAATTATATAAATTTAAACCCTTACCGGTATTTTGAGTTTTTGAATAAAATTTTATAACGGAAATAATTTAAGCATTTCCCAGATTTTAAGCATATCAGAAAATGTTAAGTAATTAGTGTAGAATACATTTTGAAAACATATATAATATATATATTACATATGTATACACTACCAACAAATAAATATTTGGACACTTTCGAATTTAGACCTTTTTTTCAAATATCTAGGAAAATTCTTTCGCAATCATCTTGAAAAAGTTGGGAGTATAAAGAACATTTTTCACCTCATACATTTCAGAAAAAGTTTTTATTTTCCCTGAGAAGGAAAAGGAAACCAGTAAAATAAAATTAAATAAAATTAAATAAAAAATTAAACAAACATCAAAATATTTGGATCACCCTGTAAAAAGTAATGTTTGAAATGCGTTTTGGGTGTAGCATGTTATTATAAGAATTATTATAATAATCTGTATAATTTTTTAGGAAGCTGTCACATATATTCGTGGAGATATAACGATTTCTTTAAATAAACTAGCAGGCTTCGCCCGCTTATCTGGGCACTATATTTAAAGGATTTATTTTTAATTGAATAATTGAAACGTTTAAATAAATATATTTCGATTGGCGACTATTTTCTTCACAGTTTTAGTATGGGATCTCCTTGACAATATCAAACGTTTTTTGAACTTCTCGAACCTGTGCAACAAAACTATTATTAAAACGAATATTCTCGAAAAAAGTCAAATAGAAATGTTAATTCTTCGAATATTCTGGAAACAGTTGAAGCTGTTACTCGTACAGTAAAAGTCACTATTCGATGAATGGTCGAATCAGAGAACGCACGTAAGTCGTTTTCGCAGCAATCACTGTAACGCACGCATGTACGCTTCACGCACATGAAAAAAAAAAAAAAAAAAAAAAACTGGACAGCCCTACATTGCTGTGCATGAATCTCAGAACACACGAAACTCGGTTCCGCGGCAATCACTGTCATGCATGTTAAAAACCAAAAAACATCACTGGACAGTCCTACCTCGCTGTGCATAAATCTCAGAACAGACGAAACTCGGTTCCGCGGCAATCACTATCACGCATGTTAAAACAAAAAAAAACGTCACTGGACACCCTTACCTCGCTGTGCTTAAATTTCAAAACGCACGTAACTTGCTTCCGCGGCAATCACTATCACGCATGTCAAAATCAAAAACACATCACTGCACATCCCTACCTCGCTATGCATGAATCTGAAAACGCACGAAACTCGTTTTCGTAGCAATCACTGTCAAGCATGTTAAAACCAAAAAAAAAAAAAAAAAAAAAAATAATAATAATAATACTGGACACCCCTACCTCAAATCAATGAAAAATAAACCAATCAAATCTCTCGTAATTCCTCATAACGTAGCTCTAGTTCAACTAAAATACACTCAAATAAATGAAAATCAAATAAACCAATCAAATCTCTCGTAATTCCTCATAACGTAGCTGTAGTTCAATGTAAAATACATTCAAATCAAGGAAAATCAAATAAACCAATCATATCTCTCCAAAGATTCTCCATTCTGCGTCATTATAGAAATGGGAAGTTTTATTTTCATATTTTTATTAATTAAAAGAAAACTAATCAAAAATTCGAAAATCTGACTTCGATGTGCACAATGACCCTTCGGAGGGCACCTTTGTGTTAAATCACGTGACTGTCCGAGTTACCGTTTTCGAGAACAGTGAAATATACATATATATATACAAATATTGCTCTCTTAATAGTATAAGATAAATAAATAAATTATAACACGTAGGGTGTTAGACCTAGTGTAAAGCCATTTTTAGTAAACTTGGCATACTACATTAGGCACAGCCTACAAAACAGAATGCAAAAATGTTAAATATCTTACAAAATATGAGCCTTTTTACTAAATAAGTTTTAACTACGCATGCGCAAGGTTTATAAAAATTTCATTTGCATAATTTAATAGGCCAATATAATCCTATACAAATTTACGTAATACAAATTATTTATGAAATTATAACTTATTAAAGTTATTTTCCATGATGAATGCAGACGATTTTTCAACTCAAAGAAATATAATAATAAATTCCAAAATAAAGTTAGTTTTGTGCAGACGTGAGTATATTAGAGGTGAGTTCGGGCTCTATTTTGGCAATCCGAGCCCGCCCGGGCCCGAAACATTTTTGAACTGAGCTCGCCTGAGCCCGAAAAATTTTGAGTGATCAGAGCCCGAGCCCGCCCGAGCCCGATATTGAAAGTGGTACGCAACGCATACACAATAGTAAAATTAAATACCGTTTTCATTTTCAAATTAATTTTCTTATTATCAATCCTCAATTTAAATAACTATAAATGTTAATATAACAATTTATAATGTCTGTGTCTCTGTATGCATGTATATATTTATATAATATATATTTATAGTGCAGCCCATTGTTTAAAACGCGCCTATCGGGGGACAAAAAATTTATCCGAATGAGTGATATAATGAGGCCTAATATAACGAAGGAGGAAAGATTACTGTATAAAAAACACTATTACATAATATGCATCCCGTTGAAAAAAAAGTTCTATTTAGAAAAAGGAAAGTCAAAACTATTAAGGTTTGCAAAATTATTTTGTGATTTATAACCTATCATGACTATTATGGCATTACTAAAGGTGCTCTCAAAATAAATCAAATTTCATTTTTTTTTCTCTTCTCTCTTTCTTTTTTTTTTTCTTTTTTTTTTTTTTTACATTTTTCACTTAGTGAAGAATAAAATAAACGGAACTTTTAGCTTGAATCCGAGCCCGCCCGGAGCCCGAAGACTTGCGTAAGATTTGAGCCCGATCGGGCTCGGGCTGACGGGCTCGGGCTGAGCCCGTCTCATCTCTAGAGTATACTAGAGTACAGTAAAAAAAGAAAGGAAAATGGGTACTGGAGTTGTTCATTTTCTTTTAGTACATAAATTATTCATAAATTTTTTTGCTAAATTATCTATGTGTATTCCCGTGTATACTCACTCGGGGAAAAAACATCCATAAGAGAGTAAAATGGCCGTCTTTTCTCAAATGAAAAGGCATCACTTTTTTCCCGTCAGTGATCAATCTATGCCTTATTACTATATCTATGCTACAGATACTTAAGAAAAGATTTAGTAGTTTTTTTAAAAATGTTTTATCAATATTTATTTACAATCAGCTAACACTGTATTACCATTGGACACTGATTGAATAAAATAAAAATGTGAGTACATCCCCTTATAGTTTAGTTTTTCTTTTCAGAGGAAGTGAAATTCTGTTCATTCTATCTCTCATAATTTTTTGAAATTACACTGCAAAAAATAAACCTGTAAAAGCACAGGGAAAATCTGGCTGCTGGGGTGTCCGTATTTCTCCATCAAACATACAGTTTAAAACCGCAAAATTGTATCACTGACATATATTTTACGCAGAAATCCTGTAAATCAAACAGGTTTTTTGTTAAAAGTACACTTTTTTGTTCTGTATATTTGACGGAAAAATACAGGCACCCCAGCTGCCAGATTTTTCCTGTACTTTTAACAGATATTTTTTTACAGTGTACACGATATTTGTTTCGGCTTTTGGGTTAGTTCAATATTAGGTTTGTTCATTAAAACGTATATTCAGGCAACATTTCTTAGGGATCTGATATATTTTTACAGATTTGAAATCATTAAATTGCATTTTTTTATTTCACGAATTCGTGATCTTCCAAATGCTGAAACTTCTACAAAACTTCTATTAAGACTTCTTATTAAACTTCTATTTAAGATAAACCTTTTTTTTTTTTTTTTTTTTCGTTTAATAGAATCTACATAAAAGAATTAGGTACAAACATATTAAAGATTTTGCAATATCTTTAAAAGAAAAGATAATTAAAATTAAAGACATAACAAAAATAATGTTTTTTTTTTTACAAATTTTTACATGGATATGGCACTTTTTAATTTTTTTCTCTAAAGCTAATTAACCCATTAGCGCCTAGTGTCCTCATTTGAGATCAGCTAATAAAGTGGCACGGATTTTTTTTTTTTTTTTTTTTTTTTGTGGTTTCTTGGAATGATTTTTGCTTTTTAGTGACTGTTTATAGCGTCACTCTAAATGATCCCTAAAAGTTTTATGGGCCTACTATTAATTATTATTTCATAATTTGGATAGTCATTTCATGATTTTTCATTCGTCGCACATATATTTGCTTTTTGCGCAGGTATACCAACTTAAATCAAGTTGAATAATAATATATACTATCATACCTTACTTTCGAGATCTTTGTCAACATATAATAGGAAATTAATCTGTTATCTCAAAGTTTTTCTATCTCGAGGTTTTCTCGCTAAAACACTAAACGTCAATAAATGAGGATAGGCTTTAAATTTAAAACTATCAGAAGAATTGTTTAAGTTAATATATTTTACTGTCAGTTGTCTATATTAATTTAGAAGTGAAATAATCAGCTAATAATATCTTGCAAAATTAATTCGGGCGTTAACGGGTTGATAAATTTCAAAAATCCTCATTATTTCTTTTATGTAGGTTCTATTAAACATTAAAAAAAGTCTTTTTTTTTTTTAAATATATGTAGAAATTATTAGCATTGTGAAGATTGCGAATTGATAGTAAAATGCAAACTGCGAAAACGCAATTTAAAGATTTCAAATCTGTAAAAACATAGATAAAAAACCCTAAGAACTGTTGACTGAATATCATCGTAAAAACCTAATATAGTTCAATTTATTAATATCAAAAGGAAATATAAACTTTTGCATGAAACTTTCAGTCGTTACAAGTCAAAAGTGCAAGTCCCCTTAATTCATGCATAATTTAAATAAAAATAAAATTCAAATTATGCAAAGTATGAATGAAAGTTTATTTATTTATTTATTTATTTATTTATTATTATTATTATTATTATTTTAAACACGCTTTTATTAGCTTCACCTGTATGTATGTTTGTAACCGCTCTGGGAGCAAACAAAAAATCTATATTGTAAAAAAGACTTTCCCTACATGAACGTTGTGGCTGTGAGGTACAGCTCCCCGCTACGAGCCTAAAGGTCTAGCGTTCGAGCCCAGTCAGGGGAGGTTTTTTAAAAATGGTTTTTGTTTAATTCTAAATTATTTTAATTAAAGATTTAAATGTATGCAAATATTATGGTGTGTCACTCACACGATTTTCTCTTACCCTGCATTTTAATACTAAGATAGATATTTTGCGCTTTTTAGTTCACATTTCTATAAAAGCGTGTTCTTTAATTTTTTTTAAACTATAATATTATTTTTAAACACGCTTTTATTAGCTTCACCTGTATGTATGTTTGTAACCGCTCTGTGAGCAAACAAAAATCTGTATTGTAAAAAAAAAAAGACTTTCCCTACGTGAACGCTGTGGCTGTGAGGTAAAGCTCCGGGCTACGAACCTAAAGGTCTAACATTCGAGCCCAGTCAGGGGAGATTTTTTAAAAATGGTTTTTGTTTAATTTAACATGATTTTATTAACTTGATATGATGTAACTATTAATGTATATAACAGAATCTTGCAATTCAATTTTCGACCACTTCTGTTCGTTCGATTGACCTGAAATTTTGCACACGACTTCATAGTCGATGACAGTACTACATACAAGTGTTTCCCTGCTCCTATCCTCTTAGAGTTTCTAGAGGCAAACAAAAAAATCTATATGTATAAAACTCTATCGTATGTGGCACAGGATTTGGCCGTATTTGTATAACGTTGAATGACAACAATTAATCATTTTTTTATTTTTTATTTTATTTCATTTTTTTTTATTAAAGATGTATATATTATGGTGTGTCACTCACACGATTTTATCTTACTCTGCGTTTTAATACTATAAAGATAGAAATTTTGTGCTTTTTAGTTGACGTTTCAATTAAAGCGTGCTCTTTAATTTTTTAAAATGTAATGTTATTTATTTTATTATTTTATTGCTTAAGAAGTTATTCCACAAATTTTCCTTCGAGATAAATATTCTTTCGATATTTGTAATAATGATTATCATTCTTTCAAATTCTGAAGAAATTTATTAGAATTATGGGCCTTTTCTTCAAAGTATGTTCTTGTAGAGAAAATATGTTGTTTACTAGAAATCGTATACATGTAAGAGTGAGCGATATTTTAACAATAAAATTCAAGGAGAAGGATAAAGAAAGATTTAGGGGTGTTTTACTGCCTTACCGACGGCGCCATGTTTCTTTTATCCTTGAGGTTTTTGGTAAATAAAACTTCAGTTTTCTATGTTCAATTTTTAAGAAAAGTTTCATAAGTAATTTCAAATAATAATTATTTTTATTTTCATAGTAAAAATTATTTATTAATGTTAGTAAATATTACTTATAATCTTTTATTTATTTACTTATTAATTTAAAAAAATGGGAATATGTTATTCAAAAATAATTAAAAATTTCTCTCTCTTTTTTTTTTTTTTCAAGTTCTTATATTTATTTCATTTATTTATTTATTATAATTATTTGTTCACTTATTAATATAAGAATATACTCTAAGTATCATTTTATTTAGCATCTATTTTTTATAATTTTTTTTTTTTTTTTTAATATAATTTTAAAATAAAAATATGCTTTTTTACACCATCAAAATAAGACACATTATTCATTTTTTAAGCAAACAATTATAAAATTTGTTGACGAACGTAAAAATAAATAATGCTTATGATAATTTATAAATCTTACTATTATTACCGTACATAACTTGAAATATAAATACGAGTATAACAAATTAAGAAAAAAATATTAATACTATCATGCTTTTAAAATCATGATACATACATACTTATATATAAACTTATTTATTTTCAATTTTCAAAAATATATTACTTTTATTAAATTTTATTCATTTATTTATTTTTTTTTCTTTTTAAATAATGCTCAAATATAAATATCTTATTTACAGGAAATTGTACGTATCTAATAGTAAATACCTTTTCACCAACAAAAAGTTTCAAAAAATGGTAAAAATTATATATTATTAAATTATTATTATTATTATTATTATTATTATTATTATTATAGATTTTCATTGCTCTGCCGGAAGCAACGCATTTTTTACTCCCCCCCCCCCTCTCCTTTAAAATTTTAAGTAATGCAAACGATTTTGAGAATAGACATATAAAATACTTTTTGCATATATATAAAATGCCTATGAACATTTGTCGTTGATGTTATTTATTTATTTATTTATTTTTTTTTTATATAAAAGTAAAAATTTATAATGAACTACTTGCTTAAACAGTGGAAACTTTTAAAGTTTCTAAACTTTTCAAACTTAATGTACAAAAGCAAAATATTTTACTTTTATGCATATTTTAAATAATTTGTGCTTTAATGTACTATTTTTATAATTAATATATATGTCGGTTGGGTGGGCAGATGTTTGATTACGGAGGTGGGGTGGTGTTGTAAGGCTGGATGGTTGGGTGGGTTTGTGAAATTAAATTAAAAAAAAAAAAAAAAAAAGTAGAAGGCTTGTTGCATTTGCTTTGTATTACTATGCAAACTTTCATTTTCCAATAAAATTTCAGATTTTTCCTTTTTGAGTTGTCAACTATATTTAATGTTCTAATTATACTGTTAAACACAATGTGATCAATCGGTGAATTTCATTGTGGCTTCGTGGTTTCATTGTTGTTCATCTGCTTTGAAATTTTGCATTTTTAAATCCATATGGTTCCTGATCTGGTTGTGGCAGGCTGGGGGAGTGTTGCCGGCGTAAAACTAGTGTAACCCCACAGGCAAGTCACAAGTCTTGCCGCCTGCCTCCTTCTTCCTATCTTGTGTTTCTTGGGTTGTTTTTTCATTAATTTTGATAAGTTTATGGTTTTAAGTTAAGATTTGTTGTTTTATTTTATTGATTCGTTTGTTTTGCAGACTGTTAATTAATGGATCTGGTTTCTTTACCTTAATGTATTTCATCCACTGATGATTTTTTTTTTTTTTTTATCTTATTGGTCATTGGTGTTTCAGTGATCTTGTATCTGTTGCTTGGCTTCTACTATGCTTAATAGATCATCTTTATTATATATATATATATATATATATATATATATATATATATATTATTTAATTGAAAAACAAGTTTTTATTCATAAAACTAACAATTTACATGAACTTTTTTTTTTTTTTTTTTTTTACAAAATAAATAAATAAATAAATAAATAAAATAAAATAAATTTATTAATTCATTAACATAAAAGTAAAACAAATAAATAAATAAAAAATAATAAAATGTTGCATATTATTTTTAGCGTTATCTTTTATATGATGTAGAATGTTTCTTTATGTTTACCTAAATGTTTCTGCATTATAATGTTTACTCAGAGTCTCTGTAGATTTATAACAGTTTTCAGCTTAAAATAAATAGCCAAGATTCTGATTCTTTATTTCATATTTATATTTTTTTAATGCTTTATTCCTAATAAAATTGAAAATTAATGCTTCTGTTTCAGAAAAAGAATTATAGAGAGGTAATATACAGGTATAATACACAGAGTGACCGCAGAATATATTTCATCTACAACAAAATATGAAGGAAGCCAATTTTCAGAAACAGACTGCGAGAAACATGGGAAGATGATTTGCAAAATATAAAAAAAACAAAGTACCAAAAGTTACCAGTAGGGGAGATTTTTGGCTCTAATAGCATGTATGCACTATGAAATTTGCATAATCATACTTCTATTTTTTCAAAATTGCAAATATTACACGTTGTTTTTGGCGCTACTAACATGTACGCATTGTAAATTTTGTATAATCTACCTCAATTTTGCAAAATTGTAAATATTACACATTATCCTGAAGATACCAATGTTGATTAATAAAATAATATTTTCTGTGAGTTTAATATCATATATCACCTTTTTTGCATATGCATTTTTTTTCGAACATTAATGAAATATTGCGTAATTAATTTCCCATGCATTCATTTTAAGTAACTGACCTTTTTCGTTTTCAACGGCTCCAAATGATGCATGCACTTGGAAAGCCGCGTAGTTTACCTCGAATGGTCAAATTCCAAAGTGTATACGTGCAACAGTCCGAAAATCTCCCCTATCGGCGACATTTGAAGCTAATATTTTTCTTTGCTAAAATTAATTTCCCATGTCTTCCCCAGCCTATATATATATATATATATATATATATACATTGTAATTTGTTTAATTAATTTCAGCTGAACCTCCTTCGATACAGAGATTCAATTTAGGTGCATATCAGCGAAAATTGTTGTTTCCTTGCTGTAATTTACTCGTTCACAGGAAAGCAATATCTCAACATCTATGAAATAAAAATCCACCAGTATTGGTATGATAGATGAATTATGAAAAACCATGTTTATTTAATTTTGGTATATATCTGACGACAGATGGCGCTGCTATGCTGTAGTATATCTCATTTTCACTATTCAGACATGTCAGTGGAAAATAAATGCACCATACTTGGTATGTTTGATAAATATTATGACAAATTATGAAGATTCAATTTGGGTGACATCTGTTACTACACTCTCAGAAATAATATACTCAATTTTGACGATTCAGACATCCCCGGGTTTAATTTCGTTGTTTTTGACAACCATTTCGTCAAGCGATCACGTGATTTTTGAGGAAACGTGAACTCTCAGATATTTGACGAAACTGTTTGCTCACAATAGCATGTGCTAGCTTTCATTACCGCCATATTGGTTTTTTTTCCTGTGTTGTTTCGAATTTACGTTTTTATGACTTTTATTTGCCGGCCTAGTGGTTCGGTCAGTAGGGCGCTGCCCTCTGGATTCCCAGGTCTCAGTTTCTAATCACGGTGCGGGCATGGATGTTTGTGATGTCCTATGTCTACAAAATATTGTGTGTGCTTGTTTCTGTGAATTTCTCTAAAAATATGGATCAACTGAGCCATAAGTCATTGCAACTATAGGTCTCAAAGCTGTCAAATAAATATCCAAATGACTTTTATTTGTTTGCTCTGTTTTATTTATATTTTCATTAAATATAATTAGGATTTAATGTCTAAAGCAACGAACTTGCAGGTAATTTTATAATTCTATAATTTGTATTTTATTCTGTATTACGAAACTAGGATTATTAAAATGTATCTTTACTTTTGACGAAATTCGTATGTTCAAACAAGTGACGAAAGTAATTTTCTCAATTTGACGAAATATTCGCTCGGAGTATTTCCCTGGAAACGGTTTCGTGAAAATTAAAGAAAATTTCGTGAAATTTGAGTATCCATTTCTGAGAGTGTACAGTTATTAACATTCTGCAATTTTTCAAATGGCTATATCTTATCCTCTATCAATTAAATTTGTACCAAAATGCATATGTAAATTTTTTATTGTGAGAGGCTAAGTGGAATAATTTTTTGTACATGGTAACTGGTAGGCGATGCTTTTATATAGAATGATATAGAATAATATTATATTTTTATAAAATTAAAGAACACTCTTTTATTGAAATGGGAACTAAAAAGCGCAAAATATCTATATTTACAGTATTAAAATGCAGGGTAAGAAAAAATCGTGTGAGTGACACATCATAATATTTACATCTTTAATAAAAAAATTAATTGATTAATTGTTGCCACTCAACGTTATACAAATACGGCCAAATCCTGTGCCACATACAATAGAGTTTAATATATATATGGATTTTTTTGTTTGCCCCTGATGGGATAGGAACATGGAAACACTTGTATGTAGTATTGTCATCGACTATGAAGTCGTGTGCAAAATTTCAGGATAATCGAGAGAACAGAAGTGGTCGAAAATTGAATTCCAAGATTCCGTTACATACATTAATAGTTACATCATATCAAGTTAATAAAAGCATGTTAAAATAACATAATGAAGGAATGAGAAATAAATAATTTAGAATTAAACAAAAACCATTTTTAAAAAATCCCCCCCCCCCTGACTGGGCTCGAACGTTAAACCTTTAGGTTCGTAGCCCGGAGCTTTACCTCACAGCCACGTAGGGAAAGTCTTTTTTTACAATATAGATTTTTTGTTTGCTCCCAGAGCGGTACAAACATACATACAGGTGAAGCTAATAAAAGCGTGTTAAAAAGAAATTGTGATACACACAACATACACACTTATCCACAGTTCATACTAAAGATATCCCTTTCATCCACCTTACATCCTAAAAATGTCTATTTCATCCTCAAGACGTCTTATAAATGTCCTGGAAAGAAGGTGTGTTAATAGGGATACTAGTTTTAATTGTGTCTAGATAAAATGTTCATGCGTGAATTACAGATTTTTCTTTCTTTCTCTTTCATTCAAAAGACATTAGTATTTTCCTTTTATTTAACGTCATTTTCCTCTTTATTGAACTTATGTACGAATAAGTGTCAATCTAACAAAGTTGCTTGACCCAAATAGATAAACATCTCTTGTGGATATTCTTGGAAATTGTTTAGTATGTATAAAAAGAACTTTTATGGTAGATATAGTCAGCTATATCTGGAATAAAAGGTTTTATGTGTTTTAATCGCGAAGAATATATCTATCAATATCTTCCATTTTTACTTTCTTCTATATGTAATATAGAGAAAGTATTGGATTCGCGAAAATTTTCGACCTCCGTTTTTTGACGGATCTACACGTTTTGGGATGTCCTGAACACGAATTGATAGTTTTTAGAAAATGTCTGTCTGTCTGTCTGTCTGTCTGTGTGTCTGTCTGTGTGTCTGTATCATTTTTTTGTGGACGCTGTATCTCACGAACATATGAATGAAATTTAACCAAACTTGGTATTTAGTTGCACCCTGACATGAACTGGTGCCCATTAGATTTGGGGATCAATAGCTCAACAGGTGGCGCTGTAATCGCATTTTATGCAAATTTTTAACATGGCAGCATAGGACAAAATTCCGTATAAATGGGCATAATGAGAGTTATTTTAAACTTGTGATTGTAAAATTAATTTGAATTATTGATGATAGTAGTAGTTAACTAGGAAAAAAAAAATTGTGCATGGGGGGGAATCGGTTCCCCCCCTGGGGGGGAAGTACCCCCCCGGGGGGGTTAAATTTTGAAGATGGGTATCATTCGAAAGATCTCGTCAATACCTTTAAAACGAATGGTTGAACCATAAATCTGTGATAATTTAAAACAAAGTTATCGATTTTTTTTACTTTTAACCAAAAAAAAAAAAAAAAAAAACTTAGAAAAAAAATTCGATATTTTTTTTTTTTTTTTTTTTTAATTATTGTTAGTGATTGAATATGTATTAATTTTCACAAAAAAAAAAAAAAAAAAAAAAAGAAAAAGAAAAGAAAAAAAAAATCTTTTTTTTTTTTTTTTTTTTTTTTTTAAATATTGTTACTGATTGAATATGTATAGGAAAATATAGAAGAAAGTCTTGTGGTGGCCACAACATACTAGTTTATTTTGTTATTAATATGCATTTTTAATAGTTAAATTGATTTAAAATTTAATTTATAACTTCAAAAGAATTTTCAAATAAATATATAGAGAAGCATTTAGAAAACTTTCTTTAGTTATGAAATATTCCGAAAAACTTACCAAATCTAAAGTAGTATGTTGAGACCAACACAAGATTTTCTTCTATATTTTCCTATACAAATCCACGTAGTACAAATTATCTCTATATATTGTTACTGCTATGTCTGCGACATTTTTATATTCGTGATTAAAAACGTAACTTAGTAAGATTCCTCGTTACTTTATCAAAATAAAACTAAAATAGGGTAAGTGCACCAGTGGTTGACACTTTTAGAGAAATCTCTGATGTTTTTAATGTTCTAGTCATGAGAAAATATTTTTAGAAATCTTAAGTTAGTACATATGGTATGAAAGACACTCAAAACCACATATATGTTAAAATATGTACATTTGATAACAATTATTTTTTTATGAATTTTTATTTGACACACAATCAATGTTCCAGTAATTGACACTGCCAGTTTTTCATTTTATCAGTAATTGGCCCCCTATGTTCCAGTGTTTGACACTGCTAGTTATTCATTTTACCAGTTATTAGCACACTATACTCCAGTGTTTGACATAAAATGCTAAAATTCTTATATGTAAATTATATGATTTTATTATTTTTCTTATTTATTAATTATTTCGGGATACATGTCAATTACTGGAGCACCTACCCTAAGTATAGTTGTACTAGTAATCATCCAAGATATTAAGCTTTCTACAGTTTCATGTCATGGATGCTAGATACAATTACTACTCAAGTATTTCACGATTTCGTATAAATGTATCAAAAAATTCCATTATACGTAACGTATCAATATGAAACAGCATAATTTTGCATATAGGTTAGCAACTCCTGTTAGGTGGTAAGTCACATGTTTATTATTATTGTTGTTGTTGTTAGATAATAAAAAAACTTTTCTTAAAACTTATGAATTTTTAACTGATTATGTCAAAAATTAAGAGTTTTCTAAAAAATAGTAATCATATGTTTTGTTTTGATTATGTAAATTCGTTTGAAAATGAGAAATATTAAAAAATAATAATATTTAATTTAATTCAAGGCTACCCCAGAGTTGACAGTTTATAATTTGCTAATTAGCTTTTTTCCAACTGAAAATTATAAATTTATAGTAAAATGACATTTAATGATATTCATGGTCGGCTTTTATTTATAAAGCTCGCTTCTACACTTGCAATGTTTAAATGCTAAACATGTATGTGAATTTAAGGTTTTTCACAACTTAAATTGTGGGTTAAAATATTAATTAAAATAAAAACTAAAATGGATAAACACATTTATGTGAATGTGTATCAGGAGTCTTAACTAAAATTTTTATAAGATTTTCCTCTAAAATTAAGGTGCAAGAAACAATTTAAAAACCTAAATTTTTGCAAATGCTCGTTTTGAGAAAAAACTTATTTAAAAGGTACTTTAATTTAAAAAACTTACATTTCCATGGTTATTAACCATTTATTGTGTTTCATAAAAAAAATACTTATCGATATTTTTAAATTCATTAAGCATTTAAAAATGTTAATAGGTAATTTTTTATTCTTTTTTAGGCTATTTTTAATAATTTCAAATTTTACTCTCTCCTTACTAGCGACTACCCAAGAGTTGCTTAGAAAACTACATTTCTCAATATATATTAAAATTGCTATTCGTCTAATATCAGTTTGAAGCTTTAATAAAATCTCAGTATTTGACAGTGAAAATATACACAACACACACTGGCCAATGAATTAGAAACCTGTAAGACTTTCTACAAATGCTCGCTGGCGGCGAAGATAGGTAAAATCTGTTATAAACCTTTGGGGAATGTTCTGTTTGTATGGAAGTGGTCCCCTGGTGTTACTTGAGGATAATCAAAAATCCATGCAACACCTGAACATATTCATAGATTAAGTGCATCCCTCAATGTGTTATATTTATACTCCGAAGTTATCGGATACTTTGTGCTCGATAATGCAACCATACATTGTGGCATAATCGTAAAAGATCAGTTCAGCGAACACCAATCTAACTTCTAACAGTTTCCCTGGATGCCATAAACCCCGGATCTCAGTCCAATAGAAAATGTTTTGGACATGTTGGAAAGGAGCATCCGTCAGTAATCTCCTCTTCCATCCAATTTACAGGATCTTAAAGTCTGTGAAGCCAATGTATGGTAAACTCTGGACATAAATGCACCCCAGAAGCTTATAGAATCTCTGCCCACACGAATACTGGCTGTCATTCATGCAAAAGGAGGTCCAAAGGGCAAAAGAAGATCCAATAAAATATTAATTTATAGGTTTCTAATTCATTAGCCTGTGTGCATATTTATTGTTATTATGGGTATATATGTGTATGTATGTACAGTCGGAGGAAAAAAAAAACGCAACACTCAACTTAACTTCGTTGCTAATCGATGTAGAAAAATGTAATAGGTATCATTCGACGGGGAAATGTGAGTAGTTTCAGAAAATGAACTGAAATTTTAAACTGGGGGTCGTCTACATATTAAAACGGGGACCAACTTTGATTTTTTCAATGGTAATGCCCTATTTTTATTTTATATTTGAATTTCTGGGATCGCGAGAACGCGAAAAAGTATATTAGTTGTATATTTTACTTATTTTTTCACTGAGTTATAAGCGTTCAAAATTTGATGGTGCTAATGTTAAATTCATATTTCAAACTTTTATTAATATCTTTACAAAAAATTACACGAACGATATAATTTTTTTTTTTTTACAAGATACAGTGAAGAAACCCAAACATAATCCATCATTACTTTAGATTCTGAAAAATATTTTTAATTCTGAAAAATATTAATAAGTTCATATTCATAAAAAATATGAATTATGACCTATATTAATTTTTACATAAAATGAATCCTAATGCTTAAAAATATGATTATGCAAATTTGCAGCTCATTCCAGTTATTAGTTTTCGAGATATAAATAAATCTTTCTTTTGGAGTGGTTTAGGGGGCCGTCTCTTATAAAGTTTTGCATGAGATAACGAATCAAACCTTAAAAAATAACAAAGTTAATTTATTAACTTTGTTAAGTCAGTTAAGTTAACTTTGTTAGAAGTCATTAATTTTTATAATTCTTTTTTACCTGAAAGATTTCCTTTGTGAAACATTAAAATTTTATCTATTTCTTATAGGATCTTAATTTTATTTTTCTACATTTAGTGATAACCCCCTAACACATTTTTGATTATAACTCTATAAATACTAAATATAAAGTATACAAACAGTATACTTTTTCGCCCTGCCTGACTCTCAGAAATTCGAATGTGAAGTCAAAATTGGGTGTTGCTATTGAAAAAATCAAAGTTGGCGATCATTTCAATATGTAGATGACCCCTAATTCAAAATTCGACAACATTTTCAGAAAGTGAATTTAATTTCCTGTTGAATTATGTCTAATAGATGTTCCTGCGTCAATTAATAACGAAATTATAGCTGGTGTTGAGTTTTTTTTCCCCGACTGTACATGTGTGTGCATATGTAGAAAGGTACACAGTTCAAACTCTTTTGAAACTTACAAATTTCTCATAGCGAGAAAATTTAATATACACTGGTAAAAAGTTTCTATAAATTTACTGAAATGTTTATCTAGAGTCTCTGTAAATTTACGATAATTCTTCGTTAAAAAAAAATAATCAAGATTCTGAAACTTTATAATATAATGGAATGGAATATAATATAATATAATATAATATATATTCTGTGTTTTAACCAATTTCTTTATTTAATTTCTGAATAAAAGTTAATAATGAACGTTTCTACATTAGAAAAATCGTTCTAAGTCACAAATATATTCTCGCCAATAATTAATTAAATTAACATGTGTCCTTAAAATGAATATATAAAATATATAATTTAACATCTCCGTTTATTTTTCTCGGTAATTTTATGTAAGTCTTAAGATAAATGTTTACCAGTAGTTTTCTGTTTAAATTGTTAACAGTGTGTTATAAATAAAACACAAAAGAAAAAAATTTGCAAAACGTGTGTAAGCACTGGCGTACCAAGGGTGGGGCGGAGGGGGCGGTCCGCCTCGGGCATCTGGTCACGGGGGGGGGGGGGGGCCTTCGAAGAAACTTAACCTTTAAGTATATTTATCTGGTAAAGTGTTCATTATTTTAATCTGATTGTGTAATTATTTATCGTGTTCTTATTTATTGTGAAATTATGTTAATCTGAAACATCCCCTGCAATTCCCCTTTAAATCATAGGTTTCTGTCTAATGAGCCTTAATATACAAAATGTGACCATAAAGTGACAACTCCAAAAACAAAAAAACTCACTTATGCCAAGCTTGATCAATGCCCCTGGCATTCTTGTTGGTTTGGCTTCTGAATAAATCTTAAAACTAACTAACTTCATTGCTTTTTTATTGTAATAAATTCGTAAAGAAGTGCAAGAGGAGGGGGGGAGGGAGAGCGCTCAGTGTAGTAGGACTCCATTTAGGGGGGGCCCCCAGTGAGATTTTCGCCCCGGGCCTCGAGAGTTGTAGGCCCGCCACTGTGGCGTAAGACATCAAATGAAATACCAAAAATGCGAATTTGTATTAAGAATTTTATAATTCTAGTAGAAATTAATATTTTGAATGCTTTTTTATTAAATAATTTAAAGATAATTTAATCCTTTATGAAATCCTTTGCTTTAAGCATATTTCATTGTTAGATTTTTAAAAGATTAATTAAAACTTGTCCTTCGTATTTATTTGTTTTTATTATGCGTTGTAGCATGTATTAATCTTTCAGAATAAAAACTATGTAATCAAACACCATAAAATCAAATCGTTTCATGTAAAAAAAAACTAATCATAAAGTTTCTTGAAGTTGAAAAATTAAGTACGAACTCATCGTCATATAGCATCACTGTTTGCGTTTGTTACATTCATGCCTAGATTTTCTGCTGAATGAAGAGTGGTAACTATCCATTATTTCGATACGAAACAATTCTTGTGTGTTGCTGCACTTTATGGCGTTCATTTAAAAAATTGCTTACTAATGAAATTTCATCACTAATCTTTTTATGTTTATAACTGATATACTGATATGCATTAAGTTTATAAAATTCCAGTGAATTACAAAAAAAAAAAAAAAAGAAAAATAGATAGTTGTTTTAGTTTAAATAGATTAAAAATCTTAAATTGAGTATCAACTACTTTTCATATATATAATTAAAATTCTTGTGCTCCATGCATATAGCAAGAATTTAGGAAGAAAAAAAATTAGATAATATATACATATATATATATCCATTCTAACAGCACACTTATCCATAGTACATCCCGAGGATGTCCCTTAGACGTACTTTCATCCATAGGATATCCTGAGGATGTCTTGTGGATCAGATGTGCTGTTAGGGAGGGAGGTAGACATACTTATTTTAGTCTCGAAATTTGTTCGCTGTAAGCAGATGTGAAGAGTTTGTACCGTATTTTTACAAAATATAATATTTTTCTCGTAATATATATAATTATTTAAAATAACTTTGTATTTTTTTTCCAAAATTGTGAAACATAAAAAAATAAAATGAATTTTGAAAACGTAGGGGAAGGTCACACCCCTTTTCCCCCCTTGCCCATGTCTGTCGGCGCCCATGGCTCCATATATACAAATTTATATGATTTTATACTTCAAATTTTAATATAAAATATATTCCGATCCCTCAGAAATACTGTAAATGCAATTTTTTCAGTTCTTTCAAATTTTAAATTTAGGATTTTCTTTTATCTATTTAATTTTAGAAATTTCGTAAACAAAGTTATTTGAGGCAACCTTTATAAGACATCCTTTATAAATCCCATAAAAGAATTCTTCGTCGATCGATCATGTGACATTATTCTGTTTACTTTTTCCTTGGCCCGGACAAGTCCCTACCAAGATTTCCTAGCCCAGCCGGATAAGTTTTAAATATAGACCTAGTTCTTTGAAGGTAAATCTTCCACGCATGCGCCCTGAGCATGCGTGGGTGGATTACAGATCGATGCTTCATTCCCAAAGCCGTTAAAGCCCACGTGTTTTTGAAACCTGGAATCTGTTACTGGAAAACTCCGAATTTATTTTCACGGAATTGTTAATCATTAAGTAAAAAATTTTTATGCACAAATATTTTAAAACTATACTATCAACTTCATTTACGTTAGTTAAATTTTAATCATAAGATTTACACATATATGTGTGTTTATATATATAAATAAATAATGAGAATTTTATTAATAAATTTATGATGATAATTATCGGTATTTTAAAATATACAATAAATTCACTGTTAGATATTGTTCCTAAAACTATACAAAATAATTATGTTTGAAATAATTAATAGTTAATAATTTAAGTTAGATATGTACATATAAAAAAATTTGCATTTTCCAACTAAGTGTCTTTCTTTCTTTTTTTCGTTTTTTTAGTATATATGTGTTGTTCTTATGGTAAGTTATTTTTGCTATGTATTAGACATCTGATTAATAATAAAAATAATAGTCCATATTAGGACATGATTTAAGTTCTGCACACAGTGCATATTTAATCATATGTTTATTTCAAAGTTAAATTTGAAGCTAAAAATAAAAATAAATAAATAAATAAAAATATAAATGTAATAACTCCTCCCCCCCCCCACCCTTTCAGAATAAAAAAAAGAAATAAAATAAAATTCACGAGATTTGGACAAAGACATTTAAATATTGAATGACCCAGCTTTTTACAAATTCCACTATCAAAAATAAATCAATTTTACATCAAAACCTCTAACTATGCAAAATAATGTAAATTAGAACTTGGATAATTCGAAGTTGAAGGGACTAGAGAAAAATTCGAAATATCCAAAAATTCGAATTACATATACTATTTTGCGAAAAAAAAAAAAAAAGAGATATATTAAAAAATTAAAACTCTACGATCAAAGATTTAACACATAAACTTTATACCTGAGAATACTGCTACATCCCCCCCCTTCCCCCATTAAATCAATATTTTTTACGAGCTTAATTATTCAATACTTAAAAAAAAAAGTCAGATATTTTTTATTTCTTCTTTAAGTACAATCTTTGTGTCATAGCATATGACTTGATACAAAAATAGAATCTACTTACTACATTAGGCATGCAGAACTGCCAATCTAATCCGGCAAATTGTTAGTACCGCCTCTTTTTCTACACCAATTAATTTTTAGAGTAATTCTCTTCAAATGTAACTACGATGAATTAACAAGAAAAATACTCTAAAAATTATGTGGTGTAGAAAAAAGGGCGGTACTAGCAATTTGCCGGATTAGGTTGGCAGCTCTGGGCATCACTTTCAATTAAAAAAAACATCGAAGTTCATGCACATTCACCATATCTTCTGAGATGCACTAGCTAGGGGCTTCTCTTGTATTTCCTTATCCTTCTTTTGAAAGACTGTTATAACAGATCATTATCTGTTATAACAGTCTTTAGCTGAGAAAAAATCCCGGGAACAAATTTTACTGTAATATTTTAAAGGTAATCGTATGAAAAATTAGAATTATCCAAAATAGAATTCGAATTATCCACCATTTTTTAACATTATTTTAATATAAAATTCAAGGGACTGAGTAAAAAATTCGAATTATCCAGAATTTCGAATTAAACAAGTTCGAATTATTCAAGTTTCACTGTATATTGTCAATAATTATTTTTATTCAGTAAAAGAACCGAAATATATGGACTTTTCCTTGTTTATAATATGGCCTCCTTAAAGATTTTATGAGGAAATAACTCAAAAATACACAGATTAAAGCAGTCTTTATTTTGAATACCACTATTTGTAGAAAAAAATCTTTGTAATATTCAATGGAAAAAAAAAAAATACAGCAAATGATTAATAAATTTTACTTAAAAAAGAAAAGAAAAAAAGTGGTATGCAAAACAGAGACTGCTATGATTTTTAAAAGTTTGATAGAATTCCTTTTAATTTTTGATAGAATGGAGTAGAAGGCTGATTTTTACAAACTATGTGAGCAATACCAGAGCCGGGAATCGAACCCCGGGCCTTCCGCTTAACGCGCGGATGCTCTAACCACTAGGCTACCCTGGCTGATAACCAGCTCGGCACTTCTTACATAATTTACGTTGGCAAGGTCACCGAGTCTGCATTAAAGCAGCTATATCAAGTGACAAATTTGAATATGGCATAACTCCAAACGGCCACGAAATTTCGAACCCCGGGCCTTCCGCTTATAAGCGGAAGGCCCGGGTCCGATTCCCGGCTCTGATATTTTTCACATAGTTGATAAAAATTAGCCTTCTACTCCATTCTATCAAAAATTAATTTCCAGGTTGATGAATTAAATTTCTGAATTGAAATTTCGTAACCGTTTCTAATTATGCCATATTCAAATTTGTCACTTGATATAGCTGCTTTAATGCAGACTCGGTGATCTTGCCAACGTAAATTATGTGAGAAGTGCCGAGCTGGTTATCAGCCAGGGTAGCTCAGTGATTAGAGCATCCGCGCATGAAGCAGAAGGTCCTGGGTTCGATTCCCGGCTCTGGTATTTTTCACATATTTGTTAAGAATCAGCCTTCTACTCCATTCTATCAAAAATTAATTTCCAGGTTGATGAATTAAATTTCTGAATTGAGAATTCCCTTTATTTAAATTATGCAAATTAGTCAGAATCTTTATACATTTTGTATGGTTATAAATAGTACTTTTTCCAGGTTTTCTCTATACAATTTATTTTCATAAAGTATCAAGTTATATGTAAGTAAATCCAAGTTTATAAAATATTTGTAGATGTGATGTACTCCGAATACTTACTCTTGTTACTTTCTTGTACATATATAAGAAGAAAGCACGAAAATTTCCGAACTCCGCTTTTCGATGGATTTACACGTTTTGAGACCTCCTGAACAGGATTTAACTGTTTTTAGAAAAAGTTTGTCTGTGTCTGTCTCTGTGAGTGTATCACAAATTTTGTGGACACTGTATCTCACGAACCAATGAACGATTTTTAACCAAATTTGGTATTTGATTGAAACCTCATAAACTGGTGACTGGATTTAGGTATCAATCGCTCAATAGGTGAAGTTGTCATTTCATTTTTTTCTAAACTTTTAACATGGCAGTATAGGACAAAATTTCGTATAAATGTATATAATAAGAGTTATTTTTAACGCGTGGTTGTAAAATTAACATGAATTATTGATAATAGTAGTAGTAAACTAGAAAAAAAAGTTTGTGTATGTGGGAGCATTGCTCCCCCCCCCCTCTCACTGGACAGAAGTACCTCTCCCCCGCAATGCGTTAGAATTTTCATAATGGGTATCTTTCGAAAGATCTCGTCAATACCTTTAAAACGAATGGTTGAATCATAGATCTATGATAATTTAAACAAAGTTATCGATTTTTTTTTTTCCTTTAAAAAAAAAAAAAAAAAAAAATTATGTCAATACGAAATTGACTTTCTTTCGGCATTTAGTGTTATAATTCTGTCAGATAAAAATCGTCTTTATTTATGGGAAATTATTTTCATAAATAATAATTTAATAAATAATTTGTGTGTAAAGTTATATAGACGAAAGTCTTGTGGTGGCCACATCATACTAGTTTGTTAAAGGAAATGAGATGATTTAGTTAATGAGATTTCTTGTTAAAAACATGGTACTTAAAAGAAAGGAAACGCCTCGAAAAATATGGTAAAAATACTTTATAAAGATTCAAACTGAAATGAGATTTCTTAAATTTTGAATTCCAAACAACACAAAATTTCATGGCCGTTTCAAATTTTCTGTGAAGTAATCAAGTGTTAAATAAGTTTTAAAAATTTATAATTACTTTATTATCTAAAATATGTATGTAACATACTTTAGATAGAAAGTAAGTAAATTTTTACAAGATTAAAAAAAAAAAAAAAAAAATCACAGGCCAGGAATCGAACCCCGAATCTTTGGGTAACGCGCCAACTATACTCTGAGTTACACAGTCAGCAACAAACCCAGTAAACGAGATTCTGTCAAGTAGACCGGTGCCACTGAAAAGTTTCCGAGCTATTCCGTCTGACCAAGAATAAAAGCAAAATTATAAATATTATAAATATTCATTTGTGTATGACGACGTAATATTATGGATTTATTTATTGGCGAGAAATGTTGTTGCTGCCAATCTGAAATAATACCGTAGTTATCTGTTACCTAAAACAAAATAGATGAAAACACTTTCTTATAACACGTGATAGAGTTGTAGTTACACACACACTTGAGCACGCACATGATAAAATCATACTTTACACATAAATTATGAAAGATTTTCCCATATTTGTGGTAAAAGAAAAAGCCATTGTGCGCTAAACTACTAAAATCTTGAGAGAAGAGTTTCAATTTTGATTTCAATTTTGATTTTGATTTCTAATTTCTTTTATTTTCAAATGCGTATATTATTATCTTTCTTTTGCATTTTCAAAGTAATATTATTTTTTTTTTCAATATACGTAGGAAAAAAGTATCAGATTCGTGAAAGGAACGCCATATTGGTATCGGGAATTTTTTCGATCTCCAGTTACCGATGGATTTACACGTTTTGAGGTGTGCTGAACATGATTTAATCATTCTAATATTTGTCATTAAAGTATTTCTCTGTGTCTCTATATACCTGTGCATCCAACGTTTTGTGAACGTTGTTATCTCATGAACCACTGGATGAAATTTAATTAAACTCAGTGTTTAGTTCGACTATGATTTACTATTAAATATTGGTGCTGATTAGATTTAGAGATCAAGAAGCGCTTAACAGATGGCGTTGTCATAACTTTTTCTCCCCCGTAATTTTTAATATATCTGTATAAAATAATATTTCACATAAATGTACATAATGAGTATTATTTTTAACTATTCAATGCGAAATTAAAAAGTGTATAATTATTATAGTAATGGTCAATCAGTAAAAAATATATGTATACTTAGAGCACCGCTTCATCTTGGGGAGGGGAGTACCCCTTGGATGTGTAAATTTTTAGCATGAGTATGTTTCAAAAGAGCTCGTCGATACCTTTAAAACGAGTGGTTGAACCGTAGATGATCTGTGATAATTTAAAACAAAGTTATATTTATTTTTCATTTTTGACAACAACAACTGCAACAGAAAAAAAAAAAAAGCATTTTCTTAGATTTTAGCTCAAAATAGACTTTCTTTGGAAATTGAGCATTATATTTCTCTGAGAAGAAGATCGTCTACTTTCATCATGGAAAGTAATTTTAATAAATAATAATGTTGATAAATAATTTGTGTGGAAAAATATAGAAGAAAGTTTTGTGATGGCGGAAACATTCTAGTTGTCTTCTCAGTCTCACTTTAACTTTATCCCACGGTAATATGTGAAAGTGTTTCGAAACTTAATTAGTCATGCGTGATCTTCCAAGTTGTTCGATACCTTTATGGTTGGTTGGTTGTAGGGTTTATGGCCGAGGATCCTAGGCTTATAGGTGGTATACCCTTCCTGAAGGTCTTCCTAAGGGTTCCTAGCACTTATTTACGCGAGTTTCGGAGAAAACCTCGGAAAACTCCTAACGGCTACGTCGATGAGCACTATCCTGGGATCGAACCCGGCACTTCCCATCTACTAGATTTGAGTGCAGAATCGCTTAGTCGCTGGTGGGCCGACACCTATATAGTAACAAAATTTATACGTAGAGCGAAAGAAATAGCCTCCATGTGATAATATTATTTTAGTGAGAAAAGAATATGATTTTATAAATGTCGAGGGGCGTTAGAAATATTTCACACGAAGCAAGAATTAAAATGTATCACACTTTTTTAGGACTAACATATTGTAGATGTAAAAATTTTAGTCAAAGATTAGTCTGTTGGACACGACGTCCTTCGCTTATGTCGTTCCGTCTCCGTCTCCCATCTATTACCCTCCCCCCCCCCGCCCCTCCAAACAGAAAAAAAGAAGAAAAAAAAAAAAAAAAAAAAACTTTTTTAATGCATCGTTTTGGGTTAGAGCCTTATAGTGAAACTTGTTCGTTGTCAGTTCCTAATATTGGATAAAATGTTATTTTTAATGAGATTTTTTGTTTCTATAGTGTATTCCTGTGTGATGTTGGTGTTTGGGAATAAGACTGATTGACTGCCCTAGGGTTCCAGGCCTGTGCCTTCCGTGAAGGTCTATCTAAGGGATCCTCTATTCTCGTGTGACAATAAATAATCAATATTTATGATTTTGACCCAAAGTAAGTAAAATATTTTTGGTAGAAATATCAAATAAATTGAAATAAGCATGAAAACTGATCTGGCCACTGAACGAACCTGCGTCCTTTCCTTGGCATGATGACTTCAATCGGAACATGTTTCTAAAATTGTGTATTTCTAAAAAAAACAATTCTTAATAAGTTTCACATTTAAAATTTACTTTTATGTATCTCAGTTTGTAGAAACGAGAATGAAAAATCTTGCGATTCCCCATCGATTATAAATACTTTCCAACTGTACGTATTCGTTGAACGGATAGACAGAAGGACAGAAAAGCAGAAAGACTAACTGAATTCATAATCACTCTTAAACACTGTTGTAAAATATTAAAAATGCTTAACACAAAATAAAATGTAATTCCAGCAATTGCCAATTGTAGCCCTTAATGTATCTGAATATTTTGGTGTACCCCTGAAATTTGAATGTTAAACTTATCATATTCCACAAACTTTATTTTAAAATATTAATAATAAATGTCTATTTCATTGTGATTTTTTAGAAAGTTATTTAAATGTGATTTATAAAAAAGTCTGTCATAAAATACAATACTTTGCCATTTTTTGGGTGTCTCTATACATAAACCAGTTTTACTCAGTCTATAAAATCATTTTAAATAGGGAACAGTCCATTGTGAACTCGAATGACATATATCATTTTGAAAAAAATTTTGAAAATATTTACTGATGCTGAATACGGGCAGACGGACAAATAGACAGACAAACGGATAAACTAATACAAATCATATTCACACTTAAACATTATTAGAAAGTGTTAAAACACTTAATAAAAATTAAAATGCAATCCCCGCAATTTCTTTATATAACCCTTAATATATCTAAATATTTTTGTTCAACATTGTGAATCTTAGTCCTATTTGTACTATATACTGTTGAAAGCATTCTTTTGTGCATGACTTACATATTTCAATTTCATTAAATTTGTTCAAAATAAAATTGTTAAAATATTCTTTATAGAAATACCTCTCATAGAAGGCAATGCTCTGAAATACTTTCAGGTGTCCACGTACAGAAACCAGTGCTGTTATTTATTCCATTTTCTATAAAGAACATCCAATAGTGAATTTGAATAACCTATTTCAAATTCATTAAGATTTGTGCAAAGTAAAGGTATTAAAATATGGTTTATAGAAATACCTCTCATAGAACGTAATGCTTTGGAACACTTTCGGGTGTCCCTGTACATAAACCAGTAGGGGTATTTACTCCATTTTCAACAGGGAACATCCGATAATGAGTTTAAATAACATATCAAGAAATTCCATTAATATTTACGGGAGTTAGAGCGCAGACAGACAGACAGACAAACAGAAGTTATAAACACTTTTCAACTTTGTTAGAAATTGTTAAAATCATACAAGTTTTGAAAATCTAGGCATTTAAAGTAACGTCAGTCAATTATTTTGTCTGCGCGAAGAAGAGAAAGTGTATTGGGACTCACACGTAGAGATTGAAAAAATGCAAATTTTCAAAAATTATCAATAAAAATTAAGGAACTTTCTAATTAAGTAACAGAAACCACCAGATTTAATATTTAAAAAACAAAACTTTTACTTAAAAATTCACTTTTCAGTAATTCAGTTTTAAAAGAAAATTGAAGTTATTAAAAATGCATATCATATATAATTAATAATTAAAATTTCCTCTGCTTTACAGAAGACGCAATCACATTGTTTGTGTATTTTTTATTTGAAGAATGTGGAAAAAAATCATATATTTCTTTAATTAGTTTTTTTTTTCTACTATTTACATAAGATTTAATTAAATACCTTATTAAATAAGGCAAATAGTTGAAAAAAAGTTTAATTAACGATAGAAATAGAGTGATGAAGAAAATATTTTATAAAAAAAGTTTTTTAGAAACTTAAAAAAAAACAAAAAAAAAAAAAAAAAAAAAGAAAAAAAATATTTAAAAAAAATTTCAAGAATATGTTATGCCCTGAAAATAATTTCAGTATTATCAAAAATCAGTACATAAAACTAATTATGAAAACTATAGTTTTAATTATCATAGCGTCTTTCTTTTCAAGTAGGTCAAATTATTAGTTTATAATTAAATGCTTAAATACTTGATTAAATTGCTCTTACTACTTTGACATTACGAAATTCTAAGAATAAAATTATATTTATTAAATTATGAAATAACGAAGAAAACAATTTGTACTAAAAGGTCGAATGTTCTGTAATAAATTAAAGATTTTTTTTTTTTCTTTTAATTCGCTTACTAAGAATTTTATCTGATTTTATTACATTTTAAACAAAATCACATAACACATTCGTTCTATTAACACTATTTCTACAAAGTTGAATGACTGTAGCACTCGTGCTTACTTTATTCACCTGATGAAGGGTCGTGTGTTTTTTCGACCCGAAACAATTGTTGCGAGTTTATTGCATTTTATGGTGTTTATTCAAAGTTTGTAAGTAATATAATGAAAGATGTCGTTTGTGTAATCTTTTCTTACTAAAAATTTTAGTTTCGTTGCATATCTTTATTCGTTTAAATTGAAATTCAAATGAATCGATCCGTTTCAGAAAAAACTACACTGTAAAAAAATTGTGTAACGTTACTTCATAAAACTGGTGGTACACTGTAAAAAAATAGCTATTACCAGCTGCAAGAAACTCTCTGTGATTGGAGAAAATAATTATTTTCTCCAATCACAGAGAATTTCTTTCAGCTGCTCTGTTAAAAATTTCAACAGAGAACTCTGTGTAATCTATTATCTTAAGTCTTACGTAAAATTACAGAGAAAAATAAACGGAGATGTTAAAAAACATATTTTATACATTCATTTTAATGACTAATATTTATTTAATTAATTATCGGTGAAAATACATTTCGGACTAAGAATCCTTTTTCTAAAGTAGAAACAGTCACTTTTTATTTTAATTAAAAATTTAAATAATAAAATTACGTAAAAATATAGAATAAAGATTGAGAATCTCTGTTATTCACTTTAAACTAAGAATTACTGTAAATTTATAGAGAATCTGGATAAATTTTTACATTAAATTTACAGAAATTTTTAACAGTGTGGTAATAGTTATTTTTTTACAGTGTAGCCTTGCTCACTGTAAAAAAAATAACTATTACCAGCTGCAAGAAACTTTCTGTGATTGGAGAAAATAATTATTTTCTCCAATCACAGAGAGTTTCTTGCAGCTGGTAATAGTTATTACTTTCCGAACCCTATAGTGAGGAAAGTATTGTAATCATGTCAAAAATCCGAATTTGAGATTTTGATGTTTCTATACGTTTCGAGGTCCAATGAGTTCGTTTTCACTATTTTTGCGATGATGTATGTATGTGTGTGTGTATGTATGTGTGTATGTATGTGTGTATGTCTGTGAGTGGACACGCTAGCGTCTAAACGTTTTGTTCGAATACGCTGAAAGTTGGTACTTATATTGTAAGTCACCATAGTACGAACCCTATAGATTTTGGTGAATCTAGCAATAGTTTTTTTACAGGGACACAAAGAAAAATTCTTTATCATTATGGCCTATGGGACCAAAATCTTAAAAGTGCGATAGCATCTAAACGCCTTATTCAATTGAGCAAAAAAATTATACACATATTATAGGTCACAGATACTCAATCTGTATAGATTTTGGTGAATCTAGCACTTACAGTTGTTTACAGGGACACAAAGAAAAATTCTTTATCATTATGGCCTATGGGACCAAATTTTTAAAAGTGCGATAGCGTCTAAACGCCTTATTCAATTGAGCTGAAAATTTATATGAATATTATAAATCACTGTTGCACTAACTATAAGCATTTTGGTGAATTTAGCATTTATAGGTTTTTACAGGGACACAACAAAAAATTCATTATCATTATGATCTATGGGCTCAAAGTTCAGTAGCGTTAAATAAAACATCGTGTAATATATGGAGAAAAATGCTCAAACACTCTATTATGGTTTTCTCTCTTTTGTTTGTTTAACTACTCCTTTTTCTTTACTTTATCTACAAAACTGTTAATTACTCAATGTTCGGAAAGTCGAGTGGAGTCAGTCCAGATTTTTTTTTACAGTGTGCCTCCAATTTTATTGAGTAATTTAACTGATATAACTGGTGTAACGTTACACATATCTCCGAACGTTACACAATTTTTTTTCAGTGTAGTTACCTTTTCCGAAAGGGAACGTAGTAATTTTTTTTTTTATTTTTTTTTTATTTTTTTACTTTATTTTATTTTTTTTTTTTTATTATTTAACTTTGTATTACCGAAATAACTTGAATTCTGCAGCTATTTACTATAAAAAGAATGATTATTAAAATATTTTATTTAAAACAAAACGTCTTATGGTTTTTATTTCAAACATTGTAATATATTTTAAGCCATGACTACTTCATATAAACTCTTGTTATCAGTATATGATAATCAGTATACATCATAAGCATATTGTATGCTTTGAATATCTATTATTTTATATCCATAAACTAAAAAAAATATTTTTTTCTTTCTTCTTTCTTTATGCTCTTAAAGTTGTTTAAATATAAGAATTATTTTTTAAAATATGTCTTAGATGTAATTTATTATATTTGCTAATTATTAAATATTGTATCTTACAAAGGTTTTTTTAAACTTTTTTGTTATTAGTATATGTGGTTACTGTAACAAATTTAACATATATTTTATGTATTTGATTCCAAGCATGAATAAGTTTTAAAAAGTTGAATTCATTTCCTCTTTATTTATTCTAATGAAATTTTGTTCAAAAATGAAAATTAATAGATTTTACAATATATTAAAATCACACAATCAACTGATTGGGAAGAAAAACATTTATTGAAATTTATTTTTCCGACTGAGTGAAAATAATGCCTGGACCGGAAGTCAATCCCCAGATCTTTGCCTTACAAGGTCAAGGCTCTACCAATTGAGCTATCCAGGCCGACAACCAGTGGACATTACTCACTCAGACAACCTTTAGGCAGAAACATCTGGTCTATCATGTTGATTGTGTGATTCTAATATATTATATTTCTTTCTCCCGTTATTTAATGGTGTTTTCCTTCACTTGCGGTTAATTCATGATAGACCAGATGTTTCTGCCTAAAGGTTGTCTGAGTGAGTAATGTCCTTGAGTACAGCCTTGACCTTGTAAGTCAAAGATCAGGGGTTCGACTCCCGGTCCAGGCATTATTTTCACTCAGTCGGAAAAATAAATTTCAATAATAGATTTTATTAATTCTAAAATGAGTTTTTTTTTTTTTTTTAATATAATAATAATAATAATAAATATATACAGGGTGGACTAAAATTCTCTGGCCTATTTTCAACTTTAATATGAAACATGAAATTGACGACGTTAGGACTGCAAATATGCTTTTTAGGCTGTAAAACTTTGTTTAAGCAAATGAAAAATAGTTCTAGTTAAACATACATGGCACTGTACCTTGAAAGCAGCAAGGAGAGCCGGGCAATTAGAACTCTTATTTTGTGAAAATCCTTACAGTATTTAAATATGTACGCCACTTATTGCTCCAGACAAATCCAAACAGTAATCCAATTCAACCAACGTGTTCGGTAAAAGTAGATTTTTATGCGTTATCCCCGTTTTCGCTCCTTTAATGTCATTCTCAGGGAATGTCACTTAGTTCTTTACGTAATTCCGAAAGAAGAAATCAAGGAGGGTTAAGTTTGAAAATCGATAAAAAATAATAATAATAATAATAAATAAATAAATAAAAAGTAACACAAACTGATGTAAGCAACCTTTTTTTATATGTTTGTACACATATTTTTTTTTTTTTTTTTTTTTTACTTTCTGAACATACATATGTAATGAAAGTACTGTAATCATATCAAAAATCTGACTATAAGGTTTTGGTGTTTCTATAAGTTTTGAGGTCTCCTGAGTTCATTTTTGCTATTTTTACGATTATGTATGTATATATGCATCTGTGTGTGTGTGAGTGGACACGATAGCGTCTTAGCGCTTTGTTCGATTGAGCTGAAAGTTGGTACGTATACTATAGGTCATCGTAGGACAAACCCTATTAATTTTGGTGAATCTATCACTTATAGTTTTTTTACAGGGATACAAAGAAAAATTCATTGTCATAATGGCCTATAGGACCAAATTTTTTAAAGTGTGATAGCGTCTAAACGCCTTATTCAAATAAGCTAAATATTCTTACACATGTTATAAGTAACCGTCGCAGAAATTCTATAAATTTTGATGTATCAAGCTTTTATTTTATTTTATTTTATTTTTTTACAGGAAGACAAAGAAGAATTCTTTATTATTATGCCCTATGGGCCCAAATTATTTAAAGTGCGATAGCGTTTAAACTGCGTATTCGATTGAGCTGAAAATTTATACATATGATATAGGTCACCGTCGCACAAACTGCATAGATTTTGGTGAATGTAGCACTTATGGGTTTTTACACAGACACAAATAAGAACTTTTTATCATTATGGCCTATGGGCTCAAACTATTTGAAGAACAACAGCTTAAAATTATACAATATGCTATGTGGAGAAAAATATTCAAACATCCTATTATAAATTAAATTTCACCTTTGCTTGTTTGACGAATTCTCTTACATTAATTTGTTTATACAACCATCAATTACTTAATTTTCGGAAAGTAGAGTGAAGACACTCCAGAAATTATTATAATTATTATTATTATTTCGTAATATCTCAATTGTAGAATCAATCACAAACAAAACAAAAAGTTTAAAATTTCAGTTTTTCATGAATTTTCGTCTTGTGATTGAATTTGAGAGTTCGTACTAAAGGTAATAATTTTTTGATTTCAAAATAAATGTTCACTCTTGTGACACATACATTGGTTAACCAACTATACAATTTTTTAAAATGCTTGAATGAAAACAAATCCGTATCTAACATTATAAGTAACTTACTATTCCTGAAATTCGGAATCGAAGAAAAATAAATTTCAAAGTTTAAAATTTTATAAAAACTTTTAAATAATTTTCCAGGAGTTGTAGAATATTTTATATATATATTGGGTTGTCCAGAAAATTCATGCCGATTTTGAATTAAAATTTAGACGCAACACATTAAAATTCTCGTAATTAGTGGATTTTGATATTTTTAACATTTCTTGCTAATTTACGTGTCGTATAGTGTGGGTTATTACCATGTTTTTATTAACTTCTATTCTTGTTTGTCCGGTACAAATCTTGCAATCGATTCTTAACTAACTTCCCTACTATAATAGTTACACATTTGAAACTTTCGGAATAGCTTGGAACCCGATGACAACACAATACTTCGAAGCCTGATTTTCGAATTTTTGATTAGTTTTATTTTAATTAACTAAAATATGAAAATAATTACCTACTAATAGCTGTAAAAATAGCGATTAAAATATTAGCTATAATTTAATTGTCCCCCCCCCCCCCAAAAAAAAAAAAAAAAAAAAAATACGAGTTCATTTTTTTTAATTAAAAATAAATACATTTAATTAAACGTGAACGTTAAAATATTGTAAAAAGTTAAATTATTCATCTCACAAAAATGGACGTCATTATCACTTTAAAAATCTTATACACATTGATAAAGTGCTAATGTAGTTCTATAGCTAAGATTCAACAGAAAATTTAAAAACATGGTACATAAAAAGTTTTTTTTTTTTTTTTTTTTTTTTAATCTAATAATTATTTTTTATTAGAGTTTTAATCTAATGTTCATGTGTGGTAGAGGGCCTACCAGGACGTTCTTGATCATGAAGAATGAAATCCCCAGCTTTAAACCTAGTAAACCTATTCCGAGCACTTCTTTCAGCTACAGCACCTTCGCCATAAACAGCACATATTTTGTTTGACGCTTGTGTGGCATTTTTGCCTTTCCGGTAAAAGAAAAGCATTAAATGCCTATAATGCACTTTGTTTTCTTCCATATTCAAAGGCGTATCAAACTGACAAAAATTAACGTATCGTACCCAATTTTTTTTTTCTAAATATGCCTGAAGTACCGACTTTTAGAATATGCACATGTATGCATGTCATTTGTTTTCAATCATTCTGATATATTCAGAGCTGCCCTTATGCCCCCTAATGAAAATTTACGTGAATTTTCTGGACAACCCAATAGTATATAGCTTCATAGATTTTTAAATAACTATCTAGATATTTTTAATTGCATGGATTATGACAATTTCCATAACCCCTTGTCCCTTAAAAATGAAAATTCGTTAAGGATATTTGACTCATCCTTTATATTGGATTTATTTGAATAACTTTCTATTCATTTAAAATTTTATTTTTCCAACTGAGTGAAAATAATGCCTGTACCGGGAGTCGAACCCCGGATCTTTGACTTACAAGGTCAAGGCTCTACCAATTGAGCTATCCAGGCCGACAACTGGTCGGCATTACTCACTCAGACAACCTTTAGGCAGAAACATCTGGTCTATCATGTAGATAGCTCGACAGAAATAAGCCGCAGGTATGCCGACCGGTTGTCAGCCTGAATAATGAGGCTTTCCTTACCTTCGGCTTATTTCTGTCGAGCTATCTACTTGATAGACCAGATGTTTCTGCCTAAAGGTTGTCTGAGTGAGTAATGCCGAGCGGTTGTCGGCCTGGATAGCTCAATTAGTAGAGCCTTGACCTTGTAAGTCAAAGATCTGGGGTTCGACTCTCGGTACAGGCATTATTTTCACTCAGTCAGAAAAATAAAATTTCAATAAATATGATTTTCTTCCAATCAGTTGATTGTGTGATTTTAATAAAAATTGTATTAGCTTTCTATTTATTTTTATATTCTATTTGGGCATATGTGATAATTTTAAACTACTAAAATGATAATTATAAAAATGAAGTTACAAGAAATGTGATTAATTTTGCTATTTATTTTCTACATTAGTTATTACAGAAATTTCGTTATAATTGTAACATACATAACTATTCTGAAAATTGGGAATTCCCCCTAACTAATAGACATTTATGTATAAACTAGTTTAAGTATACATTTATTACTATTATTATTACTATTTTTTCTTACAAGAGAAGATAAAATGTAGTCTAAACAACAATTATTCTCATGATGAATAAACAATAATTAAGAAAAGAGTTTTAAATGGGAATAAAGCTAAATAATTTAAAATAATTTTATTCAAAATTAAGAGAGAGGAATAATTTATGTTAATTCGTGTTTACTAAATGTTTAAATTATATATATATATGGCTCTTCTATCAGATATTTCTTGTTTAGTATTAAAAATGTAAGTAACAATAAAAATAACTTCTAGTTATAGAAATTAACTAAACAATGAAACCTCAGAAATCCTTATATAGCTTAATGTAGAGCAAAAATCAATTTAATATAATTATATATTTTTTAATTTAAACTTAAAAGTTATTTTCCAAATTGTTTAATCCAATTTTTACTATCTTTCTATCATTAAGTAATGAAATTATTATAAATACATCTTCCGATTAGACATAGTCTGCATGCAAACTGGAAGTTTTAGTAATGTAGGTTAGGGGAACTTTAGTCGATGATTTCGAAATATTTTATGACTGAATATGTTACTATAACTGTAACTTATTGTGTAATTGATTATAAATAAAATGTATTTGCATTATTATGTATTAAGTATTATGTCATTAATTTGTAACATACGTTTCATAATGGCATTATAATTTAATATCTTATGCAATGCATATTTACTGAGTTTTAATGTTACTATTATGTTATTCACTTTGGAATTCCTCTGACATTGTTATGACATACAAAATAAATATAAAGTGTTAAAAGAATCTATCATAACCCTTTTTAATAATTTCTTTTGCAGAGATTTATTATACTTTAAAAAGAAAATTCTAGAAAAAGAAACCATATTCATCTTTTAAGCAGTCACTTTTACACAAATGTATTATGCTTTGGGAGGGAAAAAAAGCATGAACTTGAATTAATAATATATTAATAATATTATTAAATTAGTAAATAATAATTTAAAACTTGTGTGACTACTAAATCTATATGTATGTAATTTGACATACTTGCATTTTTCAACAGAATATCTTTGAAACACAAATTAAAACGTGAAAGATATAAAATACTTAAAATTTTAGCAAAATATGAATATTTCAAAATATAATATCTAAAACCACCAAAACTTGTAAAAAATAAATAAATAAACAAGTCTGTATGTTCTTTTAAATTTTGTTATACAGAGTAAAAAAGGGGAGTTTTTTTTTTTTTTTTTTTTTTTTTTCTTTTTTTTGCGTTTGCGCTTGAGTTTGCGTTTGCGGTTTTTTATGTATGCAAACACATTTAAAGTTATTTGAAACTGAGATTGAAGAAGAAAAATGGTAAAATATCAATGGAAAAATGACTTTGATTGTTCAATTGGTAATATTTTTTCTATTTCGTTAAATTCTTTAAATATGTATATTGTATAACTGCATGCATAGAATCGATATTATAAAATTTATTTTTATTTTTATAAAAATTTCAACAGATTGTTTTATTTTTATAAAAATTTCAACAGTTTGAGCCTTTATTCTGAAAGTTTGAGTTGTTAAAGTTTAATCATTTGTAATGTACCTCATACTTAATACATTAAAGAAAGATTCGTTAAACGGTAGAAAAAAAAAAAAATTTCATAATGAAACTTAAAAAAAAAATTATGTATATAATAATATATTTAGTGAAACTTTATTAGAAATAAAATAAAAATATTAAAATTGTTTAATTTAAATGTTATAAATATTTATTTTATACATATATATATATGTATTATTTAACTTTTTAACATCTTCTTTAAAATATATATATGAGATTAAAGTGCTTAAATTAGTATTTCAGATAACATTTGAAATTTTATTAATTTCTTTTATAGTATTTAATAACATTTGAAATTATATTAATTCCTTTTATAGTATGTAATAACATTTGAAATTTTTTTAATTTCTTTTCTAGTGTCTAATAACATTTGACATTTTATTAATTTCTTTTATGGTATTTAATCACACAAAAAGGGTTTCAAAAATCTGTGCTTAGACTTTTTTTAAGATTTAATGCCAGCAGTACAATATAAGTATTAAATAGTTTTTAAAAAAGGAGGTGAAAAGAATTATGATTGTTAAATGGAAGCTATTTTTTAAAAATCTTTTTAAATTTTTAGATATAGAAAACTTAAATCTATTGAAATAAGTGAATTGTAGAAAATAAGAACTTGGTTTATATGTATATATATATATATCCATTTAAATACACAAATGAGTAATAATTGAATAAAATTCTGCTAGAAATCGTCTATTTTAAATACATATCTTTAAAAAGATTAAATTAAACTTTCTTTTAAAAGGAACAAAAACTATGCTTTTAAAACATTTTAAAAATTTTTTATCTTATTTTCTTTGAAAAGTTAACAAATAAATAAATAAATAATTATATATATATATAACGTTAAATTCAACTTCCCTTTAAAAAGAATAAAAACTTTGCTTTTAATATATATATTATCATATTTGGTTTGAAAAGATTATTTAATTAAAAAATTAGAAAAAGCCTTACAAGGAAAAAAAAAGCATTATTTTGACAAAATTTACTCAGAATTTACTCAGAAACCGACGATTAATTTACTCAGAATTATTAGTTTTTTTTTTTTTTTTTTTTTTTTTAACTAACAATTTAAAAAATGTATATTCAATCTAGTCATATGATTCTTTTATTTGCTAATAGCGTGATACAAAATTATACGTTTTTATACTCTTTTTACAGGTTTCTTTTAACTACAACTTTCAAATATTCATAAAAATTAAAAAGTAAATAATAATAATCTTCTGATATTCCTCCCCCACCCCCCCCTGATATCGAAATAAAGTAAATATGCAAATGTTAACATTAATATTTCTAAAAGTTTTTTTTTTTTTTTTTTTTTTTTTGTAAAGATGGGTGATTCTTATAATAAATATGTATAAAAATTAATTGAATTAAACATATGTTAAACAATTTCTATCTTGTGAAACATAAAAATATCGTAAGTTAATCAAATCTTTTTAACTACATATTTATACTTTATGTTAAGTATTAGAAAGATTTTTTTTTTTTTTTTTTAATCTTGTAAAATTACTATTTAAATATTTAAAAATAATCTTAGTAAAATTGAAATAATCAAATATTAAAAAAATATTTAAATTTTAATAAAAGCGTCTTCCTTTGTGATAGGTAATATAATCATAAAAATTATTTAATATAATCTTCAGTAAAACATAAAATAAACTACTTAAATGTAAACAATAGCAGTTTTTTTTTTATTCATGTGAAATAAGAATTTAAAAAAATAAAATAAAAAGATAACGGATTTTTGAGGTTTTATTGTAAACATGTATGAAAATCAATTTATGAATGTGTATTCCAACTACACATAAAAGAAACACATTCACAATTTTCATATATATACAAAATAATTTATTGTTAATTATACAGTGAAAATTGGCAAATCCTCATAACATACAAGAAGTACAACATATCAATATATATACAAACATGACATACCTCCCATATTCAGTATAACACAGATCTCCTCATAACACAAACATGCGTGGAGATATGTCTCTAACAAACTAAGCTAATACATTGTTTTATATACATACAATTACTTAAGGTACATTGTTCAGACATTTCTTTGTCAAAACATAGAGGTTTAATAAATTAGTTTTATCCATAAAAGATCACATTTCTTCACTTCACTTTGGCAACAATGTGCGATTTTTTTCAATATTAGACAATAAACATTTTGCACATAAATATTTATATATAAAGCAACATTTATAGAAAGTGATTTTATAACAAAGGCATTTAGAGTTTTTCTTTTAATTTCTAGCTCCTGTATAAAATTATGCTGGTACCAAACGATAAAAGCGTTTTGAATTATTTTATACATTTGAGAATTAGCACCTTTTTAATGTTTTTTATTAATACTGGTTATTCATTATTATTTAAAGTTTGTAAACTATACCGCTTTGCTTTAATAGATAATGAAAATATATATGATGTTTGAATTTAAAAAAAATTTTGTGTTTTAAATATTTAAACAAACGTAGAATTTTAAATAAAGTCATTTTGCTCTTAAATCTGTCATTTTGATGCTTGTAATTTTGAATTTATTAAAATCCCACAAATAAATGTGTATTATTGTAAATATATACATATATATGTATATATTTTCCCTTGCTAAGATTCAAAATTTGCAATGCCAGCCTAACTGTATCGAATGTGCCGAATGTAAGTTGATTCTTGTTCCCAATATTCATTAAAACAATATATATATTTCTTAAGAAAAATTACATTTTTGTTTTTAATTTCAAAAACTTTCAGTTGATATAAAAAGTAGGAACCCAAAAGTTGTGTGGTAATTAAAAGCTAATCGATATTTACTGAAAAATAATAATAATAATAAAAAAAAAGTAACTTGTTTAGATATCCAATTTTGAAGCCTGTTTAATAAAATTAAAATTAGTTTCCATGGAAACGTTTCATTCGTTTCCTTCGTGTTTCATTCGTGTAAAGCATTAAAGCATTAAAGCAACAATTTACATCAAGAAATACACATATTTTGTTGTTAAATAATGATGGACAAGCAGTATTAAAAATTTCAAATTAATAAATACAGAGTTTTTAATTTTATTAATAACGAATTTTTTTAATTAATTCTATCAGTTCACAATAGCAATGTGGACATTTATAAATCCTTTATATGTTTAAAAGCGTTAAAATCGTATTTATTCTGAATCTGATCCCTATAAATTATTCTATTTTGTAATAGTTACCTAATAGCAAGGCATGGTCAAAAGCACCGATATTTTGTACAAATTATTCAAAATATTCGTGTAAATAATAATAATAACAATAGCAATACACGATAACTAGTTTTACTAAAATTTAAAAAATTCGTTTTCTGTTCATGATATGATAATAATATATTATTGAATTTATACTCCCGCTGTCAATTTTAATTTTCTTTTTTTTTTTCTCTCTTTTTCTTTTTCTATTTTTTTTTCTTTATTTATCTTCAAAGGAATATACGAGGCCACATTTTTTTCAAAGTTTTAATGAAAATATTTTTCTAATAAATTAACACCATAAAATAATAAATGACGTAAAATGTCTTAGTAAACATTTCAAAAAAAGCTTCCATCAGTTATTCGCAATTACTGCTTAATACTGGTTATTATTATTGTTTTTTTAATATTTAAAGTATTTAATTTTTTTTCCTTAATTAGAATCTTGATTAGCCTAATATTTAAAATTAATGAATCAAGATTATGATAAATATTTTGAAAAATACAAACTGTTTGAATTTCTAAAACTTACAAAATTTTACAAATATATAATTATCAAAGATTTTAGAAGAAAGGAAAAGTACTTAATTAATGCTTGTAACATTAATAAATATATAAGTTGCGATTAAAAATTTTTTTAAAACATATGTTATTAATTATTTTTTCTTTATTATTTATAATTGTTATTTTTTTGGAGTGACTATTTATAGATTTCCATTAATATTGAACGAAATTCAGTATACTAAATAAAAATATTTTTAAAAATGCAAAATCTTCATATCATTGTATTTTATATTACTTTATTATAAATAATTCTTCTTTAAATTACTTTTTATAATAATAATAATAATAATAATAAAGGCAAAATGTAAGAGAGTATCCTTTTATCCACATTAAATATTATGCGCCTATATGTATAAAGAAAATTAAAGTAATAAAAATATTTATCATACTTTAATTATATTGTTTTATTATTTTACTGGAATTTTGATACAATTATTTGAATTTATGTGATAATGGAATGAATCTATGTTGTTTGTTCTATGAATGTATCTCTAATTAAAGCATGAAAATTTTTATGAAATAATTACTAACGAAATATATGTTTTATTGTATGTTACAAAATCAATTACATAACTAGTATAAGATTTTATTCATGTTTTCATTAAAAAATTCATGTTTTTTCATGTAATAATAATAATAATATATATATATATATATATATATATATATTTAATATTTTGAAAACTGAAAAGTTATTATTAAGTAATTTTGCAATTTTAAATGAAAATGAAAATAGCAATTTTTTAAGGTGTTTTAATTTAGATAGCATTTCGTAAATATTAAACATTTTATGTGATAAGAGTAATTAAATTATATATATATATATATATATATATATATATATATAATAAATAATTTAATTCCTTTACAATACTCAGCAAATGAGAGAAAGATGAAATTACCAACAATGAAATTAAAAGTTAGATGTATTACGTATAAAGTTATTGTCACAATTACCATTTAATTAAATTTCACTGATTAGTAAAAACATGTTAAAGTACTTACGCAGAAGAGAAATGACGTATATATCACTTAAGCCTAAACGATGCGATAGTTTTCATAATCCATTAATCCAGTAAATTCATGCAACACAAGATAAAAATTGAAAGAAATTAACCAAAAATACTATTGAAATAAAAAGGAATGCATGAAGGAAAAATAGAGTTATAAATGCTGAAACCCAGTACAGATCTCATCAGGAAACTAGCAGTACTGTCAGCATGGAATGCAAGATTTCTGAATATTGTATAGCTATTTCAGCAATATACAACACTAGTTTCAATCTTGCAAAAAAAATAGAAAGATAAAAGGAAATGGCTGATAAAATAACTTAACCATAATGAAAATTGGTAGTCGTGAAAGGTGATGGCCACATGTAAATCAAATCCAAATCGAATAAGTAGATAAAAGTCCGGGCGGTTGCCAAAACGAACAAACTGAAAAGAAATGATTAAAAGGAGAGAATCGATTAATCGAAATAGTTTCTGAAAATTTAAAGCTTGCACTATCCACTGAAAACAAGTTAATTGTAATGTAATCCGTATACTGCAATGATTAAAGAAACAAAATGCATAAATATTAGATTATACACATTATTATGAAGGTTATAACAGGTAACACTGTTAATTTAGAGCAAATTTTAAATTAAAATTATGTTTTTCAAAAATATAATATGTAAAGGATTAAGATAACGTGTTTATTATATTTTAAATTAATCTTACGAGTTAATTTAAAAAGTGTACATAAATTATTAATGATATAAGATATTAAATGTACAAAATCATGAATGTATGAATACTATTTACATTTCTAATCTGCATCACTGGGGCTATATAATTATAAAGATGAAAGAAATAAATTAAAATAAATTTTGCTTTTCACTTTATTTTCACTCTTTTATAACATTAATTATTAAAACTTTATATGTTTTTCCATGCATATATTAAAGTGACATTGCTAGGTTTATAGTTTTTGATTTATAAGAAATCACATTTGTATGTGTTCGTGAAATTAATAATGAAGTAAACATTAGATTAAGAAATATACTATTATAGAAGTTGAAATACATTTTAATCTTTTTCTTAAAACAATATAGAGCATGCGTTTAACTGAAAAAACAAACAAATGAACAAAAAGAAAAAAAAAAAAAAAGAAAAAAAAAAAACTTTAAATTGAAATTCACTTTTGAGTTGTTGTTTTTGTAAAAATATGCAAACCATTAATAAAATCTAATTAAAAAGGTTCATTTTAGTAATTGTATTAGAAAAATATGTAGGTAAAACATAAAGATATACTACGCATGCTTAAAACTAAAAATTGCCAACGTGTACATATTAGCACAGATTTGTAAATATTTTTAATGTAATTCAAAGAGCTTGTTTTAATATTTTGGAGGAAAATGCTTTTTTTAACACGCTTTTATTAGCTTCACCTCTAGGTATGTTTGTATGTATGTTTGTAACCGCTTTGAGAGCAAACAAAAAATCTTTATTGTAAAAAAATACTTTCCCTACGTGAGCGCTGTGGTTGTGAGGTAAAGCTCCGGGCTACGAACCTAAAGGTCTAACGTTCGAACCCAGTCAAAGGAGATTTTTTAAAAATGGTTTTTGTTTAATTCTAAATTATTTATTTATTAAAGATTTAAAAGTATGTAAATATTATGGTGTATCAGTCGCTTGATTTTCTCTTACCCTGCATTTTAATATTATAAAGATAGATATTTTGTGCTTTTCGGTTCACATTTCAATAAAAACGTGTTCTTTAATTTTTTAAAAGTATAATTTTATTAAAAAATTATTTTTACCTCAAATTAAACAAAGTATGTATTTCTCTACGTAAAGGATTTTAACTTCTATAAATTATAACACACATCATTTTTTTTAGTATCGTGAATGCTTTAATCTCTAAAAATAATAAAATTTTACGTGTTCTTTTTAATCATTTAAGGAAGACTTATTTTTTTTTAAAGGAAGCTTTTTTTTATACTTTTCCTCTATTTTAATATATTTTTCACCCATATAATAGTTTTCAACGAATTAATCTTTAAAACTAATAAAAATCCTCATTATTATTATTATTATTATTATTATTATTACTGAAAGTGATATTCGTTTTTAATTTACTAAGAAGTATGTTGAAAGTAAAAAGTATTCGAATAATCAGAAGGCTAGAGGAAACAACCTTTAAATTGTCTTAAGAAAGTAAGAGCCTTCAAACTAATTAAGAACACAGAAATAAGGTACTATAAAACACCAGTACATCAAAATTAATGCTGTTGAATACGGTTATCCCTTTATACCACCAGTTTAAAAATTTTGCGATCACTATAAAAGAGATGAAGAATATAGAATTTCTCCTGCTGTTATAGTGCTCGCTCTTGCCTGAAGTCCTAAATTCCTCTTTTTGATTAGTATTTTTATAGTATTTTTAAGGATCTTTACTTATAATAAATAGATATACTCTTTCTTATGTTTAATAAAGTCGAAAAATAGCTTTGATTTCTGTACTGATAAGTATAAAGGATTTAAGTCCAAAAATGTCGATTTTGAGTTAAGTACATAGTCAGACCCAGAAAAAAATTCTCTATCGATTGGTATAAAGGATTTAAATCCATGTCATTTAATCTTTGACAAAATCCATTGGTAAAAAAGATTCAAGTCAGAAGTTTAGCATTAATCTTTGTATAAAATATTTAATTCAATTTTTTCCCTTTATTAAATGAAGGTCGATAATCATGGAACGGTATAAAGAGTATAAATCAACATAATCCCTTTTTCCTGATCTATTCTTCTGATTAGTTTTTAGTTAGTTTAACTTTATTTTTCGTCTCCTGAAAAATCAAGAATATGGACTTAAATCCTTTATACTTATTAGTACAGATTTATTCTCAAATCTTTTAATTGCTACATTAATAGAAAAGGTAACAAAGTAAAAAGTTATTTGGTGATGCTTTATTGATAGCTATAATCTACTTAAAAGTGCAAAGAACATAATGACATCTTGAATATGTGGTACAGGTGATACAAAAATTATTTATTGTATTATAATATAATATTAAGCGTTGTCAAATGATATAATTATAAATTAGTTTAGAGACAAATGTATATTTCGTGGTTTTATGAATACCCTATGATTATGTGAAAATTAAAATCTGTATTGCAGTTGAATCTCGATTATCCGAAGTAACTGGAACCGGCCCTCTTTCGGAAAATCGAAAGTGCTCCAACTTTAAAAGATTAAGGAAAAATTTATGCGCTATTTCTTATTATGGTAACTACTGTTTAATAGAAATAATTCAGTAGCAAAATAAAAACAAAAATATTACCTGTGTCACAAATTTGAAATTAGGACCTTTTACAAATTTAACAATAGTTTGAAACAAAGTTTTGTTTGTCAGGCACAAGGAATGTCTATGAATTTTGCATACAAAGAATGTCATAAAAAAAAAAAAAAAGCTTTAAAAATGGATGTTTGTGAATTTTTGCACGCAAGAAATTCAATAGAAAAAATGAAAGAAAAGGAAAGAAAGAAAAGAAAAAGTTTAAAAAGTAGATTTCTGTTAATTGAAAGATTCGGTTTAAAGTTTTTCGGATAATAGAGGTTCTGATGAAATTCAATACTTTCGTTGCATAACTATAATATAATGAATAAAAAAAATCAATCACTTTCTGTGATTATTTTCTATCCTTAAATATTTAAAAGTTAATAATTTTAAGTAATTTTTCTATTCAAAAGTACAAGGACAGAAAATAGAACAATATCACAGTAATCTAATAGTTCTTACGCGAAGAAGAAAATTCATTTACAATATGAAAACCTTAACCCATTTATTTTAATGAATTTGTAATTAATTTTTTTTTTTGTGGTAAAACATCCGTACCGTTCATTGTAGTGGAAAATTTTTAATTAAAAGTCACGAATAACAAATTTTCTTACCATTTTAAAGTTATAAAATAAACTTTATTTTCTATAATGTAATGAAAAGAGTACGTACTTTATTAGTAATATACACATTACATATATTTAACTATTTATTACTACATAAATTAAATATATTAAATTATTTATTACTACACAAATTAAATATATTAAATTATTTTTTCATTACAGTGATGAAAATTTTCTCTTTCATGTGATTCAAAATTGCTTACATCAAGTAAGCAAGTTTTAATCAAAAGTTTTAGAATATATTTTTTTTTCTTTTCAGTAATAAAAACTATATGCTTTAAATATACATATTAAAAAAGAAATAAAAAATTCCTGTGTATTACATGCCTATATGCATATTTAACGTTGCATAGATTGGATAAAGTTTACCTTTTCTTTTAAACTTTTCATTACACTTCCATTAACCTTCAAAATTATTACATAATTGAATTAGTTAAAAAAACACAGATTTAAAACAATTGTTTATTTATTTTATTTTATATTTATGGAAATTATTGGTTATTTTACTATATTCCCTTTCAAGACTTAAAATTATTCAAATGAGTCTTTTTATCATACTTGATGGACAATTTGTATCAATTAATTAAATTTTTTTTTTTTTTTTTTTCGACCAAAGTTTGCTGAAAAGTTTTGCCGTTTAGGACATTTTCAGAGGCAAATAAAATTTTATTTTTACGTTCATTTTAATATAAATATGCAACAAAGAATGAAATTAAAACAATTAACAGAATTAATCTGTTAGGAAAGTAAAATTCCCACAGAAAGTCTTTAATTTGGCATGTTATATTTTAATGTAATTTTGAGTTTAATAAATATTTGTACGGAAACTAGAATTTAATGAACACTTAACTAATAAATTAAGGAAATTTAATAACAAACATTCGAAAAAAGACATTCCATAACTGATAAAATTGTTTTGTTTATAAGTGTGAAAGTAATTTTATTTAACAAATATATGTTTATGTAAATATTCCATGCTATATAAAATTGAAAATTTATACATTTGTCTCTAATGAAGTGTTTTCAAGCAATTAAAGTTACATTTAAAAAGAATAACATTGTTACTTTATTTTTTATTTTGAGTCAATAAAATAAATGTTTGTTATAGTCAGTCTTCAATTAAGAATATTTGTAAAATTCTTAGTTTTCTTAATTGTATATTTTAATAATTATTTTTATATTTTTTAATGCAGTAGAGTTTCTACGGTTCGAGTTTCCCACAAATCTAACCTAGTACAAAAAAATAAAAAAATAAAAAAATATATAAATAAATATTTATTTTGATCCTTTAAAAACAATATGATTTGTATTATTATTAGATTTTATTTACCTATTTATTTATTGTTGTTGAAATTGTATAACAGATTTGACTGTAACATTTAAACTTGCTGTAGTTACTATAAAACATTAAGCTTGTTATAAGATTTAATGTGAATGGTTTTGAGAAGAAACGGTAATAATTTAAATATTTTAACGCATAATCAGAAGATAAAATATGTCGCCTGGTTAAAACCGAAAGCACTAATTACAGTAAAACCTCTCTAATTTGGACACCTACGGTTCCAAGAAAAAGTGTCCAACTTAGAGAGGTGTCCAACTTATAGGGGTTAGACATAATGTTAATGGATACATTCCGTTCCGAGAAAAAGCGTCCAACTTAGAGGGGTGTCCAACTTATAGGGGTGTCCAACTTGAGAGGTTTCACTGTACTTCTTTTTCCTATGCTTCAGATGTTTCCCAGTATAAATAGGGTCATAAATGAAACGATATGTTAAAATAAAGCTATGGAAAACCATAAATGCTATTTGTTTGTCTACTATTCAATTTATAAATTTATTACTATTATTATTCTTTTAGAGCATCTGCTAATCTTTAACTTTCATATAATAAAGGGAATATAGATGATTATATCTTATATATTTTGTTTATCAAAGAGACACAATTTATATTTTTGAAGTATTTTAGTTTCTGCTTTATCGAGACATTTATAGCTCACTTCACGACAAAACACAAACATCAATATTGACAAATTTCATTTATTTAAATTTTTCTTTATAAATTCGTTAGTCCGAGTTTTTCGTTAGTTCGAGATAGGTTAGTTTCCGTTCAACTCGAACTGTCAAAACTCTACTGTATAACTCATTTTACAATCCGTTCAGAAAAAAGAAACTTGTCACATCAGAATTTTTTATATTAATAAATGAATGAAAAATGCAAATTTTAAATTAATTTGATACATTTTTTAAAGAATTAATTCATAGTTTACGCTACTGAGTAAAAATACAATCGCAACAAACAACATTGACAAATACAAACAGCATTTAAAATTCAAATGTTATTTATTTTCTCGTATAATATTAGTTCTCTAGTCACACCTTTATTTCATCCATAACAGAATGACGTCACTACTCACTTAAACGTTATTCAAATCACGATCTGTGACTTGGATCAAGGAAAAGGAGAAATGGGAGGCAGGGAACAAAGTGATGACGTCATAGTCAACGTCAGAGGGCGATGAGCAAACGATTTCAATTTTTCAATTTTTATTTTGACTTCTTTAGATCACCTGTATCATCTTTCTTTGCATCAGGTGTGGAGAAAAGACTTCAAGCTCGCATGTGTAAAGGGATGCTTATGGAATATCGGAAGATGCTCGAAGTTTTTGGATTCTTTTAAACTCCATGTTCCTTTTTCAGATTTTTTAGTTCTTCTGTCAAAGGATCTACGATCTGCTTAGGTTGGCTGTTTTGGATCATCTTCTTCAGAAGAGGAATGGGTCTCTATAATGACACAGAAAACAAAATTATTTAACCTATTTTTCACTACAACTTCAACATTTTAAATTACTTAACACATTTTCCTATTTTTATTAAAATCACACAATCAACTGTGGAAGAAAATCATATTTATTGAAATTTTATTTTTTCCGACTGAGTGAAAATATTGTCTGGACCGGGAGTCGAACCCCGGATCTTTGACTTACAAGGTCAAGGCTCTACCAATTGAGCTATCCAGGCCGACAACCGGTCAGCATTACTCACTCAGACAACCTTTAGGCAGAAAACATCTCTGGTCTATCATGTAGATAGCTCAACAGAAATAAGCCGCAGGAAAATGGAAAATACCATTAAAGAATGGGAGAAAGAAATACAATTTTTATTAAAATCACGCAATCAACTGTGGAAGAAAATCATATTTATTGAAATTTTATTTTTTCCGAATGAGTGAAATAATGTCTGGACCGGGAGTCGAACCCCGGATCTTTGACTTAGAAGGTCAAGGCTCTACCAATTGAGCTATCCAGGCCGGATAGCTCTAAGTCAAAGATCCGGGGTTCGACTCTCGGTCCAGACATTATTTTCACTCAGTCGGAAAAAATAAAATTTCAATAAATATTTTCCTATATAAAATTAAATGTACAAAGAATTAAGAGCTTATGTAATTAACAATCCACAATGTTTCAAAATTTTATAGAAAAAGTAATAAGTGAGATAAGAATCTCTCATCGCGAAAATTTTTAGTTTTTACAAATACCATAAACTTTTCAAAGACTGTCAAAGTATAAATAAAAAAGAATGTCAAGGTAAAAATGATAAATGCGTTTAAAGTAAAGATACAGAGTCCACTAAGTTTCGTAATATTAGTTTATATGTTTTATTTATGAAACTCTAAAACGACAGGCAAAATGTGAACTAAAAGCTGTTTAACATATACTGAGTAGGACCGAAATGGCATCATAGATACAGTGCAAATATAGCAAATATACTTTATGTGATATTTGTATCGAACTGTCAATAGTTCAGCAGTGAACTAGTTGTTGAGGCTTATTTCCCACTAGAACATCAAATGTTAAGCAGCATTGAGTGTGGTCACTATATTGGAATATTGCACCTTTCTCAACTAACATGCAATAGGGCCGAGGGTATAACGGAAACTGGTTATCATTAATCAGTCAATTGCTCGATTTCGCGTGCACGTCGTTGGGCTCTCAGATTACCATGCAGATAAGACACTGAAGCTAAAACGCAAACCGGAGCTACATAATAACTTCCATAATTGTATCTATATGTATAATCTACATGAATAGCACTTTCGGTTATAAAGTGGTTGGATTTCGTGAATAATAGTAGGTAATGTTTCTTTTTTTCCTCGTATTTAAAATTTTCTCTATTCTAAAGCAATAAAAAATAAAAAATATTTTTGGCGGAAATATATTTTCCAAACGGATTAGCTTAATGTCGCGTACTTGCTTTTTGAAATAAATTACGCTCGACGTTTAGGCTTGTTAAACATAACAAAGATCAGCTGATACAAAGAAAAAAAAAAAAAAAGGGTAGATGCAATAAAAATAAGATGAGCGATTGCTTTAGCCGAAAGCTCGAAAAACTTACCGACATTGTCGAAAGAACAACTGCAATCCAATTTCAGTTACTACTAAGTCTACGGGTGTATTATATATCTATGGTAATCCAAGGCCCGACTAAGATTTTAGAAGGCTACGGGCACTCATTGTATTTGAAAGCTGTCTTCTCACCCCTCACACACACACATTTATGAAGTTCAATGAAACAATGAAAGATGTTTATACTACATAACTTAAAAAGAGTGTGTGTGTGTGTGGGGGGGGGGGGGGTTAACAACAATTTAATGTGACTCGTGATTATAAGTTACAATAGAAATCATTGTAATAATTTCTAATAGTAAAACGCAACTTATGAAAACAAGCAAGAGTAAAACATCAAATGTCGCTGATAAAAAATTATAGATTTACCTACTTTGAACAGAAGGCAGAAATAATAGTAAGTATGGTGAATGTAACTATGCACTTAAGTTGGTAAATTTGCACTTAAACATATTTCATAAACGTTTACATTGTTACTTTACATTTATTTGAGGCACACTAAGTTTGGAGGCCCGGACCAGTGCCCCATGTGATGTTCCTTGCTGTAATCTGTAACTGGACTATTAAAGTGAGGAAGCAAAATCTTTCATGGGAGATCGAAATTGTGATGGTATGCCTCTGAGTTTCCCGTAGAGGAGTGATTTCTAAATGGTCAGTAATCAATTTTGCAGGTTTAGTACGATATTACTATATTGAACTTGACCTCAAAACTGACTATTATTACAATGGTATCATCGGTTTCCTCTAACAAAATGTACTGTGCAAATTAATAGGAACACTGATTTACTATAGCATTCAAATTAAAGATCATTGATACAGAGTGTAAATCATAATCATGGAAAAATTTTAAAAATATTGATAATTTTGCAATTCATCAAAAATTTAGTTATCAAACGTTTAAAAATAACATCTATATTTTAAAGATGTTTAATAAAATTATTTGAAGGCTATGTGTATAGTACAATTTAAACTAACTTTTCAATTTTCAAAATGAAGCTCGATATATAACAAAAAATTAATTTTTCATTTTCAAAATTTATATCCTAGCTCTAGATTTAAAGACATTCTGAAAATAAACGTTTTAATTAAAATTCTTCAAATTAAATCGCATGATTTTGCATGATTTTGTTTATGTTTTCACCGATGATAATTTACTATTTTTTGTATAATGATGCTACTAAATTTTGTATAACTATGCTATAATTTTTGAGTTATTATACTGTTAATATAGAAAACATAAATACTTTACTCTTATATATATATTTCACGTATAAAATATAAATTATGAAAGAAATTTTTTATTTAAATCAGTTATGAATCATAACTTATCAATGTATTCAGTCCACAAATTTCTCCTGTACGATTGTACAGATTTTTAACTTTTTAAAACTTTTTATTATGTACTGTTAACTTAAACATAATAAAGGAACCCAAATTTAGAAACCTTTAGTGAGAGATAAGATTAATGGGGGTGGGGATGGGGAAGGAGAATGATAGAGGAAAAACACACAAAGTGACAAATATATGTATCGGTAGACATTTTATATCTCCAGGGTAATATTAAATCTACATATCTATGTTGCAGTAGCTCAACAGTCAAATTCAGATATACAATTTTAAAATTTTATAATATATTCAGAATATAAGTCTCAACAGAGTAATTTAGTAAAGGTAAAAAGATGAAGCTTTCGATTTCCATTTGGCTCACATACGTTACAAATTTCAAACGAAAACGTTCTTATATTTTTGTTACATCTTTGAAATAGAAGATATTCATCTTTGATTAATGATTTTTAAACATAAGTAAAGTCCTTGAGCATAACATCAGTTTTCATAATGGAGTTTTCATTGAAGAATCAGTTTTCATTTCTTCATACGGAAACGTTATTTTTAGATATGAAGGTGTATGTATGTATTTGTACGCATATATATTTACAAGTACATATACATACATTTGTGTATTCATTTTTTTAAGTATAATAAATACCTTCTGTGCAAAGAGTTGCAATTTAATACTCATTTGTTAAGACATTTTAAGCTACAGTCGACTCGCGTTATAACCCTTTCCGACCCAGAGGACGTACGATCGTGCGGGTTTGACATCCTCGACATCCACATACATTTTTGCATCTGGAACAGTCGTATGTAATAAAACCAGGAAATGAATGATCAAGCTCATTAACTGAAAGTGCAAAGTACAATTTTCAATCAACAAATATCGGTTATAGTCCATATTTTTCTTTCAGTTTGCGAAAATAGAAGAATGTAATGTTTTAAGGTAAAAATGGTTCAGGTAGGAAAGGGATAACGACCCAACGCGATATAGCGACCTTTTAAAATGTCCCGATTGACTTCCAATTAGGATAATGTTATTTCATATTTGATATAACGACTAGGGAAAGACAAGACCCACAAAACGACTGTACTTCCTTCAATTTATAGTATAAGGTGTGATCTTTACTTAAATTAAAAAAAAAAAAAAAGAAAAAAGAAAAAAAAAAGGAATAAAAAATAAACAAATAAATAAATAAATAATCTATACTGCAGTGGTGAGTATATCGATGTATGCTCGCTTCGCGAGCATTAAAACTATGGATGAAATTCTGTCTATGACAGAATATAATTTAGTACGACAGAACTACTTATATTTGTATTTTAACACCCTTTCAAAAAATAAATAAATAAATAAAATAAATCTGAAAACAATAGTCTAAATAATCAGGAAATATTCAACCAAGATCCGTTGGCTCTGTGGTCAGAGTATACAACTACGAACCCGAAGGTTGTGAGTTCGATCCTCACCGATGGGAAGTAATATATATATATATTACTTCAGATATTATATATATATATATATATATAATATCAGAAAACACTTGTCTAAATAATCAAGAAATATTCAGTCAAGATCCGTTGGCTCTGTGGTCAAAGTACACAGCTACGAACCCGAAGGTTGTGAGTTCGATCCTCACCGATCGGAAGTGAAAATATATATACATAAGTCTTTATGGATTTCACAAAATATTTTAAGATAGAGTAAGAAATTAAATGATAAAATTGAATATTGGCAGGCATTTTCGAAGTGGAACACTACAAATTTGTAACGATGCAAAATGCCAGATTGAAAGAAATAGTCCCGTCGTACTAAAAAGAAAGAGAGAGATAATCCGACGAATTTTAACTAATCAGGAAAATGAGATGCAGTTTAATGTTAGCCTTTTAATTGGAATCTGAACCACACAAGCTGTTTTGTAAGAAATTTCCAAAGAAATCATCAGAAATCACTTCGAACAAACAGATTATCTCAAATTCAGAGAGTGTGAAGAAAATTCATTGAATGTTCCTCGTAATGATTATTGACAGTGGAAAGGTAAAAGGGATACTGAATGTAGAGAATAAGGACTACATTAATTATATTCCAAAAATTAGTAATCCGACAATCAAAAATGAGCTGCGAAAATATGTAACAAACATTCGGCTTTTGAAAATCAAAATTATGGAGATGAATAATTTGAAAACACCATTCGTTTTAAAAATGCTTCTTTACAATTTCAAAATTACATAAAAACTCGATTATTGCTTTCTTTACAAAATATTAAACATATGTTGTTTATAAATAAATAGAAGAATTTGATTTTTTGCATAGTACGTACACAATTCTTTTCTTTTTTATTGTGTAAATTTTATCAAAATAAAATTATTCTCTCATTTAAGAATTTTATAGTATCATTTATACTTTCTGGTACTCATATACTGTATAATTAATTCAAATGGTCATCTGGAATCATTATTTTCATTTTCGTCAAATTTGAGAAAATTATAAAGTTTCTCATTGGTTAATATTTTTAATTGATTTTAATTTTAAAATTTTATTTCACTTATAAATTCTAATACAATTCATATTTTACATGCAGTATGTCATTTTCAACAATTATGAAACCAAATTTAATGAAAAAGTCATACTTTGAAAAATTATTTTCGATTTAATTGATATAGCGAATATTTGATATAACGACCCAAATTAAGTAGTCCTGATGGGGGTCGTTTTAACGCGAGTCGACTGTATTTTAATTCCTTTCAGCGAAAGCAGGATGTTAAATATCAGCAGATTTCTCTAATTAAAGTAATAATTACCGGATCTACCTCTTAAATTTCCACACGGCATGCAACAATTCATATCCGGCTCTTTATACAAGTAATTTATTCAACTTTAATAACTATTATATAATAAGATAATTTTTGAACGATTTCAAACGTTTACCTTCTTAATTAAATTATTAAAATAATGAGAATGTGTATATTAAAATTACAAAATCATTTCAGCTGTTCAGCTCTTGTTATAAAAAAAAAAAAGTATATTTAATTAATATGTGACGTATTTAGCATTCCACGACTATGGCCCAACCATAAACTTAGTCATACAAATGAATGGTGCCATTGGTTCGAAAGCCCAGTACGTCACAAATGACGCAAGGGGTACAAAGATGGCCCAAAAGTATCTATTTTTAGAAATTTGTTTTACGTCACAGAGATTTTGCCGCATTGAAGCATTTGCTATTTTAGGAGGCCATGGAATGACTTCATGAATGGACTGAATTTAGGAGAAGAACTTTCTGAATGGAACCGCATCCTAATCGATTACTCCGATGACCAATCAAGAAGTTGTATTTCTTATTGATCCCTCCCACTTAGTATGACGTCAAAGAGTACACGCTGGTGCCATATATCCTACACCATGGAGGGTGAAAAAATCATGTTTGCTTTTTATTTTCTATTATTTTATTCACTTTCTTTATAAAATAAACTAAAAGTCTAAGAGTTAGGCTATTAATAAAAGCGAAAGCTACATTTATTTTTATTTTATTTTATTTACACTTTTTTTTTTTTTTTTTATATAAAACGTTAAATTTAATTTAAACTCGTATTATAATTTTTAATCTTAGACATATAAGGCGGCAGAAAAAGATAAAAATAAAACTGAAAAGGAATGTAGTCGAGAAATTCCGACAGTTACAGATAGTTTTATCGAGTTAGTTTTCTTACTTAAAAAATAAAACCAACTGTCTTAGTTTATTTTAAATATATAAAACAAATTGGTAAAAGAAAAAAATAAATAAAAAATATGGCAGATGTCAGCAAAATTGTTTATTAAATTTTTATAAGTATTCAAACAAAAGTACAAAAAATCTTTTTGTTAAATATATGTATATATATATAAAGAATTATGCAAATTTAAAAAGTTTAGTAATCATAAAGTAAATAGATATAAAAAATGGTCTGTCAGACATAATATTAAAAAATGCCTGTTAAAAATCTTACTTTGTCTTCAACTTTTCAATCATTATTTGCAAATACTATAGTATTAAAGAAAACTTTTTGCGAGAAATACTACACTATCTACACTGTTAAAAATTTCAACAGAAAACTCTGTGTAATCTATTATCTTAAGTCTTACGTAAAATTACAGAGAAAAATAAACGGAGATGTTAAAAATCTTATTTTATACATTCATTTTAATAATTAATATTAATTTAATTAATTATTGGTTAGAATATATTTCGGACTTGGAATGTTTTTCTAAAGTAGAAAGAGTCATTTTTAATTTTAATTAAAAGATTAAATAATAAAATTATGTAAAAATACAGAATAAAGATTGAGAATCTCGATTATTCACTTTTAACTAAGAATGACTGTCAATTTACAGAGACTCTGGATAAATATTTACATTAAATGTACAGAAATTTTTAACAATTAACTATTACCAATTAACTATTTGGACACTTCGGAATTTAGACGTTTTGTCAAATATCTAAAAATGTTTTCTAGGTATCATCTTGAAACTTTGGTAGTGTAAATAATATGTTATACTTCATATATGTAGTTCAGCAAAATATGTGTCCGGAAGAGGAAAAGGCTAAAAAACTAAACAGAAAACAAAAAGTTTCAGATCACCCTGTGAGAAGTAACGCTTTAAATGCGTTATGGCTGTAGCATGTGATTATGAGGATTTTTCTCATAATCTGTATAAATTTGTATGAGGCTACAGTCGGTAACAAAAATGTCCGAATACTAGCAAAAATTCCTATGTGAAAAAAAGTACACTTCATACGGTTTTGTTAAATAAATCCTTATCGAATCGTGTTTTTACACTGACTAAGAACAGGATTCGACAAGGATTTATTTAACAAAACCGTATGAAGTGTACATTTTTACATAGGAATTTTCGCTAGTTTTCGGACATTTTTGTTACCAACTGTACCGGTAAAAAACCGGTAAAAAACTAAACAGAAAACAAAAAGTTTCAGATCACCCTGTGAGAAGTAACGCTTTAAATGCGTTATGGCTGTAGCATGTGATTATGAGGATTTTTCTCATAATCTGTATAAATTTGTATGAGGCTACAGTCGGTAACAAAAATGTCCGAATACTAGCAAAAATTCCTATGTGAAAAAAAGTACACTTCATACGGTTTTGTTAAATAAATCCTTATCGAATCGTGTTTTTACACTGACTAAGAACAGGATTCGACAAGGATTTATTTAACAAAACCGTATGAAGCGTACATTTTTACATAGGATTTTTCGCTAGTTTTCGGACATTTTTGTTACCAACTGTACCACATATATCCATGGAGATATAACTTTTTTTTTTTTTTTTTTTATTACCGAAAAAAAGAAAATCCACTTTTTTAATCATAACACGTAGGGTATTAGACCCAGTGAAAAGACATTTTTAGGAAATTTGGAACGCTACATTAGACACAGCATACTGCAATCAGAATGCAAAAATGTTAAATATCTTACGAAATATGAGCATTTTTATTAAATAATTTTTAACTACGCATGCGCTAGCTTTTAAAACATTTCATTTGCATAATTCAATAGCCAAAAGTATTGAGCAACTTAGACGAAAACCCCAAACAAGCATCTGCATCGTGTAAATTAAAAAAGTTATGAGAGATAAAATGAACAAAATTTCAGGTCTCTCAAAATAAAAGCTAAACTATAAGGGGTTTTACTTATATTTTTATTTTGATACAGTCAATGCCGTAATACAGCGTTCGTTGATCGTAAATAAATATTGATAAAATCCCCTATCATCTCTCATTTTTCTTTTTCTTTCTTTCTTTCTTTCTTTCTTTTTTCTTTCTTTTTTTTTTTTTTTTTTTTTTTTTTTGGAAGAGCTGAAATTTTATTCAATCGATCGCACATAACTTTTTGAATTTACATGATATTTGTTTGGGATTTTCATACGTTGCTCAATACTTTTGGCTAATAAATTATGCAAATGAAATTTTTTAAAAGCTAACGCATGCGCAGTTAAAAATTATTTAGCAAGTATACTTATATTTCGCAAGATATTAAACATTGTTGCATTCCGATTGCTGTATGCTCTGTCTAATGCCGTACGCCAAGTTTCCTAAAAATGGTTCTGCACTGGGTCTAATACTCCTCGTGTGATAATTAAAAAAGCGGGATTTACATATTTTTTCATTTATTTATTTATATTTTTTTTTCACACACGACCCCTTATTAGGCGAACAAAGTAGGCACGAGTGCTGCAATTAAAACGGCAACGCACTTAAAGCGTTACTGCTTTGATTGCAGCACTCGTGCCTACTTTGTACGCCTGAAAATGGGTCGTGAGTTTTTTCGACCCGAAACAATTGTTGCGAGTTTGTTGCATTTTATGGTGTTTATTCAAAGCTGTGTACTTATTAATACTCTCTCTCTCTCTCTCTCTCTCTCTCTCTCTCTCTCTCTCTCTCTCTCTCTAATTCTCTCTAATTCTCTCGGATTTCTCTTTCTCTGTTTTTATATAATTATGTTTAAACATTCTATGTTACTGTTATACTATTTAAATTCCATTTTAAATAAAAATGTTTATTTCGGTACAATGTTTATTCACGCCAACAACCATTCCATTATTTACAAGAAAATAAATAAATAAATGAATAAAATACCGTGTTAGCAAACAATTTAGTATTTGAAGGAGACCATTAGTTTTAATGGAAAGACATGGAAGTAAACTAAATAGAAACATTTAATAATTGAATCGCACGCACAATTTGCGTCACTGCTACAATTTATGCTGATGATTAATTCCCTTTCAATAACGGTTGTCATGGTGATAGTCCTTCACCTGATTCTGACTAAATAAAAATAGAAGTTTCATTTTTGTCTATCTTTTCTAATTTTTTTTCTTTTTCTTTCTTTTTTTTTTAAGATTAATACAAGTTGGCAGTTTCGATTAAACGTGTTTTCTTTTCTTTTTTTTTAAACACATATTTATTACGAATATGTGAATTTTAAATTCGGTAATTGTTTTGTTTAAAATATGTTATGATTTTATATAGTTTATAAAAATTTTTAAGTGATTAAAAAAATGACAGAAAGAGAAGGCACGCATGCAATAAGTTACCGAAAATCTTACATAATAAGTGCATTAAATTTTAAGATGTCTGTTATTATTAATATTTTATTTATTTATTTATTTTTTTTTAACAACTATTTAGTTATTGAACTGAACAGAAATATTGCTCTCTGATTGGTTTACGTAATACTGGAATTTTAAATTTTATAAAAGTAAAAGAAAACATTTTAAAAACAGTATAATATTTTCCTTTTGTACATAATCAAAATATAAATGAAAAACCAAACCCGATTCTGATGTATTACTATATTATTATCAGGGATATTATGAAATGGGATTCATAAATCCACATGTTTTTTGATATACATAAAATTCAATAAGTATCGTTTTGTGTCATACACAGTTTAAATAAAAAACGTGGGGCGTATTCTTATTCTATAACTTAAGATTTTAAAACTATTGGGAAATCTCCACAGCAGCGCCATCTACTGGAAAATAAAAATAAAAATCTTATTTATATAAGTCTATGTTAAAGTCAAAGTAAATAATTGAGTTCAGTAAATTTTGCGCTTAAATTCTTGATTTAAAGCAATTAAGTTATAAAAATAACACTGAAAATCGTATGTTTCCGAAAACATTTTATTTAATTCGAGATAATTCGGGTAAAAATTTGGTTCTTAGATAATTGTGCAAAAACTGTAAATTTATATTTAAAAATTGTGAGCTCTTTTGAAAGATACCCATCATGAAAATTTACTTCCCTTAAGGGGGGACTTCCCCTCCCCCAGGTGGGGGGGAGGCGAGGCTCCTACATACACATTTTTTTTTACCAGTTGACTATCTCTATTACACAAAATATATATTCGTTTCATTTGGTTTAGTACAGTCTATAGATGCCAAAATCTACTTACCTGAAATTTCCCCCATAGACGTAATGTATTTGATTACTTTTGTGAGTGTCCCTGTACACGAACCATTTGCTTCATCTCAACAAAAAGCTTACTGTATCATTCCTATATGATACACATTTGGAATACCGAGTTTGGAATTTCTGCTATTATTTGTTCTTGAGATATGCTGTTGAAAGACACACAGACATACACACAGACATACACACAGACCATTCGCTAAAAACATGATTTTCGTATTCAGGGGACCACAGAACATGTAAATATAACAAAAACTCACGTTCGAAAATTTGACCTTAAAAGAATACTTTCTCGACCCTATGGGTAAGAGAAAGTAAAAAAAAAAAAAAAATTCATTCAAATTAAATGAGAAATATACCTCATAATTAAATTTCTCTTTGAAAATACTCAAATTAAATTTTCGTGAAGAAAATTTATATCTTAAAAAAAGAACATAAACATTTTGTCATATATACGTTGACATGTTTACTTTATAAAATGTAAATATTATTTTGACAATTCATTTTAAATTTAGAACATTGCAAATAAGTTTAAAACACTTTATATTATACTTGAAAATGATTTTTAATTAAATTTCTATTATTGATTCACAAACTAAAATTTGACTGTCAAGAATTAAAGCTTTTCAAACGTGCGACATAGAAAAGTAATTTTGTGATTTTAAAATAAGACATTTATTAAATAATGGTATTCCTTTAGCATATTTACAACATATTAAAACAATCGAATTAAGTGTGCGAAAATATTTTATTTATCTAATACTGTTTACTTCATATAAATGAACAATACTTTGCAATACATTTTTAAAACATTGGAATACAAGACTAATATAAAAAAAATGAAAATATTTTAACTAATTATTTGTTATTATTTTTAAAATTAAAACTTGCAAGTGCAGATTTAAAAAGGATTTGAAAAGATAAAATTTAAAGTAATTTTTTTTCTTTCTCTTACCTATACAGGGTGTTCCAAAAGTCCCCCCCGCCTCCTAACTCGAAAATGAGTCGGAATTTTGAAAAATGGCGAAACACGTATTTAATGAATTCGAGAGAGACCTCTTTTGGTGAAAAAAGTTTGGACCGGGAGGGCTAGGGCTCCGCTAGGGAGGGCAACTTTAAAATTTCAAATAGGAAGGTATGTCTTGTGATACATCCCGGGAAGCGTCTCTCCAAGACAATGAATTTGATGTAAATAGTTTTGCCTTACGATGATTATTAAAGGAGATACATGAGATTTTAGACTTTTGTAATGTGGAATTTATACTTATACTTATGTATCCCCTTTAATAATCACTGCAGGACAAAACTATTTGTACAAAATTCATTGTCTTGAAGACACATTTTCAGGGATGTATCACAAGACATACTTTGCCCAAAAATGTTTGGGCCCGGGCAAGGGGGTGGTAGGAGTGTCGCTAGGGAATGCAACTTTAAAACTTCTAATGGGAAGGTATGTCTTGTGATACATCCCGGGAAACGTCTCTTCAAAACAATGAATTTAGTATAAATAGTTTTGTTCTGCGGTGATTATTAAAGGGGATACATAACTATAAAATCCAAATTTCAAAAGTCTAAAAACTTATGTATCTCCTTTAATAATCATCGTAGGGCAAAACTATTTATATCAAATTCATTGTCTTGAAGAGATGTTTCCAGGTATGTATCACAAAACATACCTTCCCATTTGAAATTTTAAAGTTGCCCTCCCTAGCGGCTCCCCTAGTCCCCCGGGCACAAACTTTTTTCACCAAAAGAGGTCCCTCTCGAATTCATTAAATACGTGTTTCGTAATTTTCAAAATTTCCACTCCTTTTCGACTTAGGAGTGGGGAGAGGGGGTGTGACTTTTGGAACACCCTGTATATATGGTCAAGAAAGTATTGTTTTAGAATCAAAATTTCGAAACTGAGTTTTTGTTATCTTTACAAGTTTTGAGGTCCCTGAATTCAAAAAATAGGTCTTTAGTGGTTGGTCTGGGAGAATGTCTGTTATCACCATTATCTCAAGAATAAATTGTAGCAGGAAGTCCAAATTCGGTATTCTAAATCTGTATCAAATAGGGATTCTATTCTAAACTTTTCGTTCAGATAAAGTGAATAGTTCGTATAGGTACATCCCTGAGAATTCAAATACATTACATCCGTGGACGAAATTTTTGGTAGGTATATTTTAATATCGATAGGCTGCATTAAAACAAAATGAAACGAATATATTTTTTTATGTACATAAAACCATGCTTCGTGTAGAATAAAGTATGCAAATCATTGAAGATTTACAGGACTACCCAAAATATCTAGAACGTAGTGGGACTATATTAGAAAATTGGCTGTAAATTGCCTTTTTATTCAAATGAAGTTTTTATGACGTCAAGTTTTCTGGATTAATCATATTATTAGATCAAATACAATAGTAGGTACTTTTTTACTATCTTCTATATAAACAGAGAGAAAGTGTCGGATTCGTGAGATTTTTCAAACTCCAGTTTTCAATGGATTTACACGTTTTAGGAAGTCCTGAACATGATTTTACTGTTTTTACAAAATGTCTGTCAGTCAGTCTCTCCACCTGTCTGTGTGTCTGTGTGAGTGTATCATAAATTTTTTGACCGTTGTGTCTCACGAACCAATGAACGAAATTTATCCAAACTTGGTATTTAGTTGGACCCTTACATAAACTGGTACTGATTAGTTTTGGGGCTCCATTGCTCAACAGGTGGCGCTGTGATCCCTTTTTTTTTAACATAGCAGTATTGGACAAAATTTCGTATAAATGTACATAATGAGAGTTATTTTTAACGTGTGGTTGTAATATTAATAAAATTATTGATAATAGTAGTAGTAGACTAGGAAAAAAGCTTGTGTATGTGGGAGCATCGCTTACTCCACCCCCACCACTGGGAGGGAAGTACCCCGGATGTAAATTTTCAATATGGGTATCTTTCGAAAGATCTCGTCAATATCTTTAAAACGAAAGGTTGAACAATCGATTTGTGATAATTTAAAACGAAGTTATCGATTTTTTTAATTTTTTTAAAGGGAAAAACGGAAAATATATTACTATTGACATTGGCAAAAAATTGACTTTCTTTCTGCCCTTAGTGATATAATTCTAAAAATCGTCTGCATTTATCATAGAAACTAATTTAAAAATTTAATAAATAATTCGTATTACATGAATTTTGTGTAAAATTATATAGAAGAAAGTCTTGTCGTGGCCACACTTCTTCTCTGTTACAAAAAAGGGATGAACATGGTCTATACAAAAATACGGGTAATATTTGCCTTACTTTCAACTTCAGCGAGGCATGATCAAATTATTATATATATGCTTTTTTACATTTAACTCCTTTCAAAATATTTTCCTTCTTTGAAATACCTGATGAAAGTCAAATAATGTTTTCAAATCCCCGTACATAGTATTATTTGATAAACAATCCAAAAATGTTTCTAAAAGAAATACAAGTTTATTCAAAACAAAAAGAGTCATCTCCTCTGAAAGATCGATATTTTTTGAGTAAAACAATGTATTGATTAAAAATCGGAGTTCTAGTACTTCCGTCATGGAATTTTGTAGTGAGTATTACATCATCAAGTATTTTGACACATAAAGCTTGCTTCTTTCGCACTTTTATTTAATCATTTATGCCACAAAAAATATCGAAATCTATACAACGAGACTTAATTGGTTAATTTCATTCTTATTCTTTTTACTCGACAGTAAATATAATGATGTACTAAATCACTTCTACAGTTCCCATATTTTAACTAGAAAAAAAAAAAAAAAAAAAGGAAGCACGTTATACGGAAAATAATATTCGCCATAAAATATAAAATATAAATAGCATCTTTTTTTTTTCTTTTTTTTTCTTTTTTCAGTTTCGAGGATTTACCAAAATCGAAACAAATTGAAAACTAGTATATTGTGGCAATCATAAAACTTTCGTCTGTATTTTCTTATGCAAATTCACACATTAAAAATTATTTGCTTTTTTTTTTTTTTTTTTTTATGCATTATGAATGCAGACGATTTTCTCCTCATAGAGGTATTATATTCAAAGCCAATAAGATATTCAAAGCCAAAAGGTCGTCACAAGAGCACAAGCAAGCGCATGGATGAGTCCATAATTTTAGCAGCGAAGAAGTCACCCAGAAAATCAGCGAAAGCAATTCAAGCTGGTTTACCAAAAGATGTTAATATCCCTAGCCAAAGGAAAATCCGCAGGAGGCTATTCAATGCCAATTTAAAGTCCTACAAGCCTGCTAAGATGCCTAAATTGTTTCCCAAAAACATTGCTCATCGACTGACATTTTGTAAAAAGTATCAGGGTTGGACTGCGGAGCAATGGAAACATGTGATGTTTTCAGACGAGACTCAAGTATCGCAGTTTTATGCATTTTGTAGAAACATACGACGGCCTTCCAATAAAAGAGACTGTCAACATTACATTATTCCCACCGTGAAGAATGCTGCAAAACGCATGGTCTGGGGAGCCATTTGTGCCAAAGGAAGATGTGGATTGTGGTTCGTGCCTGAAGGCACATCAATTAATGGAACTGTTTATCTCGATGTGCTAAAAGAGAAGTTACCACCATTTATGAATATCAACCAGTGCACACACTTCCAACATGATGGAACACCTTGCCACCAGACTAAATCTGTTAAGACATGGATTGCAAAGCAGGGGTTTCAGATCCTTGGGACGTGACCCGGAAATTACCCGATCTAAACCCAATCGAGAATTGTTGGGTAATTTTAAAGCGCAAAGTTGCTGAGCGTAACTCCATTTCACTTTCGGACTTAAGAGTAACTATAAAACAAGTGTGGATTACAGCAAATATACCAGACTATTGCGAAAATATATGTATTTCATGCCTGATCGTATCCAAGCTGTATTGAAAAAAAAAAAAAAAAAGGTTTCCACACCAAATATTGAACCCTTCCTCAATTATGTATGTATACTGTGCTTATATAACTAAAATTAATAATTCCCATAAAACAAATACTTAGTTAAATGCAATTATTCTTGTGCATTCATAAACATCACATTTTTCTCTGGTGAGTCATCCATTCTGGCCAGTACAGTACACACACAGACAGACAGACATTTTCTAAAAATGGTCAAATCGTGTTCTGGACCTCTCAAAACGTGTAAATCCATCGAAAACTGGAAGTCAAAAATTTTTACCAATCTAATACTTTCTTCTACTGAATATAGGAGGAAGTGATACTAATTTTTTGGTACATAACTTAAATAATAATGGAGAACTGTAGCGACAACTTAGGCGTTGCCGTTTTGACTGCAGCACTCCTGTCTACATTGCTCGCCTGACGAAGGGTCGTGTGTTCTTTCGACCCGAAACAATTGTTGCGAGTTTATTGCATTTTATGGTGTTTATTCAAAGTTTTGCAATTATTACTTTAAAACGCCAGTTTTGTGGTGCTTTCTTAATATAGTACTGGAATATTTGTATTTTTAAATATCTTATATAATATTTAACTTTAACGTGTGTTCTACAATACCGGAAGGATAACTTTAGAAGACAGCTCAAGGTACAGAGATGGCACAATCACATCCAAGACTGACGAAATGCTTCTATGAAAGGAAAATTTGTACTTTTCGTCCATTAGTAGCTTAGAATGAAGATTCTTCAAAAAATTATCAGTGCGTCTTCTCTGGAAAAGTGCAATTCCCTCTGAATAAAATACAGTAACCGCCGCTTAATAAATTCACTGGTTAATAAAATCAGCCGCTTAATCTGATCAAATTGCCACGACCGGAATCGAATCAAGGCAAACTACTTTTAAAGCCGCCGCTTAATGAAATCTGCATTGCCGGTTAATAAACTCAAAAATATCTCCTCAGCAGCCAAAAATATCATTTATGCACACTATAAATTATTTTTTATTTACATTGTGATTTTTTTTTTTTTATGTAGCAGAAAAATAAATTAAAGCGCAACAATCCCTCCGTTATCGCTCATTGTCGAAGATTTTACACTTGCAGCACAGTTACAAATTAAGCACGCCCTCAACTTATCTTCGTAACAATTTCAAGAAACGTATTCTTCAAAACGGAGTAATAAAATACAAATTTTATTTGCAATGATTTTTTTTTTCTAATTATTAAAAGCAATTTCTATTTCTTTTTTTGAAATTACTATAATTCATGAGGTTTAAACGAAAAGATTTTAAATTTATAAGAACAGCGTGAACTTTTCGTAAAGTAATAATGATTTTCCTCTAACGAAAGTGCATGGGAACTTGGAATGCGTTTAATTTACTTAAATTTACTTATATCGAAGAAACAATTAGTTAATTATCTACCAAATATTAATTAATATTGTTTACTAATTCCATTATTCGTTACCTTTTGCAGTTTCTTTCGAAATTCAGGGAAGTGATACCTTTTCCTTAAGGGCAGGAACGTTCGCCGGATATAAAAATCAGCCGCTTAATAAAATCACTTTGGCTCAGAACGAATGTGATTTTAATAAGCGGCGGGAATTGTATTTATATTTAACACTTACAATTACTTCAACCGTCTCATTTATATGCAATGACCTAATTAGATTCCAGTGAGCAGATAAAACACACTAAAATTCTAATAAACACATAAGACACAATGCACCCCTTTTGTAAAAGGATTATTAATATTCTATTTCCTTCTTTGCCGTTAAAATAATGTTATTTTCAAAACCACCCCTTTTCTTTGTGTACTCAATCAAAACGAAATAATCTATTCGAAGATTTATAATTTCCCTAATGTAAGAAAATATTTCATTCAAGGAATGTTTCTAAAGGAAATATCCACCCACGCAAAACAAAAGGGTCACCTCCGCTGGGAAATCGATTATAACATCAGCAAAACAAAGTATTGATTTAAAATCAGAGTTCTATTTCCGTCCTGGAGTTCTATAATGAGCTCTTCACAAAAACCAGAGGGGTGTTATTTTTAGGGACACATGTTCTTAACTTTTTTTTTCCAAAGTTATTTTTGAAAGTATTGAACAAGTTATTTTGCAAAAAAAGACAGATTTAAGTATATATAGTAACACTGAAACAAACTTTTTTTTTCTTTAAAATATTCTAAAAAAGAATTACACTTGCTCATTAAAATTATATTTGCTTTAATATTTAAAAGAAAAAAAAAATGTAATATAAGTTTGATATAACGTCTAGTTCCTGTAAGTGTTTGTGTATATAAGATTAATATAAACTTATACAAGATGGCCATAATTAAACTGACATTGCTCAGTGTCCTGTAATGTAATCTAATGGCAAAAATGATGCGAAACTTCGTAGGGTGATTAAACAAGACAGGGAACAAAGAGGAAGGATTCTGCGAAAAATATTAGTTCCAAAAGTAACCGCAAGGGGTATATGTGGCTCTGTTTTTCTAAGTAAAGCTTTTGTCGCAATTTATAATTAAAAATTGATGATTGTGTACTTTTTTAAGTACTACATTTGTCCCCATTTCTTATTTTGAAATTGAAGATAACGATTAATGTTAAATTTTCCTTCATTTTTTAAAACTCTCTTTATTATAACAAATCGTCACATATTCACCTAGCGGTGAATTTTGGAATTTTTATTATTATCATTATTTGTTTAATATTCCTATAAAATTTAGCGCTCTTCTCGCAATTCGATCACGCTACAGAATTCTGTGAGTACATTCGGTTTAATTATGGCCGCCTTGTATTTTACAAACTTATATTTACTTTAATAAAATTAAACATAATTTATACGTCTCATTAATATATTAAAACCAATGTAACATTTAAAATGAGATAAAGAATACAAAAATTCCAAACTTTAAAAATACATTTTAATTAAAAACATTAAAATACACGGCAGACGTTTCGGCTAGAACACCCTCCTCGGTGTCAATCATACAAGCACAACATTTACAAAAATTCATAACACATCATAACAAGATCATATATTCAGGAGGAATAGCTTTAGCCTCGTTCAAGGCAGATTGCTAAAATACAACATTCTGCCTTGAACGAGGCTAAAGCTATTCCTCCTGAATATTCAATCTTGTTATGATGTGTTATGAATTTCTTTGTAAATGTTGTGCTTGTATGTTTGACACTGAGGAGGGCTAGTGTTCTAGCCAAAACGTCTTTCGTGTATTTTAATGTTTTTAATTAAAATGTATTTTTAAAGTTTTAAATTTTTGTATTCATTATCTCATTTTAAATGTTACATTTGTTTTATTATATTTACTTATATTTATTTGTAAAATTCCAAAAGTTTTAATTAATTTAACAAACCTTCACATTTAGAATTCCCGACTAGTTCATCAATTTTAACTGAGTTCAGTTTCGGATATTCATAAAAATTGATGTTCTAAAACCAAAGATGAGAATTTTTATGCTGAATATACATTTCGTACAGGATGATTTTTTACTAATGTTGGTTTCTCGTACTTTGATTCTTCTTAGTTCTTATAAGCAACATTTCATATCGTTCAATAACATAAGTTTATAAGTAGACGGAAATGAATATCATTAAATAACAATGTAAAAACTGCGTAGTTATGCACTTATATGTAAACTACGTCAAATGGTCTCTAAATAATTCTAAATTTGAAACAGAGTGCAAAAATAGGGCCTATTTCGTATATCAGACATTTAAAAAGTAGAAATTTTGTTGTCTCGCAAAGGTATAATAGCATATTTCAAAAATTATCGGCGTAAAAGAAATCGTGTATGCCAGCATTAGTTGCTATTAAACTAAATTAATTTTAATCAGTTGCATTATCAGGGGCAGTTCCACATTTCAGAAATCGGCTGTAAAAATATTGCGTTTTGTCAACAAGGTATAAGAAAACGCAAATTTCATCAATTAATTATGAAAAAATTACCTTTTCTGGCATCCTTCTAGTAAAAAATCATATTCGCTTTTACAAAAAATCGACGATAACTCTTCACAAAATCAGTGAAATTGAAATGAATTCCTTATAAAAAATGGTGAATTTAAAAACAGGCACTTCACTAAGGTCAGTTAGTTTTAAAAAAGTTTCTAAAACCTTCTTAGGAGTACATTTTTTATTTCAGTGACCAACTGAGAAATTTGAAAAAAAAAAAAAAAAAAAGTGCTCAGTAAATTGAATGTCTACACCGGATACTAATGAATAGCTAAGAATTTTGTTTTTTTTAAGTCTATTTAGGACAGTGTTGGGCATAATTGATTAAAAAGTAATTGAATTACAATTGAATTACAATTAAATTACAATTATAATTATTTTACTGTCAATCGATTAACAAGTTATTCATTACAAATAAATTGAATTATTACAAATAAATTGAATAAGTAATTCAATTTATTTGTAATCAATTACCTGTTAATTGATTGACAGTAAAATAATTATAATTGTAATTTAATAGTAATTCAATTACTTTTTAATCAATTATGCCCAACACTGATTTAGGAGTATTAATGGCTGATAGTTTTTGACGTTGATTTTAACTCTGAAAGATTAACTTGTAATTGCCTGCTTTTTAATAAAAATTCTTTGCTTTTTATTAAAAATTAATGTTATAGCTAAATAAAAGATAAAGGTAAAGAAACTAAAATATTTTCACAACTTAATTATTAATTTTGTCCTTGCTGTCTACCAACGATGTATCTATGATTAAAATTGATTCAATATAATCAGAACAACGATTATAAGAAATAAACAAGTTTGGCGTAAAGAAAAAGAAAAGTTTTAGTTATGAAAAAGTATGAATGAGAAATGAATGAAGCTGTTGGATTACATCATCAAAACCGTCTCCGATGTTAACTTTTATTTTATTTCTATGCCTATTTTGTCACAGAATCTTATATATAATATGTATATATGTGCAGTCAGTAACAAAAGTGTCCGAACAATAGCAAAAATTCCCATGTAAAAAAAAGTAGAGTTAATACTGTTTTGTTCAATAAATCCTTGTCGAATCATGTTCTTAGTCTGACTAAGAACAGGATTCGACAAGGTTTTATTTAACAAAACTGCATTAAGTGTATTTTTTTAACACGCTTTTATTAGCTTCACCTGTATGTATGTTTGTAAACGCTCTGGGAGCAAACAAAAAATCTATATTGTAATAAAAGGCTTTCCCTACGTGAACGCTGTGGCTGTGAGGTAAAGCTCCGGGCTACGAACCTAAAGGTCTAACGTTTGAGCCCAGTCAGGGGAGATTTTTAAAAAATGGTTTTTTGTTTAATTCTAAATTATTTATTTATTAAAGATTTAAAAGTATGTACAGTCGGCTGCAAAATTATTCGAGCACTAGCCAATAATTCCTATGTTTAAAAAGTACACTTAAGACTGTTTTGCTAAGTAAATCCTTGTCGAATCATGTTCTTAGACTGATTAAGAACATGACTCGACAAGGATTTATTTAACAAAGCTGTATTAAGTGTACTTTTTTTTGGCAAGGATTATTGCTAGTGCTCGAATAATTTTGCAGCCGACTGTAAATATTATGGTGTGTCACTTACTTGATTTTCTCTTACCCTGCATTTTTATACTATAAAGATAGATATTTTGTGCTTTTTGGTTCACATTTCAATAAAAGCGTGTTCTTTAATTTTTTTAAATTATAAATTTTATATTATTATATATGAATTTCTGCTAGTGTTCGGACACTTTTGTTACCGACTGTATACCCATATGATCTATAAAACTGGAGACAACGCAAAAACACGGATAGCAAAAAAAAAAAAAAAAAAAAAAAAAAAAAAATCTGGAGTGACTCCACTCGACTTTCCAAACATTGAGTAATTAACAGTTTTGTAGATAAAATAAAGAAAGAGTAGTTGTTAAACAAACAAAAGAGAGAAAATTTTTCTTTGTGTCCCTGCAAAAAAACTGCAAGTGCTAGATTCACCAAAATCTATACAGTTAGTTCAACTGTGATCTATAACATGTGTACAAATTTTTTGCTCGGATTAATAAGGCGTTTAGACGCTATCACATTTTTAAAAATTTGGCCCCATAGGCATAATGATAAAGAATTTTTCTTTGTGTCCCTGTAAAAAAACTATAAGTGCTAGATTCGACAAAATCTATACAGATTGAGTTTCTGTGATCTAAAATATGTGTATAAAGTGTTTGCTCAATTGAATAAGGCGTTTAGATGCTATCGTACTTTTAAGATTTTGCTCCCATAGGCCATAATGATAAAGAATTTTTCTTTGTGTCCCTGTAAAAAAACTATAAGTGCTAGATTCACCAAAATCTATAGGGTTCGTACTATGGTGACTTACAATATGCGTACCAACTTTCAGGTTAATCGAACAAAGCGTTTAGACGCTAGCGTGTTCACTCACATACATACACACATACACACATACATACACACACACATACATACATCATCTCAAAAATAGTGGAAACGGACTCAGGGGACCTCGAAACGTATAGAAACATCAAAATCTCGAATTCGGATTTTTGACATGATTACAATACTTTCCTCACTATAGTAATCAGAAAGTAAAAAAGGGGGCTATAGCATTTAAAAAAGAGAAGAGGTGATTCTTCTTTAAACAGAGAGGAATTTTTACTCTAAATCATCAATTGTTTTTTAAAAAAGTAGAAATAATTCAATACAATGAAAATTGCTTCACATTTTATTTCTTTTTCAATTAGCAATTGGTTACAAATTTGCACTAGATAAAGTGCCACATTAATTATAAAAAATGATACTTTGGCCTTAACATGGCACTAATAACTGGAAAATTGCTGTCAAAGTTATTTTTGGACCGTTCTGCTGTCATTAAAGTTAACGATGTTATCACAAGAGTAATTAAGTCTTATTTTAGATATTTTCATTTTTCTCAGGGGAATAATAATTATAGGCGAAATTTTCGACAATATATTTTCGGTTGATGAGCTATTTTTTTTCGAAGTTATTCGTTAGGTTAATATTTGAGCTATGTAATAAATTAAAATAGAAATTATTTATAATGTTCAAGAATAAAATATGTGATTTTTACTTTCTCTTACCCATAAGGCAGAGAAAGTATTGTTTTTGGATCAAATTTTCGAACGCGAGTTTTTGTTATATTTACATGTTCTGAGATCCACTGAATACGAAAATCACGTTTTTAGCAAATGGTCTGTGTGTATATCTGTGTGTGTCTGTGTTTATATGTGTGTATATCTGTGTGTGTCTGTGTTTATGTGTGTGTGTCTCTGTGTGTGTCTGCCTGTTATCAGCATATCTCAAGAACAAATAGTAGCAGACATTCCAAACTTGGTATTCTAAATGTGTATCATATAGGGACGCTACAGTAAGCTTTTCGTTAAGATCAAGCAAATGGTTCGTGTACAAGGACAATCAAGAGAATTGTAATACATTACGTCTATGGGGGAAATTGCAGGTAAGTAGAGTTTAACGTCCATAGACTGCACTAAACCGAACGAAACGAATATATATATATTTTTAATAGAGATAATCAACTGGGAAAAAAAAATTTGTGTGTTGGGCATCTTTCAAAAGAGCTCGCCAATACCTTTAAAACGAATGGTTGAACCATCGATCTGCGATAATTTAAAACAAAGTTATCGATTTTTTTACTTTTAACGAAAAAAAAAAAAATCGTTTTTTTTTTTTCTTTTTTTTTTCTTTTAATATTGAGAATAAAATGGACTTTATTTACATATTTGGTGTTATACTACTTCTTTAATATGGAAATCGTCTTCATTATCATAAAAGATAACTTTTTTAAATAATAATTTTAACAAATTATTTTTTAAAAAACAGAATTATTTTTTAATAACCGAATTAAATTCTATATAAATGTGGGTGCATTAATGAAACGGGGGGGGGGGGGGGGGTTGAAGTGGGCGGTAGCCCCCTCACACAGAATTAATTATCATATAAAACTCTTCCGTAGCCTAATTTAAATTGTTTAACATAGGTTTACATAACAGTACTCGTTATCTCACCTCTCAATCTCCAATCTGTATTTATAGTGTTAAATTTCAGGGTAAGAGAAAGTCGTGTGCGTGACACACCAGATTATTATACATCAAAATATTCCAATTACATTAGATACAATTTAAAAATAATAATTCTTATTCTTGCCAAATGATTCTTGTAGAAGCATTGATTAAAAATGTATTTTGGGAGATTAAAGCTATTATTAATTATTATTATTAATTCGTGTAAAAACAGAGATATTTATCATTACAATACTTTATAATAATATAAAATTTGGAATAAAGTCCTATATTTGTTAAACTTTGTTTTTAATGCTGCATGAGGAATGATTTACATAAATATACATGCTAAATGTTATAACTGAATTAAACATTTATGACATTTTTCCAATTTTATTATTTATCGTAAAATCTTGTAAGTTGATGTTGTTGTCCTGTGACAAGTGCAGAAAAAAAAAACTAGTTAGCATAGGTGGACTCTCCTCAGTTCCCCATCATATTTATGTTCTCAGAAATTTCTAGTGCGAGACATATTATAATCATGTTAAAAGAAATGAATTTGACCAAAGCTTGATACAGTGACAGAATGAAATCCCCGCCTAATAGGCTATCCACCGTTCACTTCGATATAATTATCTTATTCTAATTTATTAATTTATTTTATCAGGGTCATTTCTGTTGTTTAGTTTTCATGCTACTATTTCCAATGCAATAAACCTCAAAATTCATATTTATATGAAATATTTACAATTTCGCTATGTTGATAAATCGTAAATTACGAATAATTTACGAAAATTTCCTAGTAGAATATTTGTATTCAATCATGTTCAAACAAATATCATAAACTTAATTTTGAAGTTGTCTAATGTATTTAGGATCCTCAAAATGGAAATTTATGCTCAATTTTGCCTTATTCTGACATGTTAAGTAAATCGTAAATTCCAAATAACTTACGAATTTTTTTAAATTGGAAAAATCATAGTCTATGATATTCATGCCAGTATCCTAAATAATATTTCGAAAGTGGTTTGACATCTTTACGATGAAAATATCCCTCAAGATTGACGTTTATGTGAAATTTTGCTCTATTCTGACATGTTAAGAAATTCGTAAATTTCCAATAACTTACGAAATCTTTATATTGGAAAATTCATAGTCATTAATATTCATGCCAGTGTCCTAAATAATATTTCAAAAGTAATCTGACATCTTTACGATGAAAATATCTCTAAAAATTGACGTTTATGTGAAATTTTGCCCTATACTGCCATGTTAAGAAATTCGTAAATTTCCAATAACTTGCGAAATTTTCAAAGTAGCATATTTATAGTTACTGATATTCATTCCGGCATCCAAACTGATATTTTAAAACTGGTCTGACACTTTTACAGTAAAAAGTTTCCATTTAATGCACGTTTAAGTGAATTTTTGTCCTATTCTCCCATGTTAAGAAAATCGTAAATTTCGAATAACTTACGAAGTTTTTAAATTCGAATGTTGCAAATCAATAGGGTTCTTGCCAGTGTCGAAAGTAATATTTTAAAACTGATCTGACCTCTCTGCAACAATTTGTTCTTGAGATATCGTGTACACAGACTAACAAACTAACGGACTGACCCACTAACAGACTAACACACTAACCCACTAACACACTAACAGACACCCTACAGACAGACACCATAGAAATTTTGTCATTTTCGGATTCCTCACACCTGAAAACGTGTAGAAAAGTAAAAAAAACCGAGGTCGAAAATTTTCACGATTACCTAAGTTCCCCGTACGTATAGTATGATGGGGAACTAAAAAAGAAAAGAAAAAGAAAAAGCGTATAGACAAGTCAAATGGGACCAAAGGCATGGAGCACAGCCCTGGCCACATCTCCGACTTTTTCGTAAGTTTTTGGCTTAAAAGAAAAAAAAAAATGTTTTAAATTTTTACAATTTTTGCAACATTAAATATACATTATTTTATAGAGTGTTAAATAAAATATTTATTATATTCCCAAATCAAATCTAAGCATCAATTAAGAGTAGTCTAAAATTTAGATTAACTGAATTTTAGACATTTCTAAACTGACATAAATAATATTTTTTAATATCCTTTGAAGAATGAGAAGCAGAAAAATAAAAATAATAAAGTGGATACTAAAGAAAATGAAATGTAAGAATATATATGAGGAACGGAGAAATTATATTAAAATTTTAGCCGCTATGTACAGGTTCATCTATCTAGAATATCTTGAGATTTTAATTTAAATTTTGGATTTAATATCATCCGAAGAAAGTTTGCGATACCAACGAGAGGATTTGTTTTATTATTATTATTAAATCTCAGAATTCCATAATGATGTTAAGATAAACGATGTTAATTGCAACTACTGTAAATTTAACAACTACTGTTTTTACTGGTAATGATTGGATAATATATATTTATATTTTATATAACTTTGATCTCGAACTTGATTACTTTCTCAATAATCCATGGAATTTTCATTGTATATTTTTAATATAGTTGAAAAGTACAAGGAAAGTATGGATTGAAAATGGAGATTGTGTGAGCGATATGTGTAATAATCAAAATTTATTATGCTATACAAATAAATTCCCAATAAACTTTGCTATACTATATAAATAAATCGCAACAATTAATATGCATGTACACAAATAAAATCTGCTAAGTTTTTTTTTTTTTTTTTTTTTTAAGAATGATTTAATAGAATTTTTAAAAGTGTTAATATAATTTAATATAAGTTTCACTTTTTCAAGGGATCACCAATACATATATGTCGAGAAAATTATATTAAAAAGAGAAAACTCTAAAATTAAAATATAATTAATGTAATGATCTAATATGCAATTATAAAGATTTACCTTGATTTATGTTTTATTAACTATATATATATATATATATATATCTTTTTTTATCTTTACGAATCTTTGATGACTAACAATAAATAACTAGTCATTTGTTATTGCTTTCAATTACTCCACTGCTATTCATTTATCTTTGCGCCCCACATTTGGCCGAGAGATTTCCGTTTCACAATATGTAGACAAGAAATTTCTAAATTAGAACCTAAACCAGATACCTAGCGTACTAGAAGAACACATTTTCCTGGGAAAGCAAAATTTATTTTGTTGACTGATTTCGTTGACTGATTTTGTAGATTTATTTTCTTATTTTTAGAATGATTTTGTTCAGTTAACTAAACCATCTTGCTTCGATTGACCAAAAGAATGTGGTTAAGAACGAGCCACTGCCATTAGATAGTCCAATAAATTACGTCAAAGATTTTTCTGTAAACAGCCACATTGAGACAGCGTCGTGCTGTTCTAGATTCTAGTAACAAAATTTTCTTTGAAGCTGTATCAACAAAAAGATTCCGTTAATTTAACCTTTTTTTTTTTTTTTTTTGTTATGTTTCAACAAATCTTTGAATGTGTCTGAATTATCGTTAGGGGCCGTCCATAAATGATGTCACGCTTGGAGGGGGGGGGTCGTGAAATTGTGACAGTTTGTGACAAGGGAGGGGAGGGGATAACAAAAAGTGTGACATCACATATTTCAGTTAAAATACAAACATTTATGTTCAGCAGATGAAATTTTGAAGTTATTTTAAAATTATCAAAGACTAGCAGGCTTTGCCCGCTTCGCTGGTCATTATATTGAAATGAATCCCCAAAACAGCATATCATTAATAATAATAAAATATCTTAAAAAAAATCATTGAAATCCGTCAAAATCTAATTTTAAGTTCCTGCTACTTTCTGTCACGGTATCCCCGCTCCTCACAGTCGAGTCTGGACCCACAATGCCTTCGGCAGTCCCTTACCTGCTTTTTACTCCCCCTCCCTCGTGGTTACAGTTGAAAGCTTTACAAAATCTCATCAAAGTGCATATTTCGCACACTTAATTAACACCCACACACCAAAATTCGCCATTCTTAGGTAATTTGGACGGATTTAAGCTTCAAAATGTGGTTTTTGCCCCGGCCGCCCCAAGGGGAAGGGGGGGGGGTAAATTTCCAAAATTATTTTATATTGCATGTTGCATACACATACCTAACCGACACATAAAAAAATTGAGATCCTGAAATTATTTAATGCTGAGCTATGCTTTAAAACTTTTTTTTTTTTTAAATCTCTCCCCCCGTTCTTAAAGGAGGGAAGGAGGAGGGAATTTCGCAAAATCTCTTCATACTATGAGTTAGATACATATAATCGTCCCTTACATAAAAAAATTCCAACCTCAGATAACTTAGTGCAGCGTTACGCATGAATACATGTTTTTGCCCCCCATTCTCCAAAGGGCGGTAGGGTGGAATTTATAAAATCCCTTTGTAGTGTGTGTTCAGTTCGATTTCCTCGTGTGTTGAGTACCCTTCTTCGAAAACCTTTTCCCTTCCCTCCCTCCCTTAAAAATCCAAAATTCCAAAATCGCAGAAAATAATTTTTTTGTACTCAAGTCTGGTCTTTCCATCTGCAATTTCTTCACCGTTAAGTAATTTGGAGCCGAGTTAAGCCTTCTGCCTCCCAAGGGGGACAGGGAGGGGGTATTTTGCAAAGTTTCGTCTTAGTTGGGGGGTCACTGGTCAGGCTCCGAAAACCAACCTGGTCACTAAAATTTGTGACCCTCTTTCCCACAGAATCGTCATGGCAGTGTTGAGTCAGTGAATCAGTGAGTTTACTCTTTTATATGTACAGATTTCTTTATATTTTTTATGGACTACTTGGCTTAAGGTTGCTGTCACAAAAATAGAGTCCTTGGCGTAAAATGTCCTATCTACTTCAGTATTAAAATTAAAAATATATCCAGGATTATCAACTAATAAAGCTCTTTAATACAGATCTGAATTAGCTTTCATTTTCTTATTATTTAATTTTGATAATGACGTTATTTTGTCATGTGCCTAAGCAAATTTAATATTTATTATTATTTTTTTTATTATTATTCGCGTGAAATATTCTTTGGCAACAATTAAAAATTAAAATAAATTATTTTAAAGTTTTATTATAGAAGAAATATCTATATTATATAGAAGATTAATTAAAAATTTACATTTTTCCCGGTATAAATAGTAGCCTATGTCTTATTCCAGACTATTATCTATCTCTGTACAAAATTTCATCCAGATCCGTTTATCCGTTGTGGCGTGATTGAGTAACAAACATCCATCCAAACTTTCGCATTTATAATATTAGTATAGATTACTTATCACGTGCATGTGTTAGATTGAGTTATTTTGCTGTCAAATTGACAAAATTTTAATTTTGAATTTCAAAACTCTGTCGTTCTTGGCGCTTATTGTATTTGGTGATCAAAAACGTAATACGAAAATATGCATGCCAGATGTATATTTTCGTAATATGCATTGTACGAAATATTGTTTCATATTATTCATTACTCTCTTAATATAAGTTGTTAAAATAACCATGATTTTTGAATAGAATTAAATTATGTTCGCCAAATAATATGGCGATATTTTTTTTTTTTTTCTACTAAGGATGACCGATATCAAATCTATTCCGCTGCAACATATTAGTATCTTATATCAGATATTTTATTTAGACATTTGAAAACAAATTTGACTTCAAATTATGATAGAATATTTATAATTTTCCTTTTAATAAGTATATTAGTTGGATATTTATTGTGTAAATATCATCTTTTGAAATGAAATGCTTGTGTTTTCAATCGAATATGGAAATTTGCCATTTTTTCTTTCCCTAGAGTTTTGAAATTAAAAATTCAAATTTTGTCAATTTTACAAAAAAAAATAACCTAATCTAACGCATGGACATGATAATTAATACATACCTATACCTAAATATGGGGATTAAAATCGGAAAATAATTATCCGCGATTTTTAATAATTTTTTACAAAAAATCCAATGGACGTTTAACATAAGAAATATTTTTCTTGCATCCACGAACGGCCAGTGACGTCATCACTTCGCTTGCGTATTAGCACTTTATCAATGTGTAAAAGAAATTTTTAATTAAAAATGACGTCAATTTTTCTGAGATGCATAATTTTTTTTTATAATTTTTTATCGTTCACGTTTAGATAAATGTATTTATTTTCCTGTTGAAAAAAATAAATAAGTTCGTTTTTTTTTTTTTTTTTTTTGGCAACAATTAAATTATGGAAAAATATAAATGGCTAATTTTTTGCTATTATTAGCTTACAAAATTGCTATTTTATGCATAAAAATCGCAAAAACAAATTTTTTTTTCGGAATAAAAGGTAGCCAACTTTTTAAGTTAGGGTATAAGCTATCTCCATTACAAATTTCATCGAAATCCGTCGAGTAGTTTTGGCGTGAAACTCAGTCAAATAAATTCACGGACATTCACATTTATATATAGAAAACGTTTGTATGGGAAATAGAAAAGGGCTGTTTTTAGGGTTTTCCCGGAAATTATTCGATTTTTTCTCGCCTTTTAAACCTTCCCTAGACCTCCACGAACATTTCAAGACTAAGATAAGATAAATCCGTTCAGCCGTTCTCGAGTTTTAGTGAGACTAACGAACAGCAATTCATTTTTATATATATAGATTAAAGATATTTTTTTAATTCGGGTAAAAGTAACTTTATCCTGTGATTCCCCACCCCCTCCCCTCATACATTATTTTCTTTCAGAAAAAAGCATTCAGAGTAGGTTTTTAGTACATGATAGCAATAGAAAATCTTTACAGAAAACCTTCCCTTCTCACACTCTTGAAATGTCCAACAAGTCCTTACACCTGAGTAAAAGGAAGTAATGCAACATAAAGAGGTTTTTATCCTATCTTTTGTATATAGCAGGACAAATAACTTTTATTAGGATCATTTGAAAATGAACGAACACAATGGGAAATTCTAAGCTAATATGGACCATATTCCTCCTTTGGGTTCGAGACTATAAAAAATCAGCTGTTTTCGGTAAACAATTCTCAACTCTACCATAGCAAAGCATTGTGGCTTGCAAATTTTTATCTTTCAATATTATTTCTAAGAGTTACAGATTATATGAAATTGAAGTAAGAGTGATATAGTGATACCTTTGTTTTGTTTTTAATCCAGTTTTAGTAATATACTTTAATATTAATCATCATATGTAATATTAAAAATTGCCGTGTGAACTGTTGCGATGTTAACAAATTTAAATGGATGTTCCATTTAGTAAATTCCTTTATTAAAGTGATTGAAATTCTATTTATTTAAGCTTTGATGTCTATATATATGTGTGTGTGTATAAAATGTTCTTATTAATCTTTTTTTCATTATATATATGTATGTATGTGTGTGTGTGTATACATAAAATGTTCTGCAATTTTACGATATGGAATAGTCTTAACTTTATCATTCGATTCAGTTGTTTACATTTCACTTTTGTTCTTGTTTGAACATAGTTTCACTGCAGAAATATTTAGGAAAATGTTATATACGTAACAATAAAATGTCATCTTGAATCTAATTTGTTTACAAAATATCGGCCACGTGTTCGGCGATTTTACCTACGGTGACGTCACAGGAATATTGTCCATTTTGTTGATCTCTAGTCTAATATTTTGTTTCTGAACTTCAAGTAATTGTTGATGTATGTCATGTTCCGTGACATGTGACAAAAGGGGGGGGGGGGTCTAAAATTCTGAAAAAAAGCGTGACATCATTTATGGACATCCCCTTAGGAGATTTTCTTCTTTTGTTTCGAAATCTGCATGAATACAGTCTAAGACGCCTTAATAAAGAGCCTTAGAAATGTTCCTCGAAGGTCATTCCACGAAAGCCTATATCACTAACACCATAGAAAATCAGTCACACTATTTAGACTAATACCAATACTACCAAACAGCGTATCTATTTTGGTGATAGTTTTTTTTTTTTCCCTTAAGGCTGCACATCACTAAGATTTACCCTTTCTCCCTTCCCATTTAATCCTAACTTTTGCTAACTTTTGTTGCTTTGTATTATAAGGGTATTTCACTTATGAATAAAGTTTCTCGAGTTCTGATTTTAGATTCCCATTCTTTGAACGTGAATCCTTTTAACTTTGCAAGCAATTAACACGTTGAGCGCCATGTCAGCCATTCTAGATTCCAGACATTTTATCATATATCTCTAAAAGTACTGAGAGAATTATCTTGAAACTTTAGGAGTGAGCAGAACATGTTATACTTCAAACATTTTACCCCGAAAGTAAAAGCAGTACCAATAAAAAATCAACACGTTGAGCGCCATGTCAGCCATCCGTGACTGACAGTGTCAAATATGATATAAAGCCGCGTCAACCATCGGTGGTTGACAGTGTAAAATAGGCTATAAAACTAAAAATATTACATTGTTTTAAGAAATTATTGAAACTTTATTTAAAATTTGCTTAATTTTTATTTATTACAGGAGGAATCATTGTGGAATTTTAATGGATTTTAAGAATTCGCGTGGCGCTCAACGCGTTAAAAAAGGGATTTTTTTTTTTTAAGGTAAAAGGTGACATGTTCAAAGAGTGAAATGTATAAGTCTTCATTTTTGGATGAGATATCTTTATATAGGAAACAACAATATTCCCATTGCATTATATAGATAGAGAGAAATAGTGAATTTAAATGATATGCAACTTTATGTATCAACGTTGAATCCTTTGTAATAGCGTTTTATCATTCAACTCTCAGATATCACCATTTACATTTGCATTCCACTATCACTGCTTTTCTTTACTCATGTTAGGGGCACATACAAATGAAACACTTTCAGTTGCAAAGCCATTTGCAGGCGTTTCAAATGTATGACTGCAGTCGGCAGCAAAAGTATCCGAGTACTAGCAAAAATTCCTATGTGATAAAAGCACACTTAACACTGTTTTGTTAAATAAATCCTTGTCGAATCATGTTCTTAGACTGACTAATAACAGGATTCGGATTTATTTAACAAATCTGCATTAAGTGTACTTTTTTTGCATAGGAATTTTCGCTAGTGCTCTGTTACTTTTGCTGCCGACTGTATTTGCAAAAAACTTGCAAAATTTACGTCATCGAAATTGCAAGCGTTCTATTTGTATGTAACCCTAAACCTTATGTTTGCCTGTCGAAATCGGTTTAATCGACCACTCATGTCCTTTTAACCAAGCGTGGCAATATAAACAGGGGTGCTGGCAATATGTCACTGTAGCCCTCCCAGTAAACTTTTGAAATCCACAACGAAATTTATTAAATTTATAAAATTCTAATTTTTGTTAATAGAACAAAAATTTAAAAATTCATTTCGGGTCTTCTAAAAAAAAAAAAAAAAAATATTAGATATTATCTATATTTGTATTACATATATATTTTGTGTAGTATATCATCTATTTATATATCAGAGTTCTCACGGACCCAACATATTTAATGAATTCTCCTGTCACTATTCTTTAAAAATTAACTTGTTCTCATAAATATTTTATGACAAAAATCTTCTATTTGGATGTATGGCCATTTTAAATGCTTACTATCATAATTAAGAACCGTAGGAACAATTTATGTTTGCATGTATATATACGTACACCAGTGGCATATCGTGAGTGACGCTTTGGGTATGCTCCATACGGGTGGCTAAAACAGCTCAGTGACGCCAAATTGGGGATTTTTGAGGCTTTTGGGGAAAATTTTGGGGACCAAATCTTTGTGGGGACTTTTTTAGGGACAAATCTGGGGAGTTCTTCGACTTTCTGTTAATATTGGCAACGTAAAGATTTATCCCTACGACTAGGGACTTTCAATAGCTTTATTGTTATTTGGGATTTTTTCCAAAAATTGCCTTCATTTGGGGAAAAATCTAAGCTTAAATCTTCTTGATATATATATATATATATTTTTTTTTTTTTTTTTTGAAAAAATTTTTATTTTCCCTTTTTAGTAGAAATCAAGTTGGGGATTCTTTCGAAAAAAAAAACCCTGATTTGGGGAAATTTGAAGAACTGTTTGTGGAAATAATTTTCGACCATCTGGCATCAGTGAAACAGCTCGTTACCAATAAAAGCTCGTTCATTTGATTGACAATTGAAATGTCGTAACTACGACGTTTCTCAAAATATGACGAACTACGTCGTTTCTTAAAATAAGCGAATTAGCCAACACGATGCTTAAATATCCATTTAATGTACTATTTCTAGCTACTCATATGGAGCTACTCATGTGGAGCTCTAAAAGTCATTTACGGTACGCCACTGATATACACGCAAACACACAGCCCGCCCTAATGAAATGCATTTCTAATGCGGCACTCAAGGTTTTTTTTGTTTTCGACAAGCATGCTCCGAACAAATTAAAATACCCACTCCGAAATACTTTGATGCTCTTTCTTTCTAAGAAAATACCCTCAGCTAACACAAATAAAGTAAAAATCTTTAATCTATTGATCTAGTTTGCGTTTATGTTGTTTTTCATGAAAACCTAATGCAACAGTATCGAGGTCTTCAACAACACTTCTGAAATGAATGGTCTTAATCAAGCCCTATTCTCAAATCAAAATCCAGCAAAACATTTATATTGATTGGGAAATCAGCGTTTCTATTTTCGGAATAACTTGTCATTAGCAGCCGTTCCAAAAGCCCTCTCAGCAGCTATTTTTAGAATTCGCTGAGCTTTCGTTGCAAATATAGGGTGATTAAGCCCCACATTTAAAGATATTTGGCGTGCCTCACAGGGGATATTAACTGAGGGTGGAGTTTTAAATTAAGTATTTTGAGAGGAATGGGTGGTTTCTGCGAAGAGTGCAAAATAAATAAAGTGAAGATCTTAGTGATAAAAGTTAAGTATGTGAAATTATTAATTTACTTTTGATGGGTTTTAAAGACTCATCAAAAATAAATTGTAAAGCGTTATTTTTACTCTAATTTGTCAAAGTTATTGCAGTTATAAGTTCTCGTTAATGTGCGTGTAAAGAGCTTATAAAATTGTTTAGTCATAAAACATGTTTTTAATTTATGTATATTTCAAGACACGTAATTAAAGAAGCGCATAATGGCATGATTAATTTAATTTTGCTTGATCTTAAAGATTTGCTTTTTATAGTAAGATCAAAGTTTTAGCACGAGACTTGGACTTGCGACTGATAGAAAGAATAGCCTTTGATTTTAATGTAGATCCCATCACTAAATAAACAATAAGAATTTTTTAAGTGTATTCATGTAACAAAATGCTTTGCTTGGAGACTTTTTTTGATTTTTTGGGTATCTTAACTTTTTCTCGTCGAATTTCTTTTTACATAACTTCTTCCCGTGAATCACTTTGAACAACAAACTATTCTAATATACCATTATGACACAGACATTGACAAACACATAATTAAACAATACAAGTCCTGCTATATGACTACAATATCAGTCGGCCCATTATTCAGTAACAGGCCTGCATGTTCAGTTGAAGACCTCGCAGCGTTAGTATAATTTTACTCACATTTTATTATATTGTCACCACTATCGCCAACAAAGAAACAAAACTCTAATATTTTTTAATGTTTAAATTCTAAAATATTATGTAAAAAAAATTTTCTTTTTAAATAGTGGTGGCAATATAATAAGATGACCGCAAAATTTTAGAAACGCTGTGAGGCCTGATGTTGTAAATACATGCATATTATAAATATAGTAATATTTTTTGTTTTGGACATTCAAATAGCATTCTTTCCTTTACATTAAATCTGTGGAATTTTTACATTAAATAAAATATAAAATGCAAAATATCATGCAATGGCTAAAAGGGTATAGTTCTAAATTTACAAAAATTAATTCAGACGAATACGGTACTTACTAACTATGTGAATATGTTTGAATACATATTAAATGTGGTCAGAATACGACAAATGCTGTATATTCAAAATAATTTAGTTCCTATAACAATATGTGCTGTAGCTACATTTCGAAACGTGAAAATTAATCTTTAACTAACCAGCATTTTCATAACTACTGCCAACTTTATGCATTTCTTACAGAGCAAGCTAAATTCGTTGAAAGTTTTAATAAACCACCTTTATTAATGTGAAAATTATCAGTGGTTGGTTGGGTTTTACGTTGCACTAGTGCTGTGCAATGGGCAATTGGTGACGGTCTGGGACTCACCCCTAGAGGTGAACCGGTGACATGCCATCCCAATTTTGATCCTCCACGGAAGGGATGGCTCTCTCACTTTGATGACCACCAGAGGTATAATTTTGATGGGAACATGGAGGACATTCCGCCCCCGACAGATTTTACGTGCAACAGCCATTTGTGTACACGACGGTTTTTGACTAGCTCGAGTACCGAACCCGCAATCTTCCAATTAAGAGCCCGGCGCTCTACCGACTGGGTTACCGCGGTCCAAAAAAATTATCAGTGAGAAATACGAATTACATCTTCAAATGTATACTGCGAATGACAAATGCTTATTTTCATTATATTCATAAATCAAATGGGTGGAACGGAATATTAGTTATTAATGTGAAAGCTATTAATTAGAACTATGATTAAAAAGCAAATGGAATAACTTTATTTTTAAATGAATAAAGTATGCAACAAACGTAGCTCGTATAGTGCTCAAGCATCAAACGCCAAACTGCATTATTGCTTCAGCTGCACTGTTAATTATTAAGGCAATACAGTTCCATTGAATTTAAGAAAAAAAACAAAAAATCTTCTAAATAAACCAAAATTGTGGAGCAAACATTCAAACCATGTTTTCTCCTTCTGATACATTTTTTCAGAAAACACAAAAAACGAACAAATTAAAAAATAACTATATTTAAACTTTAATTATCATTTGTTTAAATGTATTACCAGTTACTACGAAGATGTACAGACATATCTAGGGAGATGAATAGATATACTATGTCATGTTAAGTCTAAAGAAAAATCACTAACTCCAATTGTTTTATTTTTGGAGCAAACACGGTTTGAATTTTTGCTCCCCAGTTTCTGTGACATTATACGTTCACAGCAACCCACATTATTTGACATTTATTTACAACTTATAGTTTTTTAGTCATTTATAAATCGTGCAGTTATTTTTTAAATAATTCACAACTTTAATAACGAAGGTAATCAAAACATAAAAAGCAATTTTAAACATAAAACAAATTCCTTTGTCCATCTTTTTGTTTAACTAATCGATCGACATAATTAAAAACTTTTATATCTTATGTTAAAGAAAGGGAAAAAAAATTCAAACTATATAACAAAACGCAACTAACATCGTTGCTTTCTTTATTCAATTCTATTTCTTAAAACAATTTTTATAGATGCCACACGCACCACATAAACTTTAAATTTTACATCTACATTTTAAGATAGCACGCGATCCTGTTTTATATACAAATTAAATCATTCAATTCATTTTTTTACTTATTTTTATTTCATTTTGCACGCGCACTTTTTATTTCCTAATTCAAAATTATTTAAAAAAAAAAAAACTTTTTTCGATGGTGTTTGTTTTGATACTGATTATTATTAATTTTCTTTTCTTTTCTTTTTCTTTAAAAAAAAAAAAAAAAAAAAAAAAAGTGATTTTGATGAAATTCTGGCAAAATCAGAATTTAGTTTAAGACGGGGGACTATTAGTTTTTTTTTTTTTTTTTTTTTTTTTTTTTTTTCAAATTATAACATCACTTTCAAATTATTCAATTATATTTTCGGTAAATTTTAGATTTCGATGAATGTCCAACTATCGAAAAATGACACCGCAAAAATCCCAAATTGAGACTAATAGTCCTCAGTCCTAAAAAAAAAAAAAGAAAAAAAAAAAAAAAAAAGCATTTATTTCAATTTTTAGTCACACGTATACGATTATCTTAAAATGTGTAGGGATTAGGGTTGTGCAGTGTCATACGAAAATCGCTCTAATTCGACCTTTTCAACAAATAAATAAATAAATAAAATAAACGTGCTTCTAGTGAAATATAGAGAATTATGTTTTTAAATCACTGGCATTACTATCGGAAAATTATTTACGTACAAAGTTGTGTGACTTTAAATATGAATGTGCGATATGACATTTTAAAATCAAATCTGTAGATTAAAAAACATAATTTAAAAATCTCTAAAGCTTAGAATCTTCAAATATATGAAGAGTTTAAACGCATTTTTAATGAATATAAAGATATTTTCGATATTTACTGGTATTAATCGCTCAAAAAGTAAGCATAAATTCTGAATTATATTTCTTTTAGAATAAAAGTGGGATGTAATATTTAAAAATTAAATTATATTTATAGCTTAGAGTACAAAATTTTTAAATATCTATTGTTTTTTTTATATCTAGATCTTAGCCACGAGATATTAAATATTTGATTTTAATAGCTGTTTTCTTTATTTTTAAAAATTATAATATCAAAGGCTATATAACGTACACAAACATCAAACCGTCTCCATTATATATATTAAAAACAAAAACTATTTTCTTTACGAGACAAAACTTAAGTTAAAATACATTTAAAAACAAAATATACATATGAAAATAATTAAAATCTAGACGTTTCAAAACCCGTCCGGGTTTTCTCATCAGTACCAATTACAACATAAATCACGTATTACATTATAAATCACGTATTTTCCTTGAGAGCTGGCACGCTGCCACCATCTCCACACTATCAATGAAGAATGCGCACTGGCTCCTCAATATTCTGTACTTCTATAAATTCCTTGGGTATTCATGTAATGTTTGCATATTATGTTGTAATTGATACTGATGAGGAAACCCAGACGGGTTTCGAAACGTCTAGGTTTTAATTATTTTCATATGTATATTTTGTTTTTAAATGTATTTTATCTTAAGTTTTGTCTCGTAAATAAAATAGTTTTGTTTTTAAAAGATATATAGTTTTTTTTTTTTTTTTTTTTTTTTCCCCAATTCACATTCCATACGAAAAATAATTACAAAAATGCAGGGAAAAAATAATAATTACAATTTTATGCTTAAGCATATCTACGGATTTTTATTAGCTCCAATTTCGCTTGCGTGAGAATTAATGATATTATTCTAAGTACTAGGTATGTAAATTATAATAATAAAAATAGAGAATGTATAAATATACTTTGCGTGCTGCGAGTGTAGTTTTTATAGCATACTCTTTTATAATTTATAGCCATAGCGGACTTCCATAACTCACAAATTAAACATACGTGTTTGAAATATATTTACAAACTATGTAAAGTATGCGATATTACTGAGTATAATGAACTACTGTTATTTTGAAAGTGTGTAACTAAAATAATTTGCAAAACATATACAGTTGGCAGCAAAGTTATTAAAGTAAAGATCTATCTATCTATCTATATATATATATATATATTTTTAAGTTTTATCGCTAATATTTTATCATCAACTTACTTTTTCATAAACAGCATAATTCTAAAATCATGACTTTACAAATATTCACAAAACAATATTACATGCGCAAATTTTAAATAAGAATTATTTTTAGTACTTCAATAATTTTGCTACCGACTGTGCTCTTGTGTCTACCCATTTCATTCACTTATAATAAATTTCAATATTGTTCTCGTTATATTTCTGAATATCAGGCTATTATTAACTGTGCATTATTTAAATACTGTTTTAAATTAATTATTTTTATAATTAAATGCTAATATTATAAAAATATTGGTTTTACAATGAGAAAAAATATATACTGCCTTCCTCTAGAATGAATAAGTGGCCATTTTCTAAATCGCTTAACTAGAATTATAGATTTCCGAGCTATGCGCATAAGGCACGCCAATAAACTGAATACACGAAATTATCGAGAATTTCTAGTGTGCATACTTCTAGATCTTGAAACAATATTCTGAATACTATAAATATTCTGAATCATTTATATTGCGAGAAATTCTCGCTTGATTTTCTAGAATTGGGTCATAAACCAAAATTATAGTTGCAAAAACCCGCCTCTTGTAGTCTCATTTATTTGCGGAGATTTTTAAATAACTTTGCCCTCCAGAATATAGGCAAACGCTCTAGAATTCTAATAGGGGCTTCTAGAACTCGCTTTCCATGGGACTAGAATTTATAAGGATGACATGGAACTACTTTTTCTAGAGCCACAATTAAGATTCTAGATGTCAGTTACAGAATTTTTTCTCAGTGTACTTTATAAAAAATGTGATTTAAATACAAGCTTCATAATAGAAGTTATATATTTTTCAGTTTACTCCAAATATTGTTTGGGATTGACATTTTACAGGAAATATTTTCAATGTGCGTTCAAATATGTAAATGTAGTGATTAAATACCGATTAGTATGTATGCTTTAAATATTCTTAGACCATTTCGTTTGTTGTAAAATGCACTGGATTTCATTGTTGCCATATGCTATAAACAGTTATTATCTTTTATTGAAGGCAAAAGCGTAAATAATATTTTTCGTCATCAAAACATTTGAAAAAGCATGGAATTAGCTGCTGTTACAATGATTCGTTGGGTTTGTCATGAAAAATAACTTTTTTGTTCTAGTTTTTAATTTTAACACAATAATTATGAATACCTTAAATAAAATTCAGCATATTTATATTAATTTAATTAACATTAATAAGCTTAATTTCGAAGTTTTTCATCTATTTTACCGATAATGAAACGTTGTCATTAAAAAACAATTTACTCTAAACCGAAATTTGACACATTCAGCGAAATATATAAAACGTTTAAATTCACTTCATAAGTATATAAAAAAGTTTATGTGGTTAAAAAGATATATCTGTATACACATAGGAGACAAAATAAATGAAACTTTCCTTTCCTTTTTTTTTTCTTTTATATGCTTTGTTGATTATCTTCAAAAATACATGAAGTATTATCCTGACAATTCAGGGATGTGAAAACATGTTTCACTGAAAGTGTCGTAGTGAAGGCAGGCAATAAAGAGAGCCAGTAAAAATTTGAAAATAATAATAATAATAATAATAATAATAATAATAATAATGTTTAACCGGGATCGTGGCGTGCCGATTCCGACGTGCCAATTCCGGACATAGTCAAAGTCCCTCTTTGTAAGGGATTGAAGTGTTGAAGGAATTTGCCTTAAAAGGATTATTTTATACTTGGCCCACTCCCTAAAGTCTATTGACGGGAAATGTAGCCAAGTTGAATTTTGGTGATAAATTTACTAGTTTTAAGTAATTTGAAAAATTTCCATTTTCGCGATTTTTCTTCCCATTTGCGCGAATAAAGTAAAAATACAAGAATAGTACGAGTTCCATGCGTACTCAGATTCATACAAAGTGAGGTAGAGGTGTCCAGTGATTTTTTTTTTTTTTTTTTTTTTTGGGGGGGGGGAGGGGGGGTATGTGCGCGAAGCGTATATACGTGCGTAATACTGATTGCTGCGAAAACGATTTACCAGCGTTTTCCGATTTATGTACAGCAAAGTAGGGGTGTCCAGTGATTTTTTTTTTTTTGGTAGGGGGGGGGGAGGGTAACGTACATGGTAGTGATTGCCGCGGAACCTAGTTACGTGCGCTCTCAGATTCATGCGCAGCGAAGGAGGGGTGTCCAGTGTTTTTTTTTTTTTTTTTTTTTTTTGTATTTACGTCCGTGGTAGTGATTGCCGCGGAATCGAGTTACGGGAGCTCTCAGATTCATGCACAGCGAGGTAGGGGTGTGCAGTGATTTTTTTTCTTTTTCTTTTTAGGTCCGTGGTAGGGATTGCCGCGGAACAGAGTTACGGGCCTTCTCAGATTATCAAGTCAAAAAGGACGAAATCACCTGCACACCCGGTCCTACAATTTCTGGTCGCGCAAGTGGGAATGTTTCAACACTTTAATCCCTTAAAATGAGGGACTTTGATTATGTCCGGAATTGGCACGTCGGAATCGGCACGTAACCGTTTGGGATCACCCTGTAAAAAATAATGCTTGAAGTGCGTGGTAAGCTGTAGTATATAATAACAGTGCTTCTTTCATTATCTGTATTCATTTGTGTGACAATAGTACATATATTTATTGAGATATAAATGTCTTTAACAAAAGGAAAAAAGTTTTCTATGTTTTTTGTTTATTACATGCAGGGTTTTAAAACTAGTGCAATGCTATTTCGAAAAAAATTGACATACTATATTAGACAAATCAAAGTGCAATCAGAATATAAAGACATTAAATATTTTATGAAATATCAGCATTTTTACCAACTAATATTTAATTACGCATGCGAAAGCGTTAACAAAATTACACTTTCAATAATTTATTAGCCAAATACATTTACTCTAAATACAAACCCCAGTTAAATACTGTTAAATTCCAGAAAGTTATATGCAATAGAAGGAATTCAATTGCTCTTAAAAAGGAGTAATTTCTCTCTCTCTCTCTCTCTCTTTTTTACCTTTGGTATTAAGGGTAATATAATGTACAAAATTAAAAGAAACATTGTAATAATATGCTAACGCATTTAAAGCATTAATGTTTAGAGGATGATTCGGAACATTAATTATTTTTCTTTTATCAGTCACTGTTTCCCATTTTTTGCCTTCGCTAAACATATGAAGTATAACATTTTCTTTACATTCATGACGTTGCAGAACAATGCGCCAAGTATTTCCGAAGACAATCGACAGAACATGTAAAATCAAAAGTGTTTCCATTATTTTGTCTAACCAAGTGCCTATTTACATCATCCCAAGCCACTCAGTTCTGCAGCACTACTCCAAACTTGTACAGCAACGTTACCAAATTAATCACTGTTGCCCCTTGTCACGTGGGGCGAAAGCCCGGCAACAACATGCAAATGTCAAAAAAACTTTTATCAGTGCTCCTAAACAAACTCAAAGACTAGAACGAATGAACTGAAATACTTAATTATGGACTCAGCTAATGAAATCATAGACTAAACTTCTCATTGCAAAGTCTTAACAAAGCTATTTATTCCTCCTTGTGCCCTCTGTCGCGTGGGGTTTAATCCCGGCACACCTGCTATAAATAAATTATCGCCCTCTGTCGGTTGAGGCTCAATGCCTGGCGAATTTTGTAAACGTTTGTTGAATTCTCAATAAACGTTCGGAGCAGTTCCCTCTGTCTCGGACACTTGTTGCCCGAGACACTGAAGCGCTCAACATCGCTCCAAGAACGATGAGCGGGGACTGTCCCCTGTTCAGATATAATATTTAAATAAATCGCAATGTTAATTTTAGCATAAATACTTTCTTTCAATAATTGTTCAACATCTCTGATATGTATATATAGGAATATTTATTAAAACTGCTAAAGAGAATGCGTCAATACGCGATGGAATTTATAACCTCCCTTTAATTATTATTATTATTATTATTATTTTACTTTTTACTACAATTGTGTTATTTTTTCTTAGCGACGATAATAATAATAATAAATGTTCCTACCTTTTGCACACTATTCTTTGCTCTTGTGAGAACCTCCCATGTAGTTTTTTGACTATTCTGCAGTGGCCTAAAGAGAGGCTCCTCTTTCTGTCCAAGTGTTCTCCAAGGGTCTTCACTTTCGTCCCGAGTCTCAACAATAGGTGCCGGGATGACTAGGGATTTCAACTCTTTCTTCTCTGGAGCAGCAGGAACAGCTGTCATTTGAACCTATTTTACAAAAAAAATATTAATATTAATCTAAATATTTAGAGATGAATAAAATAAAAAAATGCCGATTAATGGTTTTGAAATTTTTTCTATTATGAATTTTCTTTATTATCTTTTATATAAATATTAATGGTATTAATCAGGTATCTATGGATGAGCCTTTATATATATATATATATATATATCCAGAAAAAAAAAAAAGAAAGAAAGAAATTCGACTCAATTTAAGCTTTTAATTTCAGCCTTCATCGAACTTTAGACACCTTTCAACAATTTTTTTCTTTTTCTTCTTTTAACCAACTTACTTATCTACAGTCGGTAACAAAAGTGTTCGAACACTAGCAAAATTTCCTATGTAAAAAAAGTACACTTCATACGGTTCTGTTAAATAAATCCTTATCGAATCATGTTCTTACACTGACTAAGAACAGGATTCGAACAGGCTAACGAAGCTTCATTTTATTAAAAAAAATCTATTTACAGAAATGTTTATTGTTTTAGAAATTGTATCTTGTATACATACACTTTCGGGATAAAAGGTTTAAAAATTTTAAATTATTCAGACATGTATAAAATGTTGGTGCTTATTAAGCGATTTCTTTTATTATTATTAATATAGTCGTTCGCATTTCTACAAGACAAATGAATCATTTCGGCAGTACAGGGTGATTATAATTAAAGTTACTATTCCAAAACACTATAATTTTAAAACTACCCACCAGAGCGATTTGATATTTTACAAGAGCAATCGTAAGGCAATGAAATTTTGCATGTCAAAAGAAAAAAAAAAAAAAAAAAGTTTCAAAATGTGCCGTTAATTATCCGTAAAATATTTGTTTCATGATGCTCCTCTTTTTCTCTTTTCACTACGCCTGTTTCTGCTGTAAACACGTATTCTTGTCTTTTTGCTAAAACAATTGTAGTAAACCCTTGAAGTCTATTGTGTCCTGCTTTTCCATTGTGTTGCTAAGAACATTCCTGTGTTTAATGAGTCCATTTAGGCGTTTTCTCTGACATTACCCTGACAACGCCATCTCTAGGAACATGTTGGAACTACTTTTTTCCTCCCCCAAACAAAATTTCATTGCCTCACGGTTGCTCTGGTAAAATATCAAATCGCTCTGATGGGTAGTTTTAAAATTATAACGTTTTGAAATCGTAACTTTAATTATAATCACCCTGTACTTTCCATAACAGCACAGTTAGGCTTAACATATCCACAGTACATCTTAAGGACGTTTCTGGGATGTCTTTTCATCCAGAAGACATCTTGAAGATATCATGGGGAGGCGATGTGCTGTCTGGGATAAGATATTTTTGGTTAGCTGAAAACCTTAATACTTGGGATATCATACATATACTCTTAAGTTGTATTTATCTTTAATGCCAAAATTTATGTATTTCTTAAACCGCATTCTTAATAAATATTTAAAAAAATCTTTGTCAGGTTGATTTATCGATAATTTTGAAAAAAGGGTGTATTTTATAAACTCCCGAATGTTTATTTTGTTACTAAATATTATTTTATATGAAAGTAGTGTTGGTGGAATAGATTTTTTTCCTAATGCATAGTTCTGAATTAAAAAAAAAGAAGAGAGAAAAAAAATCTTTTATTACAATTTTAACACACGAAATGTTATTAAAACCTAATAAATCGTAAAAATTTTACCTGAGGGGGTACTTGAGATGGTGCAGGAACAGGAGGAACTTGTGTAGTGTCAGCTTTTTGTGTATTGTTAACATTCTTGTTGGCTTCAATGACGTTAGACAGTTGAATCGTACCTTGTCTTCCATTATTCGAAGAAAATGCTGATTCGCTTCGCCTCTGCAGCTCGAATGGTTCAGGTTGCTCAGCTGCATCAGCAGGTTCGGAATTGCCGAGAAAATAATTTACCATAAAATCATTGTAGGCATTATCAGAGGGTTCCGATTCAACTGCAGGTTCCTGCTGAAAATTAAAACACACGAATTTATAATAACAGATTTCATTTAAAAACTTTACAGGATGTCATTTACAATTTATGGAAACAATTTTGCATTCATGTTCGCCTTTAGCTTTTTTACCTTTAGCCTTACCTTTTTTCGCCTTTAGCTTTACAACCAATATTAAATTACACAGGTCGGCGATGCATTTTTTTTTTCTTCAAAGTGTTGTGTTTTTGTGGTGTATTTTTGGATACTAATTAAGGAAAAACTATTCAAATATTTCCATCACGTATAGTTTTGACAAAAATGGGATTGCGTGAGCTTAAAACTGCACTTTTAAAATTTACATTTATGCTATTTCCCGGAAAATCTGGGTGATTTGGGTTAGAACAAGGATAGCTATTTCATTATGACATCAAAGAAATGTAGAAAAGGTATCAGGGTCGATGGAGTGTTAGCATGTTAGTAGATTATTGCTGGATGCTGCATAGAGAATCCCCCCCCCTCCCCCAAGGTTTTCAAGCCGTACACAAGAGAAAATACTCTAAAGGGAGTTTCCATGTAAAAAACACACATAAATGTTAATGTATAAATAATAACCTATTTTAATGTATTTTATACATAGGGTAGGTGCTCCAGTGATTGGCATGCTCCAGTAATTGACATCTATCCCGCAATAATTAATAAATAAGAAAAATAAGAAAATCGTACATTTAACATATAAGAATTTTAACATTTTATGTCAAACACTGGAGCATAGGGTGCTAATAACTGGTAAAATGAATGACTAGCAGTGTCAAACACTGAAACATAAGGTGCCAATGACTGATAAAATGAAAAACTGGCAGTATCAATTAGTGGAACATTGAATGGGTGTCAAATGAAAATTCATAAAAAAAAATAATAATAATAATTGTTATCAAATGTTTATATTTATAACATATATGTGGTTCTGAATGTCTTTCATGCCATATGTACTAACTTAAGATTTCTAAAAATAGTTTCTGATGACTAGAACGTTAAAAACATCAGAGATTGCGCTAAAAGTGTCAATCACTGGTACACTTACCCACATTGTTTCGATTTTGTTATAGCCCCTGTGTGAATTCTTCCGATCTTCATCCTCACTTTGTGAAAGTTCTTTACGTGTTAGGAAGAAAAGACAATCATTTCTGAATTCAATGCATCAAAACACATTACACCCAACACAGTGAAAAAAAAAAATGAAAAGTATGATTTTGCAGGTCTATGATCGCCAAATAATGCAAAATCAATTCACTTTACTATTAACAGAATATTTCAGAACAATGTTTTGAAGAATAATTAAAAACCTTACACTTAAACAATACCAATAAAATTGAGCTTCATATGGATGAAATCTCTAATCAAAGCTCTAGTGTCGCTGATTAAAAAGAGAAAGAAAAAACTGGAATAAAATGTGTCGAATTTAATGAAATACTTGTAAAACCATCTAATGCTTCTTTATCGCCTCCATTTTTTATTTTCTACTAGTTAAAACGAGTCTTAGACAGATGACTGCAAAAGACAATGTGCAAATTTTGGAAAAGAAAAAAAAAGAGAGAGAGAGAGAGAGAGAAACAGAATAAAATTAATATGGCGGTGTTAACGAAATCATTACTTTTAACTTTTCTACCCTGTATGGGTCAATTCGACCCATTTTTAAAATTGATCTTTCGATATCTTCTACAGATTTTAATTTTGATTGTTCAAACATTATGTATGCCTCAAAAATATGCATTCGTTTAATATATCATGTTTTCAGAGTCATTGGTTTGTTTTAAACCACCCCCAAAAAAATATGTGACACATTACCTGTCTGGGTCGATTTGACCCACATTATTAACATGCATAGAAATGCTTAAAACACCAATGTTTTCATTTTAGTAGACTTCATTTTCAGGAATAGTCAATAGATCGCGATAGTTGTCGGAAACGTAGATGTAAAATGAGCTCCATAGAAATTCTTTCTTAAGACCTAAATTCAATCTATACAAAGTGTGTCGATTATACCCATACAGGTAAAACGTAAAATTTTTTCAACATTGTAGGAAGGTTAATGAAAATTAAAACTAAAGCTATACTCAATATTTAAGCCTATGAAACAGAAGTAAAATTATTATAAGAAATACGCCTTTTATACACAAAATTTATTTTCAAAATATATTCCTTAACGTGTGAACGGCTGCATGTATAGCTGTAAAGTTCACAACTATACTTAAAGTTTTAAGTAAACAGAGCACCCTATATTTACTTTTTTTTAATCAATTTATTCTATTTGAATTAATAGAATGCATGCTATACTCTGTAGAACCAAATATAGTGACACTACACCACAAAATCTCTGGTTTTTCTACTATTTTACTATAAAATAGTTACAGGGTGATTTGGTGTTTTAATACAAAACCAATTTTAGTTGAAATTAAATAAATTTATGTAACTAAGCAAAAAAATGTAAGTTGCCCTTTTAGTTATCAGAATTAAATATAGTATGAACATTTATTCTTTCAAGATAAATTTGTCTTTTCCTTAAAATTTCGTTATAATTTATTTTTAATTTATAGAAAGAAATATAATGGCTAAAAATTTAACCAATATTAGTATTAACTTTATATTAATTCATTGACGGCTTCGTTTTGGAATACGCTTTATATAAGAACTTATGATAAAAGATGCAGTACCAATTTTGTCAAATTTTAATGCATTTATTTACGATACAGTACAATTATTAACAAAATTATAAGAGTTTATAAAACATTTCATAAGCCTCAAAATGAAAAAAGAAAAATAATAACAATAATAAAATCATAAGCATTTTAGAAAAGTTTATTTTATTTTCATATAAAATATTTGACTTGTTTTATTAGTCAATGCTTCAAGATTACATGAATGAAATACTCCCTAATGGATATCAAAATATTATGAAATGACATTAAAATTGTCATAAAATGGCATTCTAATAAAAAAATATTTTCATTTAATAGAATTATAGAATGATATTAGCTAATTAATGTGCTATTACTTATTGTTATTAATATTATTTTCTTTTTCATTTTAAACATTATTTGGAGTTGTTTATTCAACATTCTTAACATCCCCTGAGAATAGCCTAAATTTTCAATAAAACCTAATAAAACTATTTTCAATTTAAGTTTTTTTTTTTTTTTTAACTATTTTGCAGTTTTTTCGCCTTTTGGGAATAGACTTTATTTTTATTAAGCAGACGCAATGTATACTTCATAGCAACATTTACAGATTTATATCTATTTCATTAAAAGCTTTGAGATTTGTTTTTAGTATAAATTACAAGAACAAAACAGCATATTTTTTTTCTATGATATTTGTTAATAATAAAATAAAAACAATAAATGGTAATAATAAAACTAAAAATAATAAATTTAGAATGAAAAAAATCAGGGGGAGGAGGGAGTCAAAAATTCAAAGAAAATAAAATGGGAAGAAAACTAAAAAAAATGCACAATCATTAGTGAGTGGGAAAAAAAAAAGTATAATACCAGCCAGATTATCCAGAAAAAATAGACAAGAAAAAGTAACAGAAGCCCGGGAAGGGTGGGCACATGGGCCCTGAGGCTATCGTCGAGGGTTAGGTTTTACAAATCTAACAAATTGTGCTTTGAAATGTATTTTATTATACCGTGATGCAAATCTGGTTATTTAGGCGAAAACTATTCGTTGGTTCAAAAATCTATTTTGAACATATAGTATCCTAATTACACTGTTTTGATTTCTATGATTAAAAAATCTGGAGTGACTCCACTCGACTTTCCGAACATTGAGTAATTAACAGTTTTGTAGATAAAGTAAAGAAAGAGTAGTTGTTAAACAAACAAAAGAGAGAAAACCATAATAGAGTGTTTGAGTATTTTTCTCCATCTATTACACGTTGTTTTATTTAACGCTACTGAACTTTGAGCCCATAGATCATAATGACAAAGAAATTTTCGTTGTGTCCCTGTAAAAACCTATAAATGTTAGATTCACCAAAATGCTTACAGTTAGTGCAACAGTGATTTATAATACTCATATAAATTTTCAGCTGAATTCAATAAGGCGTTTAGATGCTATCGTACTTTTAAAAATTTAGTCCCATAGGTCATAATGATAAAGAATTTTTCTTTGTGTCCCTGTAAAAAAACTGTAAGTGCTAGATTCACCAAAATCTATACAGTTAGTTCAACTGTGATCTATAACATGTGTACAATTTTTTTGCTCGGATTAATAAGGCGTTTATACACTATCACATTTTTAAAAATTTGGCCCCATAGGCATAATGATAAAGAATTTTTCTTTGTGTCCCTGTAAAAAAACTATAAGTGCTAGATTCTCCAAAATCTATACAGATTGAGTATTTGTGATCTATAATATGTGTATAAAATTTTTGCTCAATTGAATAAGGCGTTTAGATGCTATCGCACTTTTAAGATTTTGCTCCCATAGGCCATAATGATAAAGAATTTTTCTTTGTGTCCCTGTAAAAAAACTATAAGTGCTAGATTCACCAAAATCTATAAGGTTCGTACTATGGTGACTTACAATATGCGTACCAACTTTCAGGTTAATCGAACGAAGCGTTTAGACGCTAGCGTGTTCACCCACAGACATACACACATACATACACACATACACACACACATACATACATCATCGTAAAAATAGTGAAAACGGACTCAGGGGACCTCGAAACGTATAGAAACATCAAAATCTCGAATTCGGATTTTTGACATGATTACAATACTTTCCTCACTATAGTGTTCGGAAAGTAAAAATAAATAATAATAATAATTTTACTGATAGGAGAGAGAATAACGTTTAGTTGCCAGAAATCAACATAAACCTGAATATATTATTCATTTCATTCCGATGAGATATCTTACCTGGATAAAAACTTTAAACATTACGCAAAATTCCCTAAACTGGTGAATAAATTATATACAAATCCCGAGATATTGCAGGTATACAAATTCTACCATATGGATTTATACTTGTTTGTTCAACAAATGCAGCCGAAGTTTCTTATAAACGCAATATTCGTCCAGGTTTCGCTGCAAATTTCCCAGTCTTTTCCAATATATATATATATATATATATATATATATATATATATATATATATATAATCCTTTTGATAGTAGAAGCTAAGAATGAGAACGAAGAATAGTTAGTCAAACAATTCACCAAAGAGACATACACACGCCAAAACAAAGCAACAAGATTTCCCAAATTGATTCAATTATCAAGTTCAACAATAGCACTGACGCCAATCCACTGTACAACAATACCTGTTGAAAATTGAAATAGGACTCTGATGAAAAGAAGGTTGACTCTAGGACAATATTTCAAGGTGAAAAAGAAACCCTGTAATGAACAATAATGACCCATTAAGCGCAGTAGAAGCCAAGCAACAGACACAAGATCACCAAAACCGCAAAGACCAATAAGAATGAACAAATTCTCTATGTAGGAAAAGCTCAGAAAGGTGAAAAAAAATATTAGGGCATGAAATACACATAATTAAAGAAACCAAATTTAATTTTTAACAGCCCGCAAAACAAACGATACAACAAACCAACTCAAACAAATCCCAACAGAAAAACTCAAACTATATCGAAATCCAGTTTTATATATATATATATATATATATATATATAGAAATACATTAATATAATCAGTGCAAAAAAATTTTTATGAAATTTAAAGATGACTCAACTTCAGTATTAAAACAATTCCTTGGATCACAAGCTAAGACTACCCATATCAAATCAAAGAAGAATTAAAGAAAAATCGAAATAAATATTGTAAATTGGAATAAGAAAAAAAAAAAATATATATATATATATATATGCCGAAGGTTTGTAATGCTATTGAATTTCACCACAAACTTTTTTTGTCGAAATGCATTGATAGTGGCAGAAGCAGTATATTGATGACCATTAACAGAGTTAATTGAAAACAATGGTGGCATGATACACTAATGGAATTATAAAAAAGAAATTCGACTTTATCTTAACTTACCGGAACGTAGATTTCATCAGCATAAGCTGGAGGAGGTCTATATACAGGTGCAAAAGAATTTTCATATTCATAATTGCCATAATCATTCTCGTTATCTGAGTTCTCAATTGGTCGAATAAACTCGTCAGTCCATTGCGGGGAAATGGCATAGACGTCGTCTGAAGAAATTCCATAGCCCGCTAAGGGAGATGCAGGAGGTTGGTAAGCTGCAGAGGGGACCTGAGTATCGACCTGTTTTGGGGGTAAAAATAGAAATCAAATATGAGGCCAATCTGAAAAATAAATTCTGTCAGAGATGACACTTTACGACAGGACTATTTTGTATGTGACAAACTTCATATGTTTTGGAATTAGTTTTAATATATATGAGGAGCAAACATTCAAACCATGTTTTCTCCTTCGAATACAATTTTTCAAACAGCACAAAAACTAATAAATTAAAAGTTAACTAAACTTAAAAACTAATTGCTGTTTGTTTAGGTGTATTACAATATACAAGGAAAATACGTAGACATACAATTTTTATGTTAAGTTTAAAGAAAAATCACAAACTCAGTTTTTTTTTATTTTTGGAGAAAACACGATTTTAATGATTGCCCCTCATATATAATTTTAAATTATAAAGTTGCTTTCCTTAGCAACGGTTATTATATTAAATTAAATTAAAAATCAAGTGATTTGTTTTTTATTTAATATAATTAAGAGATATATTACATTTTTCAGCTCCAAATAGAAAATAAATCAAATTAATCAATTTCAATTTCAATTTTATTTTTATTTTTTATTTTTTATTTTTTTTTAATTAAGCAATTTATTTATTTAATTAATTGTAAGAGCGTGGAAAATATAGTTAACTCTTTGATTTTGGTTAGTTCGGTTTAACGTAGCACTGGTACTGCGCAAAGGGTAATTCCCTAATTTTGAATCCAATTGTCTCAAAAATGCTTCAGTTGCTGATGCTTGAAGGAAAAATGACTAATTCGAATATTTTATTTTATTTTATTATTTCTATTTATCTCTTTAGTTTAATCTTAATTTTGTTCAGTTTTTTTTTTTTTTTTTTTTTTTTTTCCCTCAGAATTAGGAGACTTTTGTTTAACGTAAATATTTTACTAGTAATCAAACCAATATATATTTTTTCTTTTTTCTTAATTAAATATGCAAAAATTTTTTACATTTTAGATATACTTATTATAAGATAAGTAAATAAATAAAATGATAAAATTGAATGCTGGCGGACATCTTGAGATATTCAAGAGTGAAAACAGAAAATGATGACAACGTGAAATTTCTAATTAAAAGTAATAGTCCTGCCGTACAAAAAATAAAAGGCAAAAGAAAAAAAAAATGAAAATTGATGCCAAGAGCTTTGTATATGAATGGAATAGTGTGATTACTTGAGTTTAAATCGAAAACATACATTATTGACCTTACGGTAATTAAAATATTATTTTACCGATAGGATCGATGCGGTTATTATGTGGTTCTTATATTACAATCCGTTTATGTCATAAAATGGGAAATTTAATCTGACCTCGTAACGCTAAGTTGTTAGTTGAATGAAATGAATTGATCTATACTTAGTGCTGTTAAGTTTCTTATGATGATACAAAAATTAGCACGGATATTTTTGAATGATTGAAAAATTAAATAAAAAAATTTCGTGATCAATATGGTTATATGCTTCTATTATATCATCAATGCCGAGCATAAGCTCGAAGAGCTTGATTTCGCGTCTGTAAAATATCTAGCCACTGATTTATTCATTGAAAAAAAAATTAAACACAAAAATTATTTTTTTAACTATTTTGCCATATTAACTATTCCTAATTTGCAACGTGTATATATACAATGGTGTGAAAAATTAAAACAGCAATCTGTTTTCTCTTTTTTTTTTTTTTTTTTTTTGCATAACTTTTAATTAAATTAACACACAAGCATGGCGTGGTTGCTATCGAATCGTTTAATAGAATTTTGTATAATTTAAACATAAGTAATATATTTCAGAAAATGATGGAGCGGAAGGCTGATTTTTTATACCAACTTTCTGAATAATACCAGAGCCGGTAATCGAACCCGGGCCTTCCGCTTTACGTGCGGATGCTCAAACCATCGAGCTACCCTGGTTGATTACCAGCTAAGCATTTCTCACATAACATTCGTTGGCAAAGTCACCGAGTCTGCAAACACAGCTGTATCAAGTGACATTATTAATCAGGGCACAACTCCAATAGATCATGAAAATTTTCAATTTAATTTAGAAATTTATTCATCAAGCCTGAAAGTTCATTTCAGAAAATTATGGAGTGGAAGGCTGATTTTTTATACTAACTATGTGAAAAATACCAGAGCTGGGAATCGAACCCGGGACTTCCGCTTTACGTGCGGGTGCTCAAACCATCGAGCTACCCTGGCTGATTACCAGCTAGGCATTTCTCGATGGTTTCCGGATAATGGGTCCTATACTGTAATAAAAATCTTATCCAGTTTTCATATTCGAATGTTTTTACTTATTTATTTTTTGCTTATTATTATTATTTTAGTTATTCACATACGAAAGAAAGAAGATAAACAAAAGTCAATACATTAAAAAATATCCTGTTTTAATTTAATATATAAAGGCACGCGTATATTTACTTATGTCTAATGTATTTTTAACACCATTTTTCATTTAATTTTCTTCTCTAAAATTTTTTAATTTTAATTTTTTCCAAATATATTATACCGAGAAAATTTGATTTAATATTAGTTTAAAAAAAATATTATTTATGTTAAAGTTACATAAAAATAGATTCATTTTATTTATTACCATTATGCGCAAAAGAAGAAGATAAAACAAGTTTTTGCTTTAATTTTTTGTTTCATTATATTATATAATCTGCCCTAGGAACATTGTGCTCTTGTTAAAATTTGTCCAGCCTTGACATCGGAGATCTGATTAAATTCTGATTTTTTTTTTTTTTTTTAAACGTTTAGTACTTGATTTTCAAGGCATCTTCTTTTACCAAAAATTAAATAAGTTAAAAAAGATCTAAGTAAATAAAAACACAGCAATTCAAGATAAGTTAATATGTTTCCAATAAATTAAAAAAAAAAAAAAAAAATTATTCATATGATATACACAGTGTGCATTGAGTTTGAAACCTATCGAAAAGTATGTTTTTTTTTTTTTTTCCTTATCGCATACAATTATTCTTTGCATTCTTTTTACTTTCTTTTTGGAAAAATCAATTTTCCTATAAACGTTCGGCTTTCATTTGTAACAAAAATGTTACACTGTATTCAAATATCGGAATCTCTTGAGACTAAGGTAAACAGAGATCAAAAGAAATATATTGCTGAAGAAGTAACGTATAAAAGAAAAAAAAGATGTAAATACAGTCAAATATATAAAGAAGAAAATTAAATATAAGTGTTACAGTAACTAAACAGTCAGAGAACTTTTTATGAAAGAACTTGAATTTCCAGATACAGCAAAAACATTTTATTATTATTTTTATTATTTACCTGAACTTTTAGGGCCGCGATAGCCCAGTTGGTAGAGCGACGGGCTCGTAATTGGAAGATTGCGGGTTCGGTACTCGAGCCGGCCAAAGACGGTCAGTGTACACTAATGATGGCTGGTGCATTTAAATCTGTCGTGGCCGCAATGTCCTCCATGTTCCCATCAAAAATTACATATCTGGGGGGGTCACCCAAGCGGGCGAGCCATCCCTTCCGTTGAGGATCAAAACTGTGATGGAATGTCTCCGGACCACCTCTAGGGGTAAGTCCCAGACCGCCGCCAATTGCCCATTACGCAGAATTAGTGCGACGTAAAACCCATCCATCCATCCATCCATCTATCCATCCTGAACTTTTAAATAAAACTTGTAACAATATATGTATACTTATTTATCAGAATCGTATCAGAATCGAATAGCTCAGAACATGAGCAATTGGAGGCGTTGCATAAGAGGAATTGACATACAGCAATCAGCCTGCAGGGAAAATTAACAGCTGTATTCACCAATAACTTCGACTCCCGGTAAAACACGAAAACTTGAAAAGCGCATAAAGCTAGGGTAAACTTTTCTGCAATATTTGATGCGTTGCTTAATGCCATATAGCGGCATTGTTACCTTCAGACTTTTTATCGGAAAATAACCAACCAAAGATTATATAAAATCTTCGCCGCTAGATGGCAGAAGAAACCGGTCAGATTATTTTAGATAGCTGAACCCTGCCTTTAGACGCTTTTCAAATTTTTGCGTTGAACCGGGAGTTGAAGTCAATGGTGAATATGGCCGTAAGTTAACTCAAGTCGTCTTACTCAAGATAACTGCCGCAACAGCAGCCAAGGCTACCGCTGGAGCTATATTGAACCTACCAAAGTATTGGCTAGTACTGTGTTATTTCATTTATTTGACAGATTTAAGACGTATAGTAACAATGAATTTCGTCTCGGATGATCCATACTACACAATTTCGCAATAACAATGCAAAATTACTTATGAAACCGTGCTTAAAGGAATGATATAAGAGAAGGAGACATGTCCGAAAAACATGAAGGCAAAAATCTTAACTGCAGAAGACATTAAGTAATACAGTTATTTAAGAAATTCTGCACTTTTATTGTGAAATTATGTAATCTGAACAGACGAAAGTCATTGTTACTATAGGTCTCAAAACAGTGAAATAAATGTCAAATAAATAGAATAACAGAGTACTAGCCAATGTTTTGGTAGATTCAATATGCCTCCTGCTGTAACCCTGACTGCTATTACGGCAGCTATCTTGAGTAGACAACGGTTAACTTCATTTGCACTGCTTGCTGATACACCGTATGTCAGCTCCTCTTACGTCCTTCCTCCAAGCAGTTTTGCCAGACAGGGAACTTTTTTTTATTCAATATCCACCATTAAATTTTAATTGTAATGATTGCCTAATTACTTCGAAGGTTAACCGTCTATTATGTATATAAAATATCGCTTCTCAAAATTATTGGTGTTAGTTGAATAAAATAAATCCCTAATCTGGCAACACTGCCTCCAAGTACTTAATGGCTTCTGCAGTTATCATTCTGGCTTCACGTTTTTCTGGACATATCACGCACGTATTTAAATTTTTATGACTACTTAACAATCGTTGGGCTCTACTTGTTAACCTTTAAGAGAAAAAAAAATGTATGATTAGTGCTTGGGTTTTCTCCTTGCTCTACTGCCTCATGCCAACACAGATTCCAGATCGGCTCTGCTCTGCCTCTCTCTTCCTTCCAGCTGCATCTGCATCTAATCATCACGCCTGCGTTCCTTGGGAACATACTCTGCTCAAGGTTCCAAGTATCTCGACTATGCAAGACCTACTCATGTTCTTTACTACTCCTCTGGCGGAGGTAAACGACGGTTTAGACCGTCGTAAGCACTCCACGAAACTACGTGATGATGATGATGATGATGATGATGATGATGATGACACATCTACTCTTATATTACTCCTCCAAGCGTGGGCCACGGTAGCCCGGTTGGTAGAGCGCCGAGCTCGTAAATGAAACATTGCGGGTTCGATACTGGAGCCGGCCAAAGATCGTCGTGTCGTGTACACTAATGGTGGCTGGTGCACGTAAAAGCGATACGTGGCCGCAGTGTTCCCCATATTCCCATCCAAATTATACCTCTGGGGTCACCGAAGCGGAGGAGTCCGTGTGATGGCATGTCTCCGGACCATCCTCAGGGTGCGTCAAAGACCGTCGCCAATTATCCATTGCATAGTATTACTGCGACTCAAACCCAACCAACCATACTCCAAGCATAAGCAGATTGCGAACTAAGAACGCTTTCTAATTGCTTCACGCTTACTAATTGCTAAAGTTTAGATAAGAAATGCATAAATCCAATATCATTTCATTAAATAATTAGATGAAAGACTTTATGTAAAAGCGAATATAATTCATTAATTTAATGGACAATTTTTCATCAAAAATCCTTTAATTAAATAATTACATGATAGAATTACTCTATTGAACTAATCTAACTTGAAATTATTGAATACATTTCTCGCATTCATAAAGAATATCATTTACTGGTTATAATTATTCTTATAATGACAGTTTGAAAAAACTAGACTTAATTGATAAAAGTGAATGACTAATAAATGAGTAAAATTTCTAAAAAAAAAAAATTAAAAAAAATCCTAAGGGAAATCATCTTAATTAAAAATAGCTTCTATTATCAAAATTAATTAGAATGATTTAAAAAAGCAATATTAAAAACCTTTTTTTTTTTTTTTCCTTTGTAGAAGAGATTAAATTTTAATGAAAGTTAATTATGTTGTATAGATTATTTCAAAAACAAGACCCTGTTTCTTTACTTTATCAACATAATTAGTACTTTTATCTTTTAATTTATTGACAAGGAGAATAAAATGTGAATTATATATATATATATATATATTTCTATAAGAAAAATGATTTAATGTTTGAATCGTCAATGAATTTTGTGTGAAAATTGAAAAACATAATTTTTAAGTTTTTGATTTTATGTACTTAAGGTTTTTTGTATTTTTAATTAATACTGTCAATTCCCTGATTAAAATTAAAATTTGGTTTTTCTTCTTTTACTGATTTTTAAATTAGAAAAATCTGATTTTTTTTTCTTTTTAATAAACCAGGGTTTAAATAAGAATTTTCTTTTTCTTTTCTTTTTTTTTTTTTTTTTTTAAGATTTTTAAGAGGGGAAAATTACAAAAAAAAAGCGCATTTTTTTTTTTTTTTTTTCAGAGATATGCATGAGATGTATTTAGATCTATAAATACTCTAAAATACGCATATAATACATCAAATCAGGTTTGATATGTGATATTATTCAAAACCATCCAGCTGAACATTCTCGGAATTCTAAGCATTCTCGATAGAATCAGCGTTTGAATGATATGCAAATATGCATGAAAATCTATTTTAACATTAAATTCTTTTGAAGTTCTTTAACTTTTATGAAATTGTTTGTCTGTTATCAAAAGTTGAAGCTGAATAAACTGCATTAAATGAATTTACTTTCTTTTGGGGTGAAATGGTATATTTTTAAAAATACAAATGTTGCGATATCTTTTATAAAATAATTTCTTATAAATTTTATCAGAGAGTCTTGGTTAGATACAGGGTGCCCGTAATTTCAACAAATATCCATAATTTCAACAATCAGTTATATATATATACATAACTTGAATTGTTTAGTACCGTTGTGACACTCAGCAGACAAAAGATAGATGAAGATACCAACATAAAATAAATTTTAATTGAGATTTATTTCGATTAAAATTAATCACAGTATTAATTTAATTAGAGTACCAATGATGAGTAAAAACAAGTAAAAGTACTTACGCAGAAGAGAAATGACACTAACATAACTCATAAGCCTAACGATGAGAGAATTTGCAAAAACTTTGAATTATTAGTAACAGTCAACATTTGAGAGAAAAAAGAAAGGATAAAATCACCAAAGAGTCCCGTTCAAAGGAAAAAAAATGGAATTCGTGAAATGAAAAAATATGTATATGTTAATAATATATTAGGGATACTCTGTCGGTATTAGGCAAAATTGGTTGCTTAATTCTTATACCTTTGACGACAATTTTTAATTTGCGCATACAATGCATGTGGTTCTGCACGTGCCTACTATAGTGAAGCATCGATAATCCGGAAACCTCTAATTCAGTAGCATCTAAAATTCGGCAGTGATGACCTTTTTTCCTTCCTTTTTCCTTTCTCTTACCCATAAGGTAGAGAAAGTATAGTTTTTGGGTCAAATTTTGAACGCGAGATTTTGTTATATTTACACGTTTTGAGGTCCCCTGAATACGAAAATCATGTTTTTAGCAAATGTTCTGTGTGTCTGTATGTGTGTCTGTGTGTGTGTGTGTGTGTCTGTGTGTGTGTCTGTGTTTCTGTCTGTTATCAGCATATCTCAAAAACAAATTATGGCAGAAAGTTCAAACTTGGTATTATAAATGTGTATCATATAGGGATGCTACAGTAAGCTTTTCGTTAAGATCAAGCAAATGGTTCGTGTACAGGGACAATCAAGATAATTCTAATACATTACGTCTATGGGGGAAATTGCAGGAAAGTAGAGTTTAACGTCTATAGACTGCACTAAACCAAATGAAACGAACATATATTTTTTGTAATAGAGATAGTTAACTGAGAAAATTTTTTTGTGTATGTAGGAGCCTCGCCTCTCCCCCTGGGGGGGAAGTCCCACCTCGAGGGGAGTAAATTTTCATGATGGGTATCTTTCAAAAGAGCTCGCCAATACCTTTAAAACGAATGGTTGAACCATCGATCTGCGAAAATTTAAAACAAAGTTATCGATTTTTTTTTACTTTTAACGAAAAAAAAAAAAAAAAACTTAGAAAAAAAGTCGTTTTTTTTTTTCCCCTTCTTTTTAATGATGAGAATAAAATGGACTTTTTTTTGGATATTTGGTGTTATACCACTTCTCTAATATGGAAATCGTCTGCATTATCATAAGAGATAATTTTTTTAAATAATAATTTTAATAAATTATTTCTTAAAAACAAAATTATTTTTTAATAACCGGATTAAATTCTATGTAAATGTAGGTGCATTAATGAAACGGGGGGTTGAGGGGGGCGATAGCCCCCCTCTTACAGAACTAATTATCATATAAAACTCTTCAGAAGCCAAAATGAGTTGTTTAACACAGGTTTACATAACAGTACTCGTTATCTTACCTTTTAATCTGCAACCTGCATTTATAGTGTTAAATTTCAGGGTAAGAGAAAGTCGTGTGAGTGACACACCAGATTATTTATTTTATTTTATTTATTTTTATTTTATTTTTTCTCCGCTCGTAAATCGTAGTACTCAATGAGATGCCCACAGATGACCTTGGAACAGCATACTTGAGAATTTTTATGGATCGTCAATAAAGTTTACGGATTTTAACTTAATTTTACTGATTTACGGATTGACATGATTTTTTTAAGATGCTTGCCGAAAAAGATTTTAGCATGTGAAAAGGAACTATCTTACTCAAGAATGAAAGTGTATAAAGTTCGAATTACGTTGTTAGTGTGCTAAAATGCAGCAGAAACACGCACGCTCAAGTTTCTTGTGATCGGCCCTCGTAAAAAGCCACGTGATTTTGCAAAGGTGTTTCCTTGCTTATTTCAAATGATTTCTTAATTATTTACTTGTTTAATAGAGTACACATTAGGGTAATACACATATTTAAAGATATAAGAAATATTTCTTTGCATATTGTGATTGGTCGGCGATTTTGATACATTTTTGGGACTCTTATAATCCGGTAAAATCAGTAATCCGGTAATGTCTATTTCCCACCTATACCGGATTATTGATGCTTCGCTGTATGACTAAACGGGTTGTATTTCCTGTAGAGATGTCAATTCGCATCGAAAATGAACATGATTTTTTAAAGTGAATCTTTTTTTTTTCAGATTAAGCAATAGTTCAACTAAGAAACATTGTAACTAAGCACAATAGCAGATTTTGGGACTCAGAAAATCGCCATGAAATACAAGAAGACGAAGAAAAAAATTCCAAAAATCAGCTATCATGAGCTTTATCGTGAGATTCATCCACATGAATATTACAGACTCTTCTGTGACGACAAATATTTTTCTGACGACTAATCATAGAAGAGAAGTTATGCATATTCTATAAACACAATTTTCATACAATTATCTTAAATAATTATTATCTTGGATCAAATTGTTTTAAAGAAATTTTAGAAAAAGGAATTTAAAGCTTATCTAGTGATGTATTATATCCCATTAAAATGTTTAATTTGCAGCTCCCCCTTTATTATTAAAAAGTATAGTTTTACATGTATGTACAAAATTATTAAGTTTCAAATTAATAACATTCTGATCACCAAATTGTCATCAAATACAGCGATACCAAACTCTTGTTTTCCTATTCTTATGACTTGTAACAAAATACTTACCGGAAATTTTATACAGGTATAATAATTGGTTTATTGATACTCTACACCGGCTATGAACAGGAGACTAATGGGCAATTATTAACGTGTAATTCTTTTTGTCCGAAACTTTTACATATAATGAAAAATAATAAAGTTCGGAAAGAAATGGGGATTAAGTTTCCTTTAAAAGTAAATAACAAACTAAGTGTGTAATATAACTACCAAAACAGGGGCATCATAATGTTCTAGTTATTACAGAAAAATAATCGGTTTATAAACTTAAATTTTATTTATTACTGTGATATAATATGTGATAAAGTAATCGCATATATGTATATTTTTAAATTTTTCTATTTAATTTTAATTTTAATCTATTTTAACCTTTATAAAATAATTTACACGTGTATTCAATGTAATTTTTAATAATCGCTGCATTCTCTCTCTTAATCAATAAAATAAAAAATATAAAAGGGGAAAAAAAATCTCATTTCAAGAAAAATGTATCTTATGAGAACGTCTTCTAAAAAACGCCAGGTGGTTTATTTCATTCTAGAATCTTCTCAAATAATAATCTAATTTATGCAATATCGTTGTGCAGAATATCGCATCGGAAATTATTTTGTAAGTTATACGTTAAATTGGAGAGAAAGTGGAATTGGTTAAATTATATTGTAGTAATTATATTACATTGCACTATTGTTTTTATTAAAGATTCATGTTGATTAAATTATACTGTGATCGCCACCTTTAAACAATATTAAGTTTTATAATATATGTCTTTCGTTTAAGAAAAATAATATGCTCAGTAGAAAATAAAAATATATATTATGCTTAAATAAAAATGTAGTAAAAAATTAAAAATATATATATTAATTTCTACAAATGAATGAAACATATTTTTATTAAATGAAAGTATTTTAATATTTAGAAGGCTTTTAAAGTTATCTTCAATGTGTGGATAAGATAAATAATTTTAGATGGATTCTAAAAAAAAAGAAGAAGAAGAAGAAAACAGTAGGAAAAAATAAATATAATTTTGTCCATTTTTAATACTTTCCATCAAAATTGGTAAGTGATAAATATTAATGAAATTTCTTGAAACTGATATATATTATTCAAATTCAATATCGCATGTTTCCTAACGAAAATGCAGTAAACACCACCAATGGTTTGTAAACAGGGATACCCAAAAGTATTCCAAAGCATTGGGTTCTAAATAAGTTGTTTACTTAAACAATATTTTAATACTTTTATTTTGCGCAAATTTTAGTTAAATTAACTCGAAATACAAAGGATTTAAAATTATTCCTAATACTGTTTTACCATCTAGAAATGTTTAGATTAGAAATTCTCGATCATTTTTTCTATTCAATTCATTGGCTTACCTTATACGCATATCTTCAAAATCTATATTTCTAGTTTAGAGATTCAGAAAATGACTATTTATTGGTTCTGGATGAAGGCGGTATATATATATTCATCATTTAAAATTCCAATTTTCAATTCATGAATTTTCTTTCTTTTTTTTCCTTTTATCGGGTTTTTTTGGTAATTTTATCCTTTTCTCTTTTCTATAAAATCTTGACTGTTTCTATTACTTTAATAGTTTTTGCAAACTATTGTCTCATCGTTAGGCTTATGTGTTATGTTTGTGTCATTTCTCTTCTGCGTAAGTACTTTATCTTGTTTTTACTAATCAGTAGTACTCAAAATAAATTATCACCGTGACAATAATTTTATTCGAAATAAATCTCATTTAAAATTTAATTATATGTTGGTATTTTCATCCATCTTTTGTTTGCTCAGTATTACAAAGGTATTAAATTATTCAAATTATATATATACATACATTTATCTCAGTGTAAGTTTAATTTTGGGTAATATGTTACAAAATTTCATCTTGTCTGTTAAATATTTTGTATGAAAATGTATTGTACATTTATTCTCTTAATTAGGTGAATTTCACGAGATATATACTGTTAAGAACTATTGTATTTTTCCTTAAGGGCCCTCTTCACTCACCGCCGCCGGAAGCCGAAGCTAATGCTATTCTATGGAAATTTTTTCTTTACAAATAATTTATTAACTAATGCTAATTTTTAAATTCTGTTTTCACATCCTGAAAATTCCCAGTTGTTAAATTGACGGACCTTTGTTAAAAAATTATTTTTTTAATTTTTTATATTTTATTTTGAGGCTGCAAAATACGATTTTTCAATATGTGAATTTTTTTCATTTTTTCATTTTGCAATTTCAAAATAAAAAATTAAAAATTAAAAAAAAAGACATTTTTAAAAAAGGTCCGTCAATTTAACAGTTGGGAATTTTCTGAATGTGTAAACAGAATTGAAAAATATTTATTAGTTAACAAGCTATTTGTAAAGAAAATTTCCCCATAGAATAACATTGGCTCGGGCTTCCGGCGACGGTAAGTGAAGAGGACCGTTAAATACATTAATTCGTGATAAAATTGTATCAAAACGATAAACAAATGTATCTTTACACAATTTTATTAAGTATAGTTTGTAATTCAACATTACTAAGTCAAAGCTAAAATAAATAAACATCTTACAAAAATAAATAGTTTATTCGAAACAAATTAAACAAACAATCTTACCTGTGGGAAATATCGTGTTACGGGCATTCGGAGTCTCTCCAAAGCCTCCATGGCAGACCTTCGAACGGGAGGTCTGTGTAGGAAATACCGGGGATCGTATGGAACGACTCGGCTGTACACCATCTGTGAGTGGCAGAGTTCCGAAGAAACAGATAGGATAAAGAGTAACAGGAACATGACTGAATTTACAGCTATAAATAAAAGAAAAATATATGGTCGAAAATTATTATTATTATTACATGTAGTTATTATAAGTTATATTTCAAATAATTTGCAATTTTTGATGAAGAAACGGTATTAGGAATGTCATAAAAAATTTAAATTGAAACTAGATTTTTCTTTTTTTCTTTTTTTATTCATTTCACTAATGATGCACTGAGAAAAAACATATATATACCGCTTTCTTCTAGAATGAATAAGTGGCCAGTTTCTAAATCCCTAAACTAAAAATATAGATTTGCGAGCTATGCGTATATGGCACACCAATAAGCTGAATAGACGAAATGGTCGAGAATTTCTAGTCTATCCATTTCTAGATGGTGAGAAAATATTTTGAACATTCTGAATATTCTGAATCCTTTGTATTGTGAGACATTCTCGCTTGATTTTTAGAATTGGGTCATAAACCAAGATTATGGTTGCTAAAACCCGCCTCTTGTATTCACATTTATTTACAGAGATTTTTAAATAAGTTTGACCTCGATAATATAGGCAAACACTCTAGAATTCTAATAGGGGTTTCTAGAACTCACTTTCAAAAAGACTAGAATTTATAAGGATGACATGGAACTATTCTTACAAGAGCCACAATCTAGATTCTAGATGTCAGTTACAAAATTTTTTCTCTGTATGTTCAAAAATGTACTTCTTCATTATATGTAATAAATATAATATTTGTAACGTTGCATAAACATTGTACAGAGAAAAAAAATTTCTGTTTATTTGAAAGGATTACAAAATTAATATTTAAATATTTACTAACATTATAAATATACTAAATAAGGGTAACGATTTTCTATCATATATCGGTACACTGAGAAAAAATTGTGTGACAGACATCTAGAATCTAAATTGTGTCTCTAGTAAATACAGTTACATGTCATCTTTATAAATTCTAGTTCCCTTCGTTAGCGAGTTCTAAAAACCAATAATAGAATTTAAGAGCATTTTCCTATATTATCGTGGTCAATCTCATTTTAAAATCTCTTCAATTAAATGCGAACTCAAGCGGCGAGTACTATAGTAACTACAATCTTTTTTTCCTATATTATCGTGGTCAATCTCATTTTAAAATATCTTCAATTAAATGCGAACTCAAGCGGCGAGTACTATAGTAACTATAATCTTTTTTTCCCTATATTATCGTGGTCAATCTCATTTTAAAATCTCTTCAATTAAATGCGAACTCAAGCGGCGAGTACTATAGTAACTATAATCTTTTTTTCCTATATTATCGTAGTCTATCTCATTTTAAAATATCTTCAATTAAATGCGAACTCAAGCGGCAAGTACTATAGTAACTATAATCTTTTTTTTTTTCCTATATTATCGTGGTCAATCTCATTTTAAAATCTCTTCAATTAAATGCGAACTCAAGCGACGAATACTATAGTAACTATAATCTTTTTTTCCTATATTATCGTGGTCAATCTCATTTTAAAATATCTTCAATTAAATGCGAACTCAAGCGGCGAGTACTGTAGTAACTATAATCTTTTTTTCCTATATTATCGTGGTCAATCTCATTTTAAAATCTCTTCAATTAAATGCGAACTCAAGAGGCGAGTACTATAGTAACTATAATCTTTGTTTGTGACTCAGTTCTAGAAAATCAAGCGAGAATTTCTCGCAATACAAAAGATTCATAACATTCATAATATTGTTTCACCATTTAGAAAAGTGTAGACTAGAAATTCTCGTTAATTTTGTCTATTCTGCTTATTGGCGTGTCTTATACGCTTAGCTCGTAAATCTATATTTCTAGTTTAGAGTATCAGGAAATGACCGCTTACTCATTCTAGATGAAAGCGGTATATATTTTTTTCTCAGTGTGCAATACATAAATTGCATAGATATTGTTTAAAGAAGCGTTACCAATAGACCAAGAACATCCCTGAAAAGTTTCTAAAAAGGTACTCTCCAATATCAGAATATTATTGGAATGCATAATTGGAACAGAATAAATAGACTAAATGCTCAATATTTATCTAAAAAATTTGTAAAAAGAAACATTCCTATATCGGAACATTATTAATATAAATAATGCTTCAAATTTCTGATTATAAATTTTAGCTTTCGATATCAATACTCTCTTTCAAGTACGAATCAGCATTAAGCGTTTATATTGTACCTCTGGGGGTCACCGAAGCGTGGAAGCCAATCCCCTCCGTGTGATGGCATGTGTCCGGACCATCCCTAGGGGTGCGTCTCAGACCGTCGTCAACTACCCATCGCGCAGTACTAGTGCAACGTTAAATCCAACCTGCCACTATTATTTATTTAATTATTTATTTTTTAAATATGTCTCCGAATATCAAGACATTATCTATAATCTATGTAGACTGCATGTTTTTACTTTCTTACTCTTTATTGTCACATAAAAAGTAAAAAATAACTGAATTCCTATAAAAGTTTTTTATAAAAGTTCTTTTTAAAATGTCATATTCATATTGCATTAGTATTAAAGTTCGTAAAGTAACAATCAAATATAATTATTTAGTTTATTTCCACTAGAAATATATTTCAAAAGCAATCTTTGAGAATATCATCGTGTAATATCATTTTCTCCGATGATTATAAATGAAACAGGCTTCATACCTGCATACGAAAGATTAACATTGCAGACATATTTGTGTTCAACAAGAATTAGAGGTTTACCGTTGTTTCCACAGTAAATTACAATGTTTGAAATTCTGTCCATTAAAACGTGTTTCTATAGCCAGTTCATCAGATATAAACTTAATACGCATTTGTCTCAATTCTCTTCGGTAACGTATTCACTAAATATTCATGACTTATTTGGAAGTGATGCAAACAAACTTAAATATTCATGGTTTAATCATCAGTACAAGTTTTATCCGTATAGACAGAGACTTGGTTTATAGGTTTAGAAACAGCTATATAATGCATTTGTGATTAATGGGTAGAAATGCAATGCCATAAAAATTAATTTAAGATTGGAAATTGAAAGACAGAGTTCTTAAATATAATATACTTTTCTAGTAAAATGGATGTAATGTTATTTACAGTTCAAGTATTTTATGATTAGTTATCTAAGAGTTTGTTATAAGTGTTTACGAAATTTATATACAACTAGCAGGTTTTCTTAGTCTCTATATTTAAAAACTTTAAATATTGCTAGTCTCAATGTGTCGCTAGTCTTTATATTAAAATGAATATTTAAATGAATTTTGAAAAAGCTTGAATCACAAATTTTTTTATTAAAAAAAAAAAAAAAAAAAAAAACCCTGAAAATTTTTTTATTAAAATTGTTTACAAAACCTTGTTTCTGACGGTTACATACAATTACTTATAGGTTTCTCTAATCTATGCCGTTGTTGCTGGTGTTATTTTGCCGCCCAACCGCTTCAGGAAGTTGGCGTTGAGGTAGGCAGACATTTTTTAGAAATACTTTGTACTGCTTATCTTGTACTGACTTCGGATTTTATATATTTTTGACTAACTGGAACTATTTAATTTAAGTTGTCAACGTCAAAATTAGTTTTTCTGTATTCCGATGCAAAATCATTATTATTATTATTGTTGTTGTTGTACCTTCCGCTTTTTAATATGTTTAGCGATTCCTGAGGGGACGGTCGAGCATAAGTACAATCGGATTATAATAATATAATAATAATAATAAGTTCAACAAACACCATCAATTTCAAAAACAGCCAGCAATTGTTTTGTGTCTAAATATTTAAGCACGATTCTCCATCAGGCTAAAAGAAACCTAATGAAAAGCCGTGATTGTTTATTTCAACACGGTTATTGAAAATGAGTAAAATATCATATAAATCGAACAAGAATATACGATGTTAATGAAATTTTTTTTAGATCTCTTTAATTAAAAGGGACGGTTCCTAAACAACAGGCCATTTATTTAGATGCAAAATAACAGTAAATTAGAATACCAAAACTAAATTAAAGAATGGTGAAAATAATTAATTTACCATTTACTTAATCTTAACCTAACATACTACGAGGATTAATAAAAATTAAGAAGTTATAAGAAAAATAAAAGATTATTTGTTAACAATAGTCAGAATATATTAAAGAAATTTAAAGGAATATTTTCCAGCTACTTTTTCACGTAATCACCATATATATTTAGGTACATATCTGAATGCATGATCAACTTAATAGCCTGGTTTGGTAGAAATCACGTCTTTACCCATTGCGCCATTTCTCGGCAGATGTTTATACATGATTTTCTGATTAGAACCTTAATTCGGATAAATAGACTTTTGATTTCAGAGGCCCAATTTGGGCTGTATGTGGGGAGGTGCCAGATTCAGATTTCTTGATCTTTTGCAGCAGTTTTTGTGTTCGATAAGTAGATGAGCCTTATCCAATATTTGGCACCAATCGACTTTTTTCCTTTTTCGAAAATGAAGGACATTTATTTGGAGAGCAGTTCTCTCTAGACAGCGGTGCGAATAAAAACAATTGCTGAAAATTGACTCAGTGGGAAAGGACGTGATTCCTACGAAGCCGGGTTAAACAACTTGTCCTGCGTTTAGATAATTGCCTAATTAGATTTGGTAATTACACAGAAAAGTTATTAACAAGAAGGTCTTTCAATTCATTTTTGTATTCTCTGTCTATTGTAAATTATAAATTTTTATTTCCCCCTGTAACTTTTTTTTTTTTTTTTTTTTTTTTTTTTTATTCGTCCTTGTTATACTAAGTAATTTTATTGGGAATATGTTTAAAACAAATCAGAAGAAAATTTGTATGAACGTACATTAAAACCTATTAAACGTATTTTCGTATTTTTTAAACTACTCTTCGATTTAAAATATAACTACTATGACCAATATTGCCATATAATTAATGTAATCGATCCTTCAGGCCATGAAATTAAAATTTGAATATGAATTAAATTAACTTATATAAATATTTTATTATTATTATTATTATTCAAATAATCATCTATTTAAACATCTTAGGAAATAGTTTTAAAAACTAGAGGATGATCTTTCGAACAAATAGAATTATAAAGGAATGTCGGTGTTTGTGATCAACAATAAAACAAAATTAGGATTAAATTACTGTTAGTTGTCTGTGAGACTATTAACAGCAGTAAAAGGTTAAGTATGACGATACATAATTATCATTTCAATAAAAAAAAGAAAAAAGTATAAAATTAAAAAAATTTCTGTAAAAAGGTTTCATAAAAGAAAAGAAATATGAGATTTATAGATATATCAAATGTTTCACAGAAAAACACTAAAATTGTCCCAGGTGGTTCTCCAAACTTTTTGTGTCTGTGCATAAAAATTTACGCTAACAAAAATTTCCATAAAGGTTTCATTATCTTACTTTCAAATCCCATAACGTAAGATATTCATTTGTTAAGACAATTCGATTAATTACAAAAGAATTTTTCAGATTGAAATGCAAATAGATTTGACATTTTAAAACCTATTCTTCATTACCCGCCCCCAAGATATCTCAACATCAATTTAATTTTACATACGGATGTTCCTATGACATTAAGATGAAAAACCTTATCTAATTTATTTGCATTTCAAAAAAACTGGCACCGCAATCGATTTCGCGGGGCTTTTGGCACATAGAAGTGCAGATAGATATGGAAAGGTCAACGAATGTTTCAGGAAAAGAATTCAGTCATGCATGAAAATGAAAACTTCATTATAGAAGTGATTTAAATACTTCGATTATTCGAACGATGGTGAAGGAAAACTTATTATTGATCCTGGAATGGAATTTTTATCTCTATTTTCTGCTCCGATGAAATCCTTATTGTTAAAAGGCGTGGGATGACAAAAGATTATAAAGAATGATAAAGTGAGTTAAGAATATTATTAAACAATATACTAAGATTATTTTTTTATTATCGTGGATAAGTTTAGTTATTTTTTTTTTCTTTAATATATACATCGAGATGTTTATATGACATTAAGACATTTTGACAAAACCTTTAATTTATTTATCGTTTCTAAAAAAAATAAGTGGCAACACAATCGAATTCTTTGAGCTTTTGATAGTTACAAATGTTGGTAGATATGGAAAGGTCAGCGTATTTTTCGGAAAAATAATTCTGTCAAGCATGAAAATGGAAACTTCGCTATAGAAGTTATTCAAATTCTTCGATTATTCGAACGACAGTGTTAATAAAAGTTATTATTGATTGTAGAATGAATTCTTTATCTCCATTTTTCTTCTCTGCTGAGAAAGTTATTGTTAAAAGCGTGGGATGAAAAAATATGATTTGTATAATGAAGGGCGTGGGTTTTAGAATATGATCTAAGAGATACTATAATATTTCTTTTATTAATGGGGTAGGTTTGAATTTGCGAGGAATTTTAGAAAGTTATACCTCATTGTATTAAAACGTTTTAAAATTTATGTTAAAACGTTTTATTTGATTAATATGAATAACTTTTAAAATCTTTATTGTGCTACATTTTGAACATCGTTCTTTTGAACATATGCTTTTTTTCTTCTTTTTTTCTTAAAGAAAATATAAAAATTTATAATAATGAAACTTTTAAAGAGTAATTTTATTGATACTGTTTTTTAACACTTGTTTTTTCCATTAAAGTTGATATTATTATTATTATTTTAATAGGATTTAATAATTTTATTATGATATTATTTTTTTTTTTATTTATTCTAAATATAAGTTATTAATTGTGATTAATTTCTCTTATTCGAGCTAAGGGATGATTTACTGCACTACTTTTACATATTTTTAATATATTTAATTTTAAAATTAAATATTTTTTAGAAAACCATTCTACATTGTTTTTTATCCGTTTTTTCCTAAAATTAATAGTGACACTTGCGTAAATACGGACTAGGACTCCTTAGAAAGACCCCCACGGAGGGCATTCCCTCCTCAGGACTAAGACCCTTGTGCAGTCAGATGCATTAGCGTGATGCCTCCAATTTCAAAATAATAAATGGATATAAAACCAGTGCTTAAAAAATGCACAATTATAAATTTTCACTATAAAAACTATCAGTTTAAGTATGATCACTTTATACTTTACATACAAGTGCATTAAAGCTTCAACAAAATCCTACATTCTTTTTACGATGCACTCATGTCTATACAACTTTTCGCGTGATTAAGTGTCGGGCCTAATTATTTCGATTCGAAACAATTGATACATAGGCACTATTTATTTTTTTTTACAATGTTATTGCTTTTCATTAATCAATATCATTTTTTAACACTTTCTAATAAAAATTGCTGTTTGTTGGGGCTTTCTAGCACAAGCCACTTTTTACATATGCTTTTGAGAACGATTTATTCTTTTGTTTATTTTCCCTAAATCTCATTTATTTATTTAAACTCTCTCTTTCTTCATTTGTGATATGTTTTGTTATTTTTTGTCTTTTTAGAACAATTACTTTTTCCCTTTTTTAATTTAATTTTATTTTATTTTGTGTGTGTGTGTATTGTTGTTGTTGTTACTATACGAATTTCTCTCAAATTAATCGTTTCTAAAGGGTCCCCCCGAAGGCAAATGCGCTGGAGTACACGTTACATAGCGTGCTGGAACAAGGCTTGATTATTCTTCCATTCCCTCACGATGAACAAACTTAATTATAAGAAAACTCTGTGGATTTTACTATTTAAAAATTATGTAAGGATTATTACACCGACAGTTTTAGTATCTACGATTTCAGATTCTGTATCAACTAAAAATCAAATCAGTTGTTTCAAACATCTTCGTTTGAAGCATTTTTGGTGTTTTAATATATTTGAGTTTATTATATTATCGCTATATTTGAGTGTAAAACTGAGGAAAGTATAGACGATTGTGGTCAAAATAAATAAATAAAGCAACAGATAAAAAAAAAAAATGTTTTAAGCATGCATAATTAAGTGATTACATATGTATGAAAATCGATTTTTTTTTCTTTTATGAATTAAAAGGAGGAAATTAAATAATAAAACATGTAGTCAATTAATATATATATATATATATCTTGGATAAAATGGAAATGACGAAATCTGTTAAACTATGTAAATATTTTAAAACAATTTTTAAATAGATTTTTTATCAGTTACATCCTTGTTGAACGTACTAAGTTTTAAATAGAACCCAAAGCCTCTATGCAGTACAGTTCAGTAATGGCTACAAGAATAATGATGGTTGATGGTTGGGTTTTACGTCACACTAATGCTGCGCATATGAGCAATTGGCGACGGTCTGGGACACACCCCTAGAGGTGGTCCGGAGACATGCCATCACAATTTCGATCCTCCACGGAAGGGGTGGCTCTCCCGCTTCGGTGACCCCCAGAGGTAAAATTTTTGATGGGAACATGAAGGACATTGCTGCCACGACAGATTTTACGTGCCCCAGCCACCATTAGTGTACACGACGGTCTTTGGCCGGCTCGAGTACCGAACCCACAATCTTTCAATTATGAGGCCGGCGCTCTACCGACTGGGCTACCGCGGCCCTGGCTACAAGAATGAATGATAATTAAATAAGTATGATATTAGGATATAAATTAGTTCAATGTTAATATTAATAAATAATGATGAAGACAAAGAAAACAAAAACTAGTTTAACTTCAAAAGTACCATAAAAAATATTCCAATTTAATTTGTTATTTAATATATATATATATACATAAATTATTTCTAATTAAAATTGCAACTTTTTAACACTAGACTGTTATTTATCGGTCAATTTGTATAATTCGATTTTATTTCACAGCCTTATATCAAACAGTAGATTTGATAATCCGATATGTAAGTACTCGGTTATTCCGATAACTCGACAAAATTATTCGTATGGTTGTCCTAAAGACAGTGGCGGATCCAGAACTTGACTTTTTTTTTTTTTTTTTTTTTTTTTTTTCGGGGGGGGGGGGGGGGCTAAGATTCTTCAAAGTGTTATTCTAGACCAATAAAAAATTTACAATTGCAATATTCAATTGTGAATGTCAGTGCTTTGGGGGGGCTTCAGTCCCCTAGCCCCCCCCCCCCTTAAATCCGCCACTGCCTAAAGATAATCTGAACTTTGCTATATCTTGGTGTATGGACATATCTTTGCAGAAGCTGGTATAGATAGATTATTGTGCCTGATTTAAAATTTTTTCGACTTTAAAGATGATTTTTCTAATAAATATAAAAATGAAGGTAAGATTGCCTAAGTTTAGGTAGCCCATATTCTGTTTTTCAAAGAGATAAAAAAAATATGGGATGAACAGTAAAGGTAAAATTCCTCTTGTTAAGAATGATATCATTAACATTTTATAGCTGCATGTTTGGACGCTTTTTTTTTTTTTTTTTGGCAGAGGGGGGGGGAGGGGGGAGGTGTTAGGTGGAGAGGATTAAGAATTTAGATGATTTTAAAACTGTTACTATTTAGAAAGTATCAGAAAATATTAGTGATTTAAGAAAAACCTAGAAATTGCAAATTCACCTCCCAAAAAACTGTAAGCGTTGATTAGGAAATTAAAACTATTTTAGATTACACCAAATTAAGTCAATATATTTTAAAATCCTCGTGGAATGTCGAATTATCGACTCTTCACTATATTACAATTAAACTTATGATACCATAGAAATAAAGAAAATGTAAGCGAACATTTCTTCTTCTTCTTTTTTTTTTTTTTTTTTTTTTTTTTTGAGTTTAAGAATAGCAGTAAAACTGTAGCTTATGGCATAATTAACAAACACATTTTACATTGTCATATTTTAGAAATTTGTAATTACATTATGGAAATAAAACTTAACTTTGTACCAAAAACAATTTTTAAATGAATTTGGCATTAAAAGTTTCAATACAAAATTTTGAAATTTTATATATAAATACAATAAAATATCGCTAACATATTGGGAAAACGTCGAGAACAATATTTGTCGTAGCCGACAGTTAATCGTGTGAGAATCAGAATTCCACATTACCTAACGTATTAATTTTAATTACGTTTTCACATTCAAGAAAGTATCAACCGTAAAATTAACTCTTGTGTTTCAAAATTGGATTTTTTTTTCTTTATAATGAAAAATGCGATATGCAAACTAAGTGTATTTTTTGAAATAAAAGGCAAAGTATCATTGTTAATAGTTTTTAATGTGTAAGAGGATTAGTAACTCGGATTGCATATTTCTTTATAGAATTAACATGGTATTTGACTATCGAGGATGGCAAGATGATGTGTCACCTTAAAACGATTAATTAATTTTTGCACTTATATATATATATATTTATATATATATATATATATATATTTATTTATTTATTTATTTATTGAAAACCTTTTCAAACATTGAATAGATGAAAACAAGAAACATTGAGAAAGATGAAACGGATATATATATTGATCAATCAATTAATTTCACATTAATTTTAATTAAATACAATAAAAAACTAAATACAATTAATAAAAATTAACATGAAATATTTTGAATTTTTAACCCATTAATGCCTAATGTTCCTTTTTAGGGACGGTTCAAAAGATGCGCCTCAATTTTATATAAATAAACATTTCAACTTTAAAATTGTACTAATTTACTCTTATGCTTAACAAAAACAAAAGAAAATATTAGTAAAATTTTACCAATTATACCAATACAATTTTACTAATTCAATTGATATAATTTTACCGTCCCTGAAAAGGGAAACTAGGCATTAATGAGTTAAATATATATATATATATATATATATATATACTATTTACCAGTTAATCATTAAATTTCAATTAATAAACAATTTTATATGTAACAAACCAATTTATAATAAAATATAATACAATATCATAATTAGTAATTTTCTATTTTTAATACACTTCAAATTTCAATGAAAATCCTAATAACGTCCAGAAAATTCTGAAATATATATATATATATATATAATTTTGAGATTATCTTACGCTACGATACAATATTACGATAATTATTAAATCTAAAAAATAATAATAATAAATAATTTTTAGAAATTGAAATGAAATATTATTATTATTATTATTATTATTATTATTATTTGTAATAAAAATATTTAAATTGTGACTATTTTTTTTTTTTTCTGTTAATAGTGCTATAGCTTCAATATTAAATAACATAACTTACTTAATTTTTATAGCATAGAAAATTTTTATTAAGTTTAAATTTTTTATACAAAATTTATATCTTTAAATGATACAATTTTTTTAAAAATCTAAATACAAATTTGTAAAACATAAATAATAAACAAAAGCTTCATTATATTATTTATCTTTTATAATAAAATGCAGCTGCAGACATTTTTAGAAATGTTTTCCACTATGCATTAAAGGAAAAAGCACATAATATACTTAATAGAAGTAAGTAGAAGAAATAGTTTAACTCAATTAAATTACTTATTTAATGAAAAATTACCTGTATTGCATTAAAATCATGTTTTAAAATTAATTATTAAAATAATAAATAATAAATAAAAATGCCTTAACAGTAACATCTATTCAACTTCATCTGTTTAAAGAAATATAGCATTTAACATAAAAAAATATTATACACATATAAATTTTAATTTACTAAAAAAATTTTATTTAGAAATACATATGAATATCAATAAACACGTGCTATTAAAATATAAACAACAAACATAAACAATATTGAATTATTTACCTTTTAGGCTAAAACAGCTTTTTCTGCAATACTAATTAAATCTAACACCACGGGTGTTATCAGCGTCAGTATAGAGCAGTCAATGGTCAGAAAATGTGAAATGCTTCTCTCAAACGCGCTCGCTTTTATATTCTCCTTTAGACCCTACATACGCCCACGCATATTCGATCGATTTTTCAGTAGCCCCCTTTCACTCCGCCGGACTACGCATGCTCTAATGACGTTTCACAACTTCTCCCCTTCCCTTTCCCCCTTCTCCCCTTCTACTAGTTGACATTTTCACAGCGGGTTACTTAGCATGAATGGAAAGTGTTCAGAACCTTAAAAATGTTCATGAAAGCTTTATTTCTAGAATTAAAAAAAAAAAAAAAAAAAAAATGTATATTAATATATTTAAATGCGCGTAATTATTGTGTATATTTTGAAAAATATATTCGTAAAATTTCATAGAAATATATTGACTTTTTAATTATTTTAGGAACATTCTACCGTTTTTGAATTCTTCGAGATAAGTAAGGGAACATATTTTTAAGTACCTAATAAAACAATTAAAAAATTCATATTTATAGTGTTTTTTTTTTTTTTTTAATGGGGCGGTGGATTTTATTTTGAAAGGAAAAAACAAAATCATTGATTACAGAGAAGATGATGTTACAATATTCTGATTAAAAACTAAAAAATGTCCTTTATTTTATTTAATTAATTAATTAATTTATTATTATTATTATTATTATTATTTTAAGAAAACATTTCATTTTAAATTTAAAAACAAATAGATATTAATAAAAATAATTACAAAGCTAACATTAATATTAACAAATGTTGAAACAAGTACAATAAATGTAATATTTTTAATATTATTTGTTATTATTTTTTTTTTCTAGATGTTTAAATTTATATAATATTACGATATAATACAAGAGATTATTTTATATATTTTTTGTCGCCTTTATTTTATTTATTTATTTATTTGTTTATTTTTACATTACTAATAATAATAAATTAAAATGTGACAATTTAAGCACCTATATACGTACTTTGAAAATTTATTTTAAACATGTGAGAAAACTATTGAATTAATTGGAACAACATTAAATGGTTTAACACTTTTAATCCAAATATTTTATATGTATCGTGGGTTATGGGATACGGTGTAAAACGGTATCCAATATTATTGAGTAATCTTTGAAAACGGATGTTGTAAAAAATTCAAGCTTGAGCTACAGAGGAGAATAAAGGCTATCAAAGAAAACAATTTTCTACAAAATTCTGAGTCAGATATCTAATTACTCAGATTCACTTAAGCAATTGGAAATTTTTTCTAATACATGTGAACATTAACGGTAATATCTGCGACTTTTTTTCAATTATATATGATTGATTTTAATATTCATGGATATAAATTTTAAAAATAATTAAAAAAAAGACAGGGTGCATAGCAAGTTTAAATTTTCGTCTAGTTTAAAGTGTTATACTGGTAAAAGCTGAATTTTATGTGGGATTTGTAAGAATATAAATTTTATCCCTAACCCTTAATATTATTATTATTTACGTAATTTTTTAAGCATTATTTCAGTGTAGGCTAAAATTTCTATCGAGTGGGTGGGTTATCGCCCTAGTGCTGTACGTTATGGGCGACTGGTGACGGTCGCTATAATTTCGATGATGAAAACAATAGTTTTCTCTCATTATTAGCTTGAAAAGGTAAAATAAAGCTTCTTTGTATAATGAGTAATGAAAAAACAAAGCATTACTAATACAGAATATGAACATAAATTTGGTTATGTTATTAATAAATTTGTTTTAATCTTTTTTTTTTTTTTTTTTTTTTTTTTTTTTAATTTTGTGAATTTTAAAAAATTTCAAATAAACAATAAATAAGTCCATAAATATCGATTTTTATTATTTTAAAAAAGTTGTCCTACACTTTTTTAATCAATTGTGGTCCTTTTTATCTGAATTATTATAGATAATAATAGCAGAAACGTATTAAAAATTTATCTTATTTTTATTTTATTTTATTTGTTTATTTATTTACTCGTTTATAGTATCATATATGTATTGCACATTTTTTATTTTGTTTATAACTTATTTGTTGCTATAAAGAGTATTTCTTAAGTTTGTTGAAATTATATTAAAACAATGAAATAAATAATATATATGTATATATATATATATAAGCATCCATGTTAAGTACACAATAAGGATGTCTTTTATCAAATTAAATCAATATAATTTTTGGATCATCCAATTTCGATTCAAATAAATTCGTAAAAATATTAACAATCTCCATATGTTTTATTTAACTTTTGACATTTAAAGTATGTTATCTTAGAAATCAGGAATTGACTATCCGAAAAGAAATGCATCATATGTTTTGATAAGTAAATCATTGGATTAAAAGTATAAATTTACTATATTTGTAAACTTTTCCTTCTACCATTACAGATATTCTTTTAACTGTTTCTTTTCTTTTCTTTTCTTTTTTTTTTTTTTTTTTTTAACTATTAAGTGTTTGTCGGAGCTAATGTTAATTTTATTCTTTCCTGACTTTAGTTAATGTTTAAATTCTTAAATAAAACGTCGATAATTATCCAGAACTTAGCGATTTCATTCTGAAACAGCATTAATTTTAGGCAGTTTTTTTTTTTTTTTTTTTTTTTTTCCATGTATAAAACTTTCTAATAAAATAATGCAAATTTCCGTTTTAAAAAATGCCTTTAATTTTTTCCTATATATTTTGTACACCAGATGTTGTTACAAAATTTGAACTAATTAAAATTAATTAGCCTTACCTTAATATAAATAAAAGTGTTTGTATGTGAGTGTGTGGGTGTGTGGATATGCTTTCCATCTCCTCTCAAAACACTGAACTGATTTGAACCACACTTGACACAATTACTGCTTATGACCAGGGTTGAAGTACTGTAGGTGTTTTAAATTTCTAGCGCATTTGCAATGGGAGGGAGGAAAAAAAAAACTCCCGAAAATTGTATTTTTGTATGATTTCTACAGTAATGATGTAGCTGGAAACGTTAAATTTGGTATGTAAGCTATTTCTAATGCATATACTCTTCCTATGTAGAGGTTTTTAAAAATTCAAAATTAGAAAGTGATGAAAAGTTTTATAAAGAAAAGAAAAAAATCTAAAATTATGCTATTTCAAAATTTCATGCATGTGATTTAAAACATTTTGTTGCGAATGTTTGAAAATGACGTAGTGTTAAAAAAAAAAAAAAAAAAAAAAGAGAGAGAGAGAGAGAGAGAAGTTTCCGTAGAAGCGGATAAAGCCATCTAGTTTATTTATTAAAGATTAAAGAATTAAACTTCGTTTTTCCTTCCTATTTGAAAGGATTATATATAAAATTTTACACATATTAGACAAAAATTTTAGGGATAATTTTATTTTTTTTTTTTACTAAAAGGAAAAAAAAAAAAAAAAAAGAAAGAAAGAAATAAAGAAAATAAAATTGCTTGTAAATAAAATTAATTTATTTCATTGTAAAATTACTTCCTGCCTAATATTTCACACTAGGGGTGAGTTGTTAAAAGGTTGTTTATAGTGTGTGTTAGTTAATATGTTCCTTTTTAGTGCCCAATAGTTTTTTCTAACTCTCTCTCTCTCTCTCTCTCTCTCTCTCTCTACGGTGGGTGATATGGTATTGCTGTCAGTTTGCTATTATTTCGAATATTGTTTAATTTTTATGAGAGCGAATTATATATGTATACTATATAGTGAAAAATACAGATTTTTATTATAAAATTGTATTGTTTTATTAAAAAATTTTCATATTTGATTTTTCTTAAATTAATTAACATAATAATTAAAAAAAAAGTATTCTGTGTTACATTTCCTCAGTGTAAGTGCGGCCCACCAGTGGCCGAGCGATCCTGCACTCGAAGTTGGTAGACGTGAGGTGCCAGGTTTGGTCCCATGTTACGCTCGTCAGCCTAGCCGTTCGGAGTTCTCCCTGGTTTTCTCCGAAACTCGCGTAAATACGGGCTAGGACCCATTAGAAAGACCCCCACGGAGGACGCTCTCCATCAGGCCTAAGACCCTAGAGTAGTCAATCGGCCTTACTCCCAAACACACACCTTTGTGTAAATGCTTGTTTATGGCGCTGCGTATTTAAATGGCATATTTTTCTCCCCTAAATTATACAATCCATTGGGAGTGTTGTAAAGAATCTCATTTAATTCACATCGATGTCAATCAAATATCATTGACATCATTACCATAGTCGACCATTTTCAATACATTGCTGGATGAGTTTCTACACCACATTTTTCCATTCTTTTCTATTACGTACTTTAACCATACAATGAACTCTAATTTTTTTTTAATTTCGACCCTTTATCTTATATGGGATCATCTTCTAGATTGTTTGACATCTCTAGTAGGGTGTTTATAGGTCCTTTCCTTGTTTTCCTTTAATCCTTTCAGGGGCGCCGCCGGTTGCATAGTGCAACCGCAATTTTAATTCCAAATTGCAACAACTAGACCCGGAATTTTTTTTATAAAATTTTATGTTATAACTTAGAGCAATAACTTCATTTATTTCTTCTTTTCTAATATTGTTGCTAAATTCTGGTAGCTTTTGATTTTAAATGAATAAATTTGTTTGCCCCTGAAATGGTTAAAATGTGTAGATCATTTTCTTTTTAGAAACTTATTTCTTTCTATAATGTCAAACATTTTAGTTTGAATTTTGATCCAGACGACCAAATGAAAATTATTGAAGCATGGAATCGGCCGATATGTGGCCGATTGGTGGACACCAACTTATATTAAGTTGCAGCTTAGTATAAAATTTCAAGAAATTATGTGCATTTGTTTTCGATCAATTGCCGCACACACTGGGACAGACATGCTGACCAAGAGACAGACAGACTTTTTTTAAATGGTTAAATCGTGTTTAGGGCATCTCAGAACAAGAACATCCATGGGAAACTGGAATTGGGAAATTTTTACAAATCCAAAACTTTGTTTTTATGAATATGGAAAAAAGTAAAAACATGTGCTGTGTTTGAATAAATAAAGAAAAAAAAATGGATAAATTTCAATGATGCGGGAAAAAAAAAAAAAGTTATTTCGTAATATTGAGTCCTTTTAAGTAAGGATTTTTAAACATTTTAATGTCTTCATCATTTTTATCTTTGTCTGTAAAAAAATAAATGAATAAAATAAAATAAATAAATAAATAAATAAATAATATATTCAACGAATAAGGTTGAAAGTAATTAAAAGAATTATGTTAAAAATAAATTAAATAATTACTAAAAGAAAAATCAATAAACTTCGATCATGTTATAAAACTTTAAAGATTTTATTATGGTCAATGAAATGTTTTTTCTCCAAGTATGCCTGTAAAACCAGTTTTACAACAAGCGTATTGCTTTTGAGTAAAAAACATTTAATTCTTTGGAACCTTGAAATATGAACGCCGCGCCGATGCGAAAGTAAAATGATTAAAATCAAATTAAATTAATAATAAATGGATATTATAAAATTCCTATGTAAATTACCATCTTAAAGTTCAGAAATTTTACATATGTATGTATTAAAATATAACAAAAATACGCATATTAAAATTTCTTCAAAACTATTTAAATTGAAAAACAAAAATCTAAATTTTAATTATTTTAGATTATTTTTAATACCACAGCTTACTAATTTAATAATTTTTCCTTTCAATTTTTCTTGTTAAATATTTGTTCTGAACATATTATGTATTATTTTGGAAATCCATTGACAGTATAATTTATAAGAAATCTTATGACATTTGAATAATGAAATAACTTGCGAATTTCAGCTTTTTCAAAACCATTTGTTTTGAAGTCTAAATTAAGACGGGGACAAAAATGGATACACAAATAAAGTTGTAAGTTTATAAAGTGTATTCCATATAAATTTTGTAATATTTAGTCTATATTTTAACTGAATTATTATAATACTACCAAACCCGTGCGAAACGTTCGCATTTTCTTTTCTTATTTACCTTTAAAATTTGAAACTTATAAACCTTACGCCAACTTTCCCACACTATTTTAATTTTAATTCATCAGAAGCGAAATTATTATTAGAAACAAATTAATATTGTGGGATGAAATGCTAATGATTATCAAACTAATATCATTCCCGAAAGGCTTGAAAATCATGTTTGGCGACCTAATTTTCATACTTCACGAGGCAGGAGAAATTTAGTATAGGACTATTTTTAAAATACACATAGTGATTTTTAAAATGGCGACCGGGGTCGCTATGGGTTTAACCCATGGCGATTTTAAAAATTTTGTCACCATTTTGGCGATAAATTTTTATTAATTTATTTATTCTGGCATAATTTTGTGTTAAAAAACTTAGTACCTATTTTGATTATACTTTTTATTATTGCGTTTTTCAGTCAGTTTATGACAAAAGTTCATATGGCGCTTATATCCTTAAAATATTGCTGGATTTAAAATGACGGTTGCAGAGAATGTAAAAATGCAACTTTTAAAAACACATTTTTCTATAAAATGATCTCATCAAACAAATGTCGTCATTTTTTTTTTTTTAATTAGATAACTGAACTGAGTCCGCGTGATTAAATATTGCTTATGTATTATTATTTATCCTCGCTTATTTAATTAAGTCACTATCGTATCGTTTCTAAAAAAAATAATAATAATCGTAACTGGACCACGTTAGAGAAATATTATATAAATTAATAGCCGAAACGTGTTAAAAGAGTACCTTTTTATTTTTATTTTTTGTTGTTTTTTTAACTACTTGTTTAAATTACCATATGAGCCCTACATGGCCGAGTGATTATGTTCCCATACTGCCAATCGCCTTCGAGCGTAAGAGAGTGGGTTCGATTCCCGTTCTGGCTGTGGGTGCTTTCCTAATTCTTCGTATTGTAATTGTAATTATGTCATGTGCTATCTGGCGAAGATTTACAAGCGAACTTCGAGTCAAGCATACAAATCTGATGTATATGTGTTATCAATAAACAAGCAAACAAACAAAGTACCATGTATGTATTATGCATAATTTCTTTTTATTATGAGTTATGTTGCAATAAAATATTTTTCTCAAGACAATTTCAGTTAGATTAAAATAATGATATGAATAAACAAATAAATATTTATTTATTTATGTATACCCATGTTAACTATAGAATAAGGACATCCTTTACTATTAAACTGAATTAATATAATTTAAAAAATTTCAATTTTGATTCGAATAAATATAAAAAAAAAATAACAATCAATAAACATTGAATGCCCGAAAACAATTGTATTATACGTTTTGATATATATACCATTAGATTTAAAGTGTAAACTTAATATATTTGAATTACGAGTAACTCTATTTTATTCTAATATTACACCTATTATTATAAAGATTATTTTTAAACTATGGAATGTCTGTCGGAGCTAATGCTACATTTACACTTTCAAGACTTTAGTTAATTTTTAAAATCTTTAATAAAATTTCTATTTATAACTTATTGAGTTTTATTCTGAAACAGTTATAGTTTTAGGTATTTTTTTTTTTTTCCATTCATGTATAAAACTGCTAAATAAACTAATGAGAATTTTAACTTAAAAATCACCTTTCATTTTCCTCTATAGATTTTATAAACAGGGTGTTGCAAAATTTGTATTAATTTAAATTAATTAGTATTATTCAGTATAAAATTCATCTCTGCTTTTTCCTTCCTATCGAAAAAGACTACAGAATTTTACATATATTTGACCAGATTTTGTTTAGGAATAGTTTTGTTTTCAAAAAGGAAAAATGTGGAGGGACTCCACTCAACTTTTCGAACATTAAGTAATTAACGGTTGTATAAAAAAATTAAAGTTAGAAAAGTCGTTAAATAAACAAAAGAAAAAATTATAATAGGGTGTGTGAATATTTCTTCCCTAATACAATATTATTTAATTTAACGCTGTTGCACTTCAAATAATTTGAGTCTATAGGTAAGCTGACCAGACGTCCTCGAATCCCAAGAACAGTTCTCGAAGACTGCCTTCGTCCTCAAAAATTTAGAACACATTCGAGGACGCTGGTTATGAAGTTATTAATTTTTTATCATAATAATTTATTATATGCATAATAAATAAGTTGAAGTAAGTTCTTTCAAGTACTTCATACATAAAAATTACTAAAATTTTTACAATATAAGGTGATTTATTTATTTTGTCCTCGAAATTCGAGGATACCGCCATATTTGTCCTCAAATTCAATTAAAAAAAATCTGGTCGCCTTATCCATAGGTCATAAAGTTATAGAATTTTTCTTTGTGTTTTGTGTCCCTGTAAAATTCTTTAGGTGCTAAATTCAACAAAATCTATGCAGTTCGTGTGACTGTGTCCTGTAACATGAATATAAATTTAAAGCTTAATCTAATAAGGCATTAAGACGCTATCGCACTTTGAATAATTTCAGCTCACAGGCCATATTGATAAAGAATTTTTCATCGTTTCCCTGTAAAAAAATTATAAAATCTAGATTCAATAAAATCTATGTAGTTTATGACACGACAACCTATAACATATATATAACCAACTTTCAGCTCATTCGAACCAAGTATTTAAACGCTATCGTGTTCACTCACACACACTCATACATACATCATCGTAAAAATAGAAAAAAAAAATTAACTCAGGGCACTTCAAAATGTATATGATACATCAAGTCTCAGAACCGAATTTTTGTCATGATTACAACTGTTTCCTTACATATTTATATTCGGAAAGTAAAAAGATTTTTTTTTTTTTTCTTTTTAATAAATTTATTTCATTTTAAAACAACTTTATATCTGATGTTGCACACTAGGAATTCTTCGCCAAAAGTCTGTGTATATGGTGTGTCAGTTCAGATGTTTCTTTTTTAATATCAAATATCTCCTTTTTCTATATGGTGTGTAAAATGTCCTCTGTGTTGGTTTGCCGTTATTTTGGATATTACATAACTTTTATTTTACTGAATTATATATGTATACAACACAATGAAAAATAAAAATTTTTAGTGTAAGTTTATAATGTTTACACTATGTATTAAAGTTACTGCGAACAGCGTCAAATGTTTTTGTCTGCCACCACATCTCCTCGCGAACGTGAGGGTCATCAGCGTCTTGAGAGGTATAAATGTATGCCGAATAGTCCACGGAAGACATTTGTCTTGGTTTCAAATTTCTTCGACTTAATTAACGCAGTTATCAATAAAAAAACCTCGCGTTAAAAAAGGATTCTATTTGCCAACATGCAAATAGTTTTTCTTGTTACATTAATTTTCTATCTCTGACGTCACTTTTCTCAGAAAAATTAAAATGTGATCCATAGTATTAAAAAAAAAAAAAAGAAAAAGAAGAGAAAAGGAAAAAAGGAAAGAAAAGATATTATGTTGCTATCAGTAACAAAGAAATTTATCGTCTGCAAATAAATAAAAAGCATTATCTTAAACATCTTCAATAAAAAAATGGATTTAGAATTAAAATTTTTTCGTCTGCAGATTTATTTATTTATTTTTTTAATTCTACTTTCAGAAAATTAAACGTAAAAAAAAAAGAAGAAGAAGAAGAAGAAAGTAAGAAAAATAAATTTGAAAATTGGCATCCTGGAAATGCTCGAAAGAAGAAAAAAATTATTGACAATAGTGAAAATATTTCAAAATAACCGATATTTTTAAAACCACGGTAATCACGATAGCTATTTTAACTCTATCATTGCCTTAAATATATAGATAAATTATAAAATAGTGCAATAATAATAATAATAATAATAAGGAAATAATTACAATATTTACAAGAACCACATAGGTTATTTATTTTCAGTGTATCTGACTAAATCATATTCTAGAAAAAATGCGCTTTAAAAAGTTGCATTTTTACTTTTGCAGACACCATTTTAAGCCTAGCTGTTCATTAGAAATAAAGATAAAGCATTACATACTGTATTACATTAACTAAAAAAAAAAAAAAAAAAAAAAAAAAAAAATGCAACTGTAAAAAATATAGGCATTAGGGAAAAAAAAAAGTTCATAATTTCTTTAAACAAGCAATAAAAGTCTTCTAGATTGCTTCACATGCCTGTGAAGAAACACTTGTCTACCCAAGGGGAAAATAAACTATTTTACAAAATTGAATAAATGCATATAAGGATAATTTTTTAAATGTTTGAACGTTTTCAACTTTTCCATCTTTATTCGTAGGGAAAAAAAAAAAAAAAAAAAAAGTATCCATTAAAAATGCTTATAAGATACGCTTATAGGGTTGAATCAGGGTTGGGTTTTTGACGTCAAAAAGTGGTTTTTGACATGACAAAGGTTTAAACATGGTTTAAACCGTCAAAAACCTGTCATAAACCTCTATACCGTCAAAAACCTGTATTGTCAAAATTTAACATCTATAAATGAGCTAAAATCTGGTTAGAAATAGGATTTAGTAATATTTGCCATATACAAGTGAATATCTAAATATTATTCTGTTTATAAATTAAGAAATCTGAAAACAATTTGTAGATAATTTATAAAAAATTAGGTAAATATACTGGTTTAATAATCTAAGAAATATATACAAAGTATGCATACAGTTATATTTTGTATGTTTATGTTCATTTATATTAATATTTATGAAATTCTAAAATTCCGAAGTTACTTATGAATTTTCACATAAGACATGAAAACACAGGAATACTGGATTTTTTTTTTTTTTCTTTCTTTAAGTAAAACATAATATATCTGGGCAGTAAATTAATATGAATTTGAAAATAATTATATTTATAATCTACATTTATTATACTTATACTTATCATTTATTAATGAATTTTTATCTGTTTATTATTATTATTGATTGTATAAATATTTGTACCTGTTTATAGCTTGGACTATTGGTGTTCGGTGTTTTGGGAGTAAGGCTGATTGACTACTCTAGTATCTTAGGCCTAAGGGGTATTGCCCTCCGTGTGGGTCTGTCTACAGGTCCTAGTCCGTATTTATACAAGTTTCGGAGAAAAACATGAAAAACTCTGAATGGCTAGGCCAACGAGTGTGCCCTGGGATCAAACCATACACCTCACGTTTACCAGCTTTGAGCGTAGTACCACTTGGCTGCTGGTGGGCCCTACAGCTTAGACTAATAATTTTTTAAAAAATCTGTACGGGTAAATATTACATTTATTACAATTTATACATGTCCAGAAAGCATTCATATTTCTCGTGTTTCACGGTAATTATATGAATTTCAGACACAATTCAAGCTTTTTTAACATTCAGAATTATTACTTTTTCTTAAAAACTTGCAATATCAGCAGTCATTAAGAAAAAAAAAAAAAAAAAAAAGTTATATTTTTCTATAAAATATTTAAATACAAAATATTAGGCTGTGCATTTTTATTTTACTGGTTAAATACATAATACTACAAGCACAATACTAAAAAAATTGAACTATACAATGTTGTATTGCAAATAAAATGATTTGTCAATCAAAATGATCTATCAATGATATATGAATCATAAATTTTTAGAAGCCTAAAGTTTTGTTTTTATATTAATCAAAATATTATAATAATATTTCTCCAAAAACATTAATATGTATTATGTTTACCTTTTAAAACATACTGATAAATAATATCTTATTGAAAACAGCTATATTTTTAAAGTATCGCATAACTAAGTTTAACATGTGCTATATCAAGCATAGTTATAAATAAATTTCATAATAATATATAAAAGTATCACAGCATATTTTGAATGAACATAGAAATAATTCATAGTAAAATTTTAAAAGCCTAAAGTTTTGTTTTTTATATTAATCAAAATGTTGTAAAAATGTGTTTTTCAAAGAACATCATTCTATTTACTTTTCAAAAAATCCTTATGAACTATATTTTATTAAGCTAATTTTTCATACGACAATTAAATTATAAATATAGGTTTTTGACAGATTTGACATTTTTGACAAGGTGGTTTTTGACATGACGGTTTTAACCATGGTTTAAACCGTCAAAAATTGTCACGTGTCAAAAACCTGCCAACCCTGGTTGAAATATTCATCTCTTAAATAGCTTTATTTGGTTTTTCAGAACTCATACTTAAAAAGATTAAGTATATATTCATTAATTACATTAAACTAAATTTCACAAATTTAATTACATTAAACTAAATTACATTAAACTAAAAACACAAAAACATTTACTAATTGCATTTAAAAATAAATAAGATAGAAATACTAAATAAACCAATCTGCCTTTAAATAGAAGGAAGTAATCAAATTAAAATAATTTTACTTGTGCAATAATTAAGAATAAATTAAATCATTTTACGAAATTGTCTGGACTTTATTTGCAGTTTAAAAAATCAATTCATCTTTGGCTACAAAAAATGTTCTGCAAAAATTTTATTGGCGGCCTATTTTGGTATTTCAGAAATTTAAAATTAAAATATCTCTTATAGTTTAATCATAAACATTAACTGGAATTAAATGCATGCGAAAACTATTAGCTGCCTTTAATATATATATATATATATATAAATGACAATTATTAGATAAATTAAATTTTATTGAATTATATAAATGAAATCACGTTTAGATAATTTCGTTGATGCATAAAACAAAATAAATATGAGTCATCTTATAAAACTCTTCGGATATTTTCCTCCTAATACCTTTGTTTTTAAACACTTTTCCTTTTTTTCACACTTTCCTTTTTTTCGACTCTAACGACTTTAATGAAAGTTTGGAAATAAGTGGTTTTTGGAGTGCTAAATAGATTGAGCAAAAAACTGGTATAACGATTTTGATGAAAGTTTGGAGTTAAGTGTTTTTTGAGGTGCTGAATCGATTGGACATATCCTCTTCTTCAAGAAAAATTTGCATTCGATGTTAACCTTTTATTCGCTGGCTGCATCATTGGCAGAAATTTAGTTTACTCGGAAATGGATACAACGATTTTGATAAAAGTTTCGGCTTAAGTGTTATTTTGAAATGCTAAGTCGAGTAGACTTATCCTCATCTCCAGGAATATTTACATTCGATGATAACCTTTTATTCGCCGGTTGCAACATATTGCAGAAATTGAATTTACTCGGAATTGATGTATCAATTTTGATGAAAATTTTGAACTAAACGTTTTTTAGGATGCTAAATCGATTAGACTTATTTTCATCTTCAGGAAAATTCCCAATCGCGGGTGACCCTTTATCAGCTGGTTGCAAATTATAGCAGAAATATGTCTTACTTGGAAATAAATATACTAATTTTGATGAAAGTTTGGGATCAAGATTGTTATGATGTAAAAATGTCGATTGGATTTATTCTCTTACTAGGAAAATTCGAGTTTTCAGTTAAACCTTTATCCTGATGTTGCAAAATATGGCAGATATATAGATATAATGACTTTGAGAAAGGATTGAGGTTAAGTGTTTTATGGAGGTAAAAATCGATTGGATTTATCCTCATCTTCAGGAAAATTCGCATTATCTACTAACTTATCAGCCACTTGTTGAAAAATATGGCAGAATTTGGCTTTATTAGGAAACAGATATGACGATTTTAATAAAGACTTATGGTTAAAGATTTTGTTTGAGAAGACAAACCCATTTGACTTATCCTCATCTTTAGAGAAATTAGTAGTCACTGTCAGTCAACCCTCCTTCTGTCTTCTGTAAAATCATCAATTCTTGTTTTTGTTTTTTTTTAAATTAAAATAGGGTTTTTATTTAAATATTTTAATTAATTAATTAGATTTTAAAAATTAATACCTTTTGCACCAATTGTCTGTTTCAGCGTTACCAGATTTTGATTAATAAGTATACCAATTTTCGTAGCGAATGGTTGGACAATGTAATTTTGTGTTGAAAATTAAAATATAATATATATATATATATATATATATATATATATATATATATATATATATATATATATATATATGCTTGATTCAAGGTAGCTTACTGTAAAATAAATTAATAAATAAAATTCGATCATTGGATAAAATTTCAAAGCTTCTATTATGTTCTATAAAATCTCTATGTTTCTTCTCCAATTTTGCCTATAAAGCTTGTTTTGCAACAAACGTGTTGCTTTTAAAAAGAAAGGTTAGAAAGTAAAATGATTAAAAGCGAATTAAGTTGAAGTTATATTAAAACTAATTCATTAATTTCTAAAAGTAAATAAGTAAGTAAAAAATGAAATAAGTTATATTAAAAAATAAATTCATTCATTTCTAAAAATAAGTAAATTTTGATAATTACATTAACCTTAAAAAAAAAAAAAAAAGAAAAAAGAAACTATTTCTTCTCTAATTTTGCCTGTAAAACTTGTTTTACAACAAACGTATTGCTTCTGAGAAGAAACATTCAATTCTTCATATCCTGTTTTTATGAGTCAGAACGCCGGTCACAAAGTAAAATGATTAAAAGCGAATTAAGTTGAAGTTATGTTAAAAACTAATTCATTAATTTCTAAAAGTAAATATGTAAGTAAAAATTGAATTAAGTTATATTAAAAAATAAATTCATTCATTTCTAAAAATAAGTAAATTTTGATAATTTCATAAATCTTAAAAAAAAAAGTTTCTTCTCCAATTTTGCCTGTAAAACTTGTTTTACAACAAACGTATTACTTTTGAGAAGAAACATTCAATTCTTTATATCCTGTTTTGATGTGTCTAAACACCGGTCAGAACGTAAAATGATTAAAAGCGAAATAAGGTAAAGTTATATTAAAAATAAATTTATTAATTTAAAAAAAAAATAAGTAAACATATGTATATATATATATATATATATATATATATATATATATATATAAACTTTCAACATTTTATAAAATTTCAAAGCTTCTATAATGATCCATGAAATTGCCTGTAAAACGTGTTTCACAACAAACGTATTTTTGCTTTTGCGAAGAAACTTCAGTTCTTTTTATCCTGTTTTGACGAGCCTGAACGCCGGTTAAAATCTAAAATGATTAAAATTGTATTAAGCTATATTAAAAAATAAATTCATCGATTTCTAAAAATAAATAAATAAAAATAAAAAAAATTTGATAATTTCCCAAATATTCAAAAAAAAAAAAAAAAAAGAAAGAAAGAAAAAAAGATATATGTATATATACTGTTTTCTCTGCAAAAATTTGTCTCTTCTCCAATTTTGCCTGCAAAACTTGTTTTGCAACAAACGTATTGCTTTTGAAAAGAAACATTCGATTTTCTATATCCTGTTTTGATGAGTCTGAACGCCTATCAGAAAGTAAAATGATTAAAAACGAAATAAGTTAAAGTTATATTAAAAAATAAATTCATTAATTTCTAAAAATAAATTAATAAATAAAAATAAATAAACTTTCATCATTTCATATTATTCCGAGGCTTCTATAATCTATATATATAAAAAAGCAGAGTCTGTCTGTGTGTGTGTCTGTGTGTCTGTCCGCTATAGAAACCTAGGCCGTTTTACCGACCGGGACAAAATTCGGCACGGTTAATGTTTACGACCCGAGAAACACAACGCCTCAAGCGATTTTACAAAATTCGCCCCCCAAGGGGGGGGAGGGGGGGCAAAACGTAATTTCACAAATTCCTTCATATCTCAAACAAAAAAACAGATATCCGTAAAATTTTTGCTTTAAAATATAGCTAATATAAATGTCTAAAAATCGGTTTCTGGAATTTTTGAAATTCGGTCCCCAAGGGGGGCATGGGGGGGGGGCAAAACGTGATTTCACATGCGTAAAACGTGATTTCGCATAATCCTATATATCTCAAACAAAAAAAAATAGATATACGTGAAATTTTTGCTCTAAAATATAGCTAATGCAACTATCTAAAAACCAATTTCTGGAATTTTAGAAATTCAGCCCCCAGGTGGGGCAGCAAAGGGGGGGGGGCTATGGAGCAAAAACAAATAGAAATACAGTTAAGCCGTTCAAAATTGGTACAGATAGGTTTTAAAGGTCTGCAAGTCGAATGGGGATATTTTCGATCGTGTAAAGTTATTAGGAGGGGCAAGAAGGGGGGAGGGTAGGGGGGAGCAAAAAAATAAAAATAGTGTCAGATCGTTCAAAATTAGTACATAGAGGTTTTCGATACTTGCAAATCGATTGCGGATATTTTTGAATTTGTAAAATTATTAGGAGGGGTGGGTAGAGGGTGGGGCGGTAAGGGGGGGGGCTATGAGGCAAAAATAAATAGAAATACAGTTAGGCCGTTCAAAATTGGTATAGATAGGTTTAAGAAGCCTGCAAGTCGAATGGGGATATTTTTGAAAGTGTAAATTTATTAGGAGGGGCGAGGAGGGGGGAGGGGAGAGGGGGGAGGCAAAAAAATAAAAATGGAGTTAGAACGTTCAAAATTGGTTTATAGAGGTTTTCGATACTTACAAATAAATTGCGGATATTTTCGAATTTGTAAAAATTATTAGGAGGGGCGGTAAGGGGGGGCTATGGACAAAAACAAATAGAAATACAGTTAGGCCGTTCAAAATTGGTACAAACAGGTTTTAGAGGCCTGCAAGTCGAATAGGGATATTTTCGAAAGTGTAAAGTTATTAGGAGGGGCGAGAAGGGGGAGGGGAGAGGGGGGGGAATAAAAATAAAATTAGATCGTTCAAAATTGGTATATAGAGGTTTTCTATACTTACAAATCGATTGGGGATATTTTCGAATTTGTAAAATTATTAGGAGGGGCAGGAAGGGGGTTGGGCTGTAAGGGGGGGCTATGGGCAAAAACAAATAGAAATACAGTTAGGCCGTTCAAAATTGGTACAGATAGGTTTTAGAGGCCTGCAAGTCGAATGGGAATATTTCGAAAGTGTACAGTTATTAGGAGGGTCGAGAAGGGGGAGGGGAGAGGGGGGGGCAAAAAATAAAATAAAAATGGAGTTAGATCGTTCAAAATTGGTATATACAGGTTTTCGATACTTACAAATCGATTGGGGATATTTTCGAATTTGTAAAATTATTAGGAGGGGCGGTAAGGGGGGGGGTTGGGGCGTTAAGGGAGGGCTATGGGCAAAAACAAATAGAAATACATTTAGGCCATTCAAAATTGGTACAGATAGGTTTTAGAGGCCTGCAAGTCGAATGGGGATATTTTCGAAAGTGTAAAGTTATTAGAAGGGCTGGGAAGGGGGGAGGGCGGAGGGGCAAAAAAAATAAAATAGAGTTAGATCATTCAAAATTGGTACATAGAGGTTTTCGATACCTACAAATCGATTGAGGATATTTTTGATTTTTTAAAATTATTGGGAGGGGCGGGAAGGGGGGAGGGAGCGGAGGGGCAAAAAAATAAAAATAGAGATAGACCGTTCAGAACTGGTGCATAGAGGTTTATGATACTTACAAATCGATTGCAGATATTTTCGAATTTGTAAAATTATTAGCATAGACGGGTGGGGGTGGGGCGAAGGGGGAAAAATAGAAATAAGAGTTAGAACATTTTTGGGAATTTATTCCGAAGGCAGTGAGAACCCGGTGTGACATTTTTCCTAATCAGATTTTGTTTCTCTCTCTCTCTTTTTTTTTTTTTTTTTTTTTTTCACGTGATAAAAATTAATGCAATTCTGAGAATTCAGTAATTATAATGATTCATTTAAAAATAGGGACCAGCGAAGCGGGCGTCGCCCGCATCGTTTATGAACGGGTAAGCCATTGGGGGACGGGTTAGCCATTGTCGCAGGCAGTAGGGCCAGGCACAGGAGGCTGCGAAGACAAACAAGTCGCTGCCGAAGGCAGCGGGAACACAAAGCGAGCTTTTAATCGAGTTCAGTTTTTTTTTTCCCATAAAGCAATATAAAAAAGAGGTTCCTTTAAATATAGTGACCAGCGAAGCGGGCAAAGCCTGCTAGTGATATATAAAATCTTTGCTTTTGCCTGCAAAACTTGTTTTACAATAAACTTGGTTTTCAGAAGAAACATTCAATTCTTTGTATCCTGTTTTGATGAGCCTGAACGCCGGTTAGAAAATAAAATAATTGAAATTGAATTAAGTTATATTAAAAAGTAAATTTATTAATTTCTAAACATAAATAAAAATAAATAAACTTTGGTCATTCCGTAAATATTCAAAAAATAATAAATAAATAAATAAATAATAAAACTTCTTTTGCTCAATAAAATCTGTTTCTTCTCCAATTTTGTCTATAAAACTTGTTTTACAATAAACGTATTGATTTTGAGAAGAAACATTCAATTTTCTATATCCTGTTTTGATGACTCTGAACGCATTCAGAAAGTAAAATGATTAAAAGCGAAATAAGTTATATTAAAAAGTAAATTCATTAATTTCTAAAAATAAATAAATAAACTTTGATTATTTCATAAAAAGAAAGAAAGAAAAAAGAAAAGAAAGAAAAGGAATTTTTTTTGCTTCATAAAATCTGTTTCTTCTCCAATTTTGCCTATAAAATTTGTTTTACAACAAACGTATTGCTTTTGAGAAGGCTCATTGAATTCTCCATATCCTCTTTTGATAAGTCTGAATGTCTGCCAGAAAGTGAAATGATTAAAATCGAATTAAGTTATATTAAAAAATAAATTTATTAATTTCTAAAAATATATAAATAAAAATAAATAAACATTGATTATTTCATAAATCTCCTTCAAAACAAAACAAAACAAAAAAAAAACTGTTGTTCTTTAAAATCTGTTTCTTCTCCAATTTTGCCTGTTAAACTTGTTTTACAACAAATGTAATGCTTTTGAGAAGAAACATTCAATTCTTCATATCCTGTTTCGGTAAGTTTGATCGTCACCGTTGGAAAATAAAATGATTAAATCAAATTAAAAGGCGAAAAATTCCTCTGTAAATTACGATCTTAAAATTAAAAAAAATTGCATAAATGTGTATAGAACGAAAAAAAAAAAAAGTTTAAATTAATAATGTAAAATTTTAAATTTTATACTTACTTAGCTGGAACCCGTCGAATTTGACGATCACTTTATTGGCCGTAATGTTTCAAAAATCGTCGCATCATTATTTAAATGTATTTCATGTTAAAACATCTAATATAATTTACGACATTTCACTTAAAAAAAGAAAGTCGGAAAAATGCTTATAAATAGAAATACTATATATGGCATCACTTACTACAAAGTACTGTCAATATGACGGCAAACTGTCTCCAAATAAACAAATGCTATCTTTTATTTTCTATTTCGTTTAATACTAAGACTATATGTTAGCTGACCCGTCCGGCGTTGCCCGGGCCCATGATACCTTAAATTTGTATTATTTTACACCTTTAACTCGATTTTATTTGAATTTCTGTTTTTAAATGAAAGCATCTCGAAAAAAATAATCATCTGTAACAAAACTATTACCTCGAACTGAACGAAAGTCTGCCTTGTGGCAGCGCATACACGGGCCGCTAACAACATAAAAAAAATCCAAAAAATTAGCCTGGAACCGAACGAACCCGCCCGGCAATGCCCGGGTCCATTATACTAACCTTAAATGAACCTTAAATTTGTATGATTTTATATCTTTAATTCGATTTTGTTTGAATTTCTATTTTCAAATAAAGCAGCATCGAAAAAAAAAAAAAAAAAAAAAAAAAATCGGCTGTAACAAAAATATTACCTCGAACCGAATGAACCCCGGTGCCCCCGGTTCCTGCGGCAGCGCATACATGGAATGCTAATAACATGAAAAAATTCCCAAAAATTAGCCTGGTTTCAAACGAACCCGACCGACGTTGCCCGGCTCATGATAATAACCTTAAATGAACCTTAAATTTGTATGATTTTATATCTTTACCTCTATTTTGTTTGAATTTCTATTTTTAAATGAAAGCATGGCGAAAAAAACAATCATCTGTAACAACAACAACAACAAAAAAAAAAATTACCTCAAACCGAACGGAACTCGGGCTCGTGACACCGGTGCCTACGGTAGCGTATATGCGGGCCGCTAATAACATGAAAAAATTCTTAAAAATTAACCTTGAACCGAATGAACCTCTGAATCGTGTTTCCGCTGCCTGTGGCTGCAACATAGCAGGCATGCTACGCACGCGCTGCAAAATCCAATTTCCTCCACCAGGGGGCGCAGTATGTTGTGTACGAACATCACCAATCGCCTTGAATTTCCAGGACCATTCAAATAAGGTGTCACATGGTGGTATCAACTGCAAAATCCTTTAGTTGCACTTTCCACCGCCAGGGGGCACAGTGTTCTATACGAACATCACCAACGGTCAGGAAATACCAAGGCCTTTAAAATAAGATGTAACATGATAGGCTCTATATACAAACATCCCTAATCAACATGAAATTTCAAGACCTTTAAAATAAGGTGCTACATTTATGGGTCTAGAACGGATTTCCCTCTCAAACTAATTTTCTCCCTCCCCTCCCCTCCCAAAATCTGCTTTCCCCCTTTCCCCCCCCCCCTTAAAATCCGAAAATTCCAAATTCTCAGATAGTGATTTTTTAGTATTCGAGTCTAGTCCCCCCCCCCATGTTCAATTTCTTCACCGTGAAGTAATTTGGAGCTGAGTTAAGCTCGCATACGTGTTTTAACCTCTACCCCCCAGGGGGGGGAACCTTTCGACTTTTTTTATTTTTCTCTTTTCATAACACATCTACAGACCGATACCTTTTTTTAGACACCTGAACCAAATTTTTACTCCTAGCCGTTCTCTGAATTTAGTGGAGACAGACAAAAACATGTTTCAAATTAATATATAGAAAAAAAAAAAAAAATTCAAAATGTTCCAACAACTTTGCTAATTTTTTACCACTCATTTATTATTGTTAAAATATTTATTTTGAACATATGTGTCCATTACTTTCGGAATTCATTGAGAATATAATTTATAAGAAATATTTTTACTTTTGAATAATGAATTTCATGTGAATATCAACTTTGTCAAATCTTAAAGTGTATTTTAATCCTATAAAGCAAATGAGTCCATATCTGGGACAATTACTTCAAATTTTTTTACATCTCCACTAAGTATTCATATAAACATCCATTGTTATTTTTACTTTCTTCTATATTTAATAGGAGAAAGTATTGCATTCGTAAAAAAATTCGACTTCCGATTTTTGACAGATTGACACGTTTTGAGAGGACTAGAACACGATTTGACCATTTTTAGAAAATGTCTGTCTGTCTGCATGTCTGACAAAAATTTTGGGGCAACTGTATCTTCGAAACTACTGCTCAGAATTATATATAAATTTATGTGTAGATACACATTGACCTAAATTAGTGCCTAGGTACTTTTGGGGTCAACTGCTCAACAGGTGGCGCTGCTATAAAGCGATTTCCGCAATTTAATGAAAGACTATATTTCAGGAACTACTGCGCAGAATTGCATATAAATTTGTAATTAGATGAACCTTAACACGAATTGTGTCTGTCAACATTTGGTGTCAACCGCGTAACAGGTGGCGCTGTTACACAGCGATTTCCTAAATTTAAGGGAAGGCTATATCTCAGGTTCTATTGCGTATCATCAAATATAACTTGATATCTGCGAAGAACATTGTGAGACATTATGCTGATTCAATTTGGATGATTTTCGGCCATTAAGGGGCGCTGATATACTGCATATTTTCTCGGTAACACGATGGTTGTATCTCAACTTCTATGGTATATAACTGTACTAAACTTGATATGTGAGATAACCCTTATAAAAACGCATTTTTTAAGATGTTATTTATAGACAATAAAACTGTCTTTTTTTAATTATTATTAAAATCACACAATCATCTGATTGGAAGAAAATCATATTTTGAAATTTTATTTTTCCGACTGGGTGAAAATAATGCCTCGACCGGGAGTCGAACCCCGGAGGCTGTTACCTGCGTCTATTACCTGCGGCTTATTTCTGTTGAGCTATCTAAATGATAGACCAGATGTTTTCTGCCTAAAGGTTGTCTGAGTGAGTAATGCCGACCGGTTTGTCGGCCTGGATAGCTCAATTGGTAGAGCCTTGACCTTGTAAGTCAAATGTCCGGGGTTCGACTCCCGGTCCAGGCATTATTTTCACTCAGTCGGAAAAATAAAATTTCAAAATAAAACTGTCATTCTTTGGATATTGAGTATTAGTTTTCTCTAAGAAGAAAATGGTTTGCATTCATTATGTTAGATAAGTTTGATAAATAAGAGTTTTAATAAACTAATTACACTTAGTGAATTTATATAGGAAAATATATAAGAAAGTCTCGTGGTGGCCACAACATAACGTGAAAGCTTTCGAAATCTGGGAAGACACTCGAGAACATTATTCCCCTCGAATACATTGTTGTGACAGCCGAGCAATAAGAGGCTGGTGGTGGTGGTGGTTGAGTTTTACGTCGCACTAGTGCTGCGCAGATGGGCAATTGGCGACGGTCTGGGACACACCCCTAGGGGTGGTCCGGAGACATGCCATCACAATTTTGATCCTCCACGGAAGGGATGCAATAAGTGGCAGGGATTTTATCTGCTGAAAAATAGAATATGGAAAGATAGACACCGTATACTAGAATAACCGTCAACAAAATCTTCTCCATTTACCTTGAAGCAGTGAATTAAATCATAGCACCACTAAAACTGGACGTTTATTCCAGGAGATTGTTCCTCATATGGTTGCACCAGTGCAGTGGTTGTGTGCCGCTGAATAAGGAATATGGGATTCGACAGTTGATAACCCGTTTTCCACACATCGGTATACGATTATCATCAACATTAAATGAAAAATATGTTGTGAAACAACCACACGACTTCCATTACCCACTATTACATGTCTTATATGCATTTTTGAGAGATAATGTGATCAGAAAACATAAATATGACCCAAAGAGAAAATCGTTAGAGCCGTTTCTGAGATGCCAACATTTACAAAAAATCAATTATTGACCGGAAAGCAATAATTGCATACAAAAGCATATTTAAAAGTGAGTTAAAATGGCGAGTTTGAAAAAAATCCGTACAACCGTTTTTATAGGAACGCCTTTGCGAGGCCTGCAATTGAACTATTTATACAGTACGCCTATTAATTTTCCTGAACTAACCAACTATATCATTCGAAAGGACATCTAATAGAGTGTTTATATAGCAAGTTTGAAGAAAATCGTTAGAGCCGTTTTTGAGATATGGACTTACGGTCCCACTTACGGTTTCCGATGTCCCACTTCCGGTTTTTCAATTTTCACCAAAATTTGGAAATTTCATCTGTGCACCAGGCGTATTTCAATCCTAAAGTTTCGTACCTCTATCTTTATTAGTTTCTGAACTATAATAGCCAGAAGATTCTCCACATACACACACACACACACATACATACATACACACTGACCAATTGCCAAAAACCACTTTTTTGGACTCAGGGGACCTTAAAACGTGTAAATCAGGTGAAAACCCGATATCGAATTTTCAGACCGAATACAATACTTCCATTACCTACGGTAGTAGGGTAATGGAAGTAATAAAAATGGGTTCCAGACTAAACGTGACATTTCTCTAATCAAACAATGTGAAGCTTTCTCATCCATTCGATGATACCACGTACTTTTATGTTTCAGAAACAGTCATAACTATGATCGTCCAGCCCTCGTTCTATCTTCATCTTTTCACCGCTGAATGTTACTTCAATATTTCTAGATCCCTACAAATTTACAAAAATGTATAATGGTTTATAGCGTAGCTTTCATCTATAGCTTCAGCGCGTAGCTGCTGTTTTTATTGTGGAACCTCTCACCCATTGGATATTCGTAGACATTTGGAGCCATTGTAACGGTTGATTATGATTTCCCTCAGCCCCAGGTTCCGCCACCTGATTAATACCATATCACGTCATCTAATATGCCGTACCTGGCCAATCAACTATCCTCTCTGAGGTGTATGATACTAATTCTTTCAACGAAGAACAGCTGTTCGTACACTGTAAAAAAGTAACTATTACCAGCTGCAAGAAACTCTCTGTGATTGGATAAAATAATTATTTTCTCCAATCACAGAGAGTTTCTTGCAGCTGGTAATAGTTATTTTTTTACAGTGTAACGACACGCCGTATGTAAGACATCTTTCATGTTAATATCTTATATATGACCTGTTAATCTGGTTCTAAATATCCAACATTAAACACACTATTCCTTTAAATTTCCCTACAGGTTTTCCTACAGGTAGTACCCCTTAGAAAGACCCCCACAAAGGGCACTCCCCCTCAGGCCTAGGACTCTAGAGTAGTCATTCGGCCTTACTCCCAAAACTCCCAACACCTTTAAATTTTCCTCATGTCACAATTCATACGCGCATCCCATGTCTCTTTCTTTCTTCCGTAATCATGTGGCATTCAGTCTGTCGAAATCAGGTTGAATAATAATTTTAAGAATTTCGTCATGTGACAAGTACCTCCGTAACGAAAAAGATACGGTAGTATATTGAAATTTAAAAATGCATATAATTTACTACACTAATGTTTAAAATTAAAGCAACAACAGCGTCCACAACGTCCATCGACGATGTATTTTTTATCATTTACAAAATTAGCGGAATCCTATTTCCGTGCCAAATTTTGCAGTTTTGGCGTAATTTTCAATAGTATTTAATTCAGTGGTATCAGTTAATTTAAATATTAAAAATAAAAAATATCACAAGAAACAAAAACAATTCATTGAAATAAGATACCGAATTTAAACAAAAAAGTTAAAAAAAATTTCCAACAATACTTTTTCAATAAGCTAGATTTAATGCTTATCGTATCTTGTCGTAAAACAAAATTTAGATTGTATAAACAATTCTTTTACATCGATCCGATATCATTAAAATATAAATTTTATAAGTAGAATTCTAAAATAACCTAAATATAAATATAAAATTCTTGAATTTCAAACTATTTTTGTCAGTTCCCAATTATCGGTGAATGAAACTACAAATCTAACTGTAAAGTTCAAATTCTTCAATGAATGACAAGTACCTTTAACGTCATACGTTGAAATATAAAGTTTTATTACGTGCATAATATTTATCTTACAAATTTCATCCTTCGTTGCTTGTGACGTAATCTTCTGACGTCATATCACACTGACCTTTTCTCTAGTGGTTTCAGCTTATGTACTTTTTTCTCTTTTACGTTTTTTTCTGAACCTCTTATTTCTTTTAATCCTTACAATATTATTAATTATAGCGTGTAAATCCATATAAAAAGTTGCATCAAGCATTAATATGTAATTAGATATTTTTTTTTTTAACAAAAATGATTAAAAAAAGGAATTAGAAAGGACTTTAAAATCTTTATTTTTAGAATAAAAAAATGTCGCTTTTTAACTTCTGTAACACAAAATTAAATCGGTAATTATAATTACTTTGTAAAGATAAGCTTTTTTAAACTTACATTTTATCTATTTTAATTTGAAGGATTTTATCTAAAACTTTTTTACTTTCTCTTACCCATAAGGTAGAGAAAGTATTGTTTTTGGGTCAAATTTTCGAAAGTGCGTTTTTGTTATATTTACACTCCTGAATCCGAAAATAATGTTTTTAGTGGTTGGTCTGTGTGTCTGACTGACTTTTATCAACATAACTCAAGAACAAATACTAGCAGAAAGTCCAAACTTGATATTCTAAATGTGTATGATATAGGGATGCTACACTAAGCTTTTCGTCGGGATGATGCAGATGGTTTGAGTACAGGGACACCCAAGAAATTCAAATACATTACGTTTATGGGAGATATTGTAGGTACGTAGAGTTTAACATCTATAGATTGCACTAAACCAAATGAAGTGAATATATATTTTTTATATACATAAAAACATGTCTCATGTAGAATATGGTAGGGAAATCATTCATCGTTTATTTACAGGGCTACACAAAAGAACTAGATTATAGTGCGATAATAGCTGAAAATTGATGGAAGTGTATTTCAGGTTGTACCGTGTATTATTACTATAGGATTACATTTAGGTGCACCATGTGGTCTGTACATAATCTTCAAAAGATATACAGGGCTGCAAATATTTTTTAAGTCATAACATTCTTTTTTATTGTTAGTGGAAGTGCTTCACTATAATATTTTACCATGTCCAGAATTGAAATGAAGTCCTCATCGACATATGGTGAATAATGTATGTTTTTAAGCTAAATATTCATCGCTTGTTTTTTGTATATTTACACGTTTTGAGGCTTCCTGATTACCGAAGTCAATTTTTTTAACTTTTGATCGGAGGTCTGTGTCTCTTAGAGTAACTTAAAAACGATAAGTTCAGGGTATCCAAAAGTTGTATTTTCAAGTTAATGTAAATTTGTTGCTGAAAAAGTTTGATCAAGACTGATATTTTTCAAGGAATGCTGCATGTGAAAGGTGTCTGAAAAATTTTTATTGAACTATTAATTTTAATAACAGATTTAAATTCTATATAAATGTAGGTGCAGTAATGAAACGGAGGGTTGAGGGTGGTGGTAGCTCTCCTCATGCAAAACTAATTATCGTATAAAACTCTTCTAAAGGCTAATCTAAATTGTTTCAACATAAGTTTACATAAAAGTACTCGTTATCTTACCCCTTAATCTCCAACCTGTATTTATAATATTAAATTTCAGCGTACGAGAAAGTCGTGTGAGTGACGCACCATATTATTCTGCATATAAAAGAAGTAATTATGGAAATAATAAAAATGAAATAATTTCATCTTTAGTTTTTGATCCATTTGTCTTACTCTTTTAAGGATATTTTGAATTTAGATATCAAATTTTATTAATTGTAGATCGATATTATTCAATCTGTCTAGATGCTGAATGATATGTGAGTTGTACTGAATTTTTAGAGACTAAAAGTTCAAAATAATGATCACAATTCCTGGAAAAGTAATGGGCTCTTCCCACCTGACGTCAGAGGTCACATGATAGAGGAAAAACAAATAGCAGACGAAGTCTTGTTTATCTAGAGCGACTGCTGAAATAACATATTTTCTATTCTTATTTTTGATCAATCGTATTTAATCTCTGTTATTTTTTATACATCATCATTTTTAATCCATTTTATATCAGTATTCATCATCCTTTTGTTTGCTGTATACATTTACAATCATCATTTAGTTTATAACTGTTATTGATGTTCATGAAGACCATGTTTAAATACTCTGATTTTTCGTACTTAAATCAGTGACAGTGCAATATCGTACTGCGTAAATCCATTTAGACCAGTAACTAAGTTAATTAACTTTTTGTAACACCTTTATGCATTTAAATTAAATGAAAACATTTTAAAATTTCAACTTATATTCCGTAAACATTCCACAAGAAGCTATTATTTATTGCTAGATCAGTTAATGTTACAGTTACACTACAATATACAAAAATCGATTCTTATAGGTAAAAATAAATAAACACATAAAATGTTTTTTAAAAATTATTAAATTTACAAATACAATTATTCTACTGTTTACAAATGCACAATATTACTTTTATTTTATTTTATATTAAATATTAAAAATTTTGTTCTTAAGAACAATATTTAATTGAATTCGATTCTCAGAATTCGATTATTCGTTTTCCTCTATCACGTGATTGAGCAGACGACGGTGGGAAGAGCCCATTTTTATTTGATTTTTGACATAAGTTATTTCCAAAATATTTCATGTTGTACGTTGTAAGGTGCATGACGTGTCTTGTGCATTTGACATATGACAACAAAAATTAGAAATCACTTTATGGATTTAAACTTCAGATTTAATTAATTAATTATTATTATTTTAGTTCTGCTTTTCATTATTACTTTCTTATAGAAGAAAGAATTGGATTCGTGAAAATTTTCGAACTGTAGTTTTCGATGGATTTACACATTTTGAGACTTCCTGAGCACCATTTGACTGATTTTAGAAAATGTCTGTCTGTTTGTGTGTGTTTCACAAATATTGTGGAAGCTCTATCTCACGAGCCAATGAACAAAATTTAACCAAACGTGGTATTTAGTTGTACCTTAACATAAAATGGTGCTGATTAGATTTGGGGATCAATCGCTTAACAGGTGGCGCTGTGATCTTACTTTATCTAAATTTTTACCATAGCAGTATAGGACAAAATTTCGTATAAATGTACATAATGAGAGTGATATTTCACGTATGACTGTAAAATTAATGCAAATTATTGATAATAGTAGTAAACTACGAAAAAAGTTTGTGCATGTGATAGCATCACTTCCCACCCAGGAAGGGAAGCACCCCCCGGGGAATGTAAATTTTCAATATAAGTATCTTTCGAAAGATCTCATAAATACCTTTAAAACGAATGTTTGAACTATAGATCTATGATAATTTAAAACAAAATCGTAAATTATTTTCATTTAAAAAAATATTCTGTTCCAAAAATGCGATTGAATTGTGTAAAAAATGAAAATACAATCAATGAAAATTTTCTAAATATACTTAAAATATACTTTTTTTTTTTTTCTTTTATGTACTATAGGATCTAAAAACAATTTAAAAAAATGCTTTGGTATTTGAAAGCGGAAAGCTTTGGATAATATTTCTAAAATCTTTTAAATGAAATTTATTTTTACGTGTTTTTAATATAACTAACAAATGACACGCGTTTAATTTAACTCTTTTTTAGAAATAATTTATAATAAACAAAACATTGTATTCACAGTGAAAACAAGGTACAGTCTATAAAATAATTTATTCTCTAAATTAAACAGTACCGCAGACAGACTAACACTTTAAACCTTTGCCGGAAGAAATGCTCTAAATCGTTCTAAACAGTGTTGTCGAATTTATGAACTTTTATATTCAATACCACCAACAATTTTGAAGAGTGATATTTTATATACATAATGGACAAATAACATTCAAAGTGATTGAGGTTACAGTTAAAATTTATTCACAGGTATTGAATAAAAAAAGTCCCTAAATTTGGCAACACTGACTAGATGGTTGGTTGGTTGGGTTTTACGTCTCACTAGTGCTGCGTAATGGACAATTGCAACACTGACCAGAGGAGCAAAATTAAATAGGACCTGCAAAGAGTTCATTTACTCCAAAGCATTCTAAATACCCACCCTTTCAAGATTACTTTATTTATAGTGAAATTATCTCCAATATATAATTACGATTAAAGAAGAAGAAAAATAGCCATCAAGAAAAGTGGTGTGGTTGGGGGGAGGGGGGGGGGAAATAAAGGCGGTACTAACAATGATAAATAGATTAAAATGTTAGCATGTCTAGTACCATACTGTACTTTACGAAAAATAAAACAAAAAGCAACATAGTTCTTTCTATTTACATAGAAAAAAAATATGTATTATATAATCATTTGTTTTTGTTTCTTGTCTGTTTCTTTCCTTTGATCCCCCCTTTCTTTTAGAGCCCGCAGATAATCAAAAGTTTACTGTACTAAAAAAAAAAAAAAAGGTAGTAAACAATACTGTCTGTAGAAAAATTAATTAACTTATAGTTATATTGATAAAAAAATTCAGAATACATATTTACTTCCATTACCCGACTAACGTAGGTAATTGAAGACTGCATTAGATCCAAAAATTCGATTTCGAGTTTTCACTTGATTTACATGTTTTAAGGTCTCCCGAGTCCAAAAAAACTGGTTTTTGGCAATTGATTAGTGTGTGTGTGTATGTATGTGGGGAATCTTCTGACTATATAATATCTCCGTAACTAATAAAGATAGAACTACAAAACTTCAGAATTGATACAGGTGTGGTGTACAGATGAAGTTTCCAAATTTTGGTAAAAATTGGAAACGGGAAGTGGGCCTTAAGTCCGTATCTCAGAAACGGCTTTAACGATTTTCTTCAAATTTGCTATAGGAACATTAGATTTTTTTTTTTTTTTTTTTCATATAAATTAGTTGGTTAGTTCAGGAAAATTGATAAGCGTACTGTAAGTAGCTCAATTTCAGGCCTCGGAAGTGCATTCCATCAAAAACGGGGCTGTATACGGACTTTTTTTTAAGAATGCCATATTTAATCCCCTTTAAAATATACTTTTTTATGTAATTTTTGTTTTCCAGTCAACAATCGAGTATGCCAAGATTTGGTAAAAGTTGGTATCTCAAAAACGGCCCTATCGATTTTCTTTAAAATTGCTACATAAACTCATTTTAGTTGTTTTTTCTCATATATTACATGGTTGTTACGGGAAAATTAACAGTCATCCTGATTACGTAGGTCAGTTTTAGATCTCGGAAATATACGTTTAAAGAAATGGTCCCACCGAATATTTTAACTCGATATCGAGTTATACATATGTTTACACGTGTGTCAGCTTTTTCTTAGCCAAACATTTTTAGGTGTCAACTTTCTTAGGTCAATTTTATGTCTTCTAATCACGTTACCTTCAAAAATTGCATATAATACGTGTAATTATGGGCAATGAAAGTCGTCTGGCTGTTTTAAGCCAGATTTTTTTTTCATTACCCATACATGGTAGAGAAAATATGTATTTTAGTGACTAATATATAATTAAAAGAAAGTAACTATCATTTCTGGGCTATTTCCCTTTTATAAGTACGAATTTTACTGTTTAAAATGACGGATTTAAATTTTGTATTTTCAAGATCATATTGATGATGATAAATGCAACTTAAAAATTTCGACTAAGTTCGGTGCGTTTCAAAGTCAAGTATGGGTAAAATTTGCATTGACGAGTTTTTTCAAACAATACTCATATTGGAAATTTTTGCACCCTTAAGGAATGAAGCAATATTCCTGCATATACAAACATTTTATCTTAATTGACTATTGATATTATAAATATTTTTTCTATTTCAGAAAGATTGATTAAAAATAATTTTTATCATGTAGATTTATACGAAATTTTGTTCTAAAATGCCCTAATAAACATTATGATAAACTTGAACGACTATAGAGCGATATTCAACAAAAGCTAATTAGCAACAATTTATGTCAAGATGCAACTAAACAAAACATTTTTTGAGATTGTTTTCATTATTTGGCGAGTTAGAGTTGCTAATTTGTTTCTGACACGTACTCACCCATAGACAGACAGACAATTTCTAAAAAGGGTCAAAGCCTATTCAGGACATCTCTAAACGTGTAAAACCGTCGAAAACAGGAAATCAGAAATTATTTACCAATACAATTCTTTATTCAATTGAATACAGAATGAAGTAAAAATACATCTGTATAATCTAATTAATAAATTTAAAATTTATCTTAAAATTCATTCGTATATCTTTTGTGAAAATATCTTTAAATTTTTAGTTTAAGGGCCCGCTTCACTCACCGCCACCGGAAGCCGAAGCTAATGTTATTCTATGGGAAACTTTTCTTTGCAAATAACTTATTAACCAATACATATTTTTAAATTCTGTTTTCACATTCTGAAAACTATCAGCTGTTAAATTGACGGACCTTTTTTAAAAAATTATTTTTTTATATTTTATTTTGGTGCTGCAAAATAGGAATTTTCAATACATGAAATTTTTTCATTTTGCAATTTCAAAATAAAATATTAAAAATTTAAAAAATACATTCTTAAAAAAGGTCCGTCAATTTAACAGTTGGGAATTTTCTGAATCTGAAAACAGAATTTAAAAGTACGTATTAGTTAATAAGTTATTTGTAAAGAAAATTTCCCCATAGAATAACATTGGCTCAGGCTTCCGGCGACGGTAAGTGAAGAGGGCCGTTAAGAAGCCCACTGTACACAGACTTCATTATTGCTAATCATTTTTTAACAATAAAACAGAAAAAATAAAATGTATACTATAAACAACGACACTTGGATTAATAAACTAAAGGTTTAAAAAATGCATCCTAAATGTATCTTTCTATTTTTAAATGCATTATGTGTGACCAATTCCTACAATAATTTGCAAAAAAAAAAAAAAATATTTTTTGTAACAAATTAGAAAATTTTTTGTAGAATATTCTTTTATGACAAATACAAATTCTTGTTACCATGCAACATTTATTATTTTCTCTTTGACAAAACACAAATGTCGCTTAGGTTTATGAGAAAAGGAAAATTAATTAAAAACATGTGACATAAGTAAAGTATGTATAATAAGTTACCGTACATAGTTTTTTAAAATAATAAAACATTTACTTTTTAAAAACTTGTGGTTTATTTATTTTATTTTATTTATTTATTATTATTCGTTCAATTAGTCATACATGCATATTTTTTGTTTCTTTTGTGATACTGTTTTATTTGCCTGTTATAAATAGTTATATATAAAACATGTGATGTACTGAAATTTGAAATTTGGAAGACAAAAAAGTAATTATTTTTTCAAGTATGTACATCTAATATTTTTTGTAAAGCGTTATGATATATATTTCTGCACTCGTTGATTTATAATTTATCAATTCCATTTATTTACTAATATTTATTTTTTATTTTATTTTATTAATATATTTATTAAATCTGGCTACATATATTTTACTAATTTTAATCCTTTTTGAGAACTAGACACAATATGCGAAAATGAATGTTTTATGTTAAATTAAATAATCTGTTGTAGTACGTACACTACTTTCTTCGATCGTGCTTTTGTATATTATAAAAACAGATATAGATTAAGGTGTAAAATAAAAAGCACTGTATGTATATAATAGCTGAAGAAAGTTTTATAAACAGTTTTATTTAAGATATTTTTCTGCGGGGGGCGGGAGGTGAACAGGGTTCCGTCCTCTTCAACTACCTGTTTGAATATATTAACTACATCAATAAAAAAAAAGTTAAACCTATTATTAAATTATAAAGCTTATATTAAATTATTCTAAAAACTTTCATCTGCATTACTTCTTGAAAGTTAACGATTCTATCAATCTTTAAAAGTGGTAACCTTATTTAATCTTCAAAATACCAAATTTGAATTTCGTACAATTATGTATTTGATTTTCAAGTTACGCTGATAAAAGGCATACCACATATTAACCGCTAAAAGCTTAGTATTTTTTCTTCAGGGAATTATAGAAAAGCTTAGCACTTAAAATTGGATTTCAAAAAACAGTTTTTACTCCATGGTCAGGAAAAACAAATTATCATTCCTTATCAAATTTCCTGGATTTTATAAAATTTTTTAAAGTATTTCCATGAATTACATTAAATAAAAAGAATGTTTTTGCTTCAATTTGAGTAGCTTTGTGTATTAACTATAAATTAATGCATTCCACGTAATGTAGTTAAATTTAGCACACTTTGAAAGACATATAATACACCTTGAAATACACTTCCAGCAATTTCCAATTATAGCCTTAACACATCGCAAAACTTTTGTCTGACTCTATAAACGAATAATGAATGAAAACATGTACGAACATGCTTTCATCTGTATATTAATACACAAACATAAAATTTGTCGCCGTTTTTAACATATCCATTATGGTAGTAGGGGATTAAAATGAGCATCGTTCGAAAGGTATGTTTAATGTGAATTTGAGAAAATAATTTCAGGTTAATTTTTCTTGTGGATTCGTGCTATCAATTGATATTTTGCTAATGCATATCAATTACAGAAAACCTACAATTCTTCGCTCCATGCTATGAGGATAGCACTCTTATAGCATTATGAGCTTTTAAGCAAAAATTCAGTTTTGTTCTGTTTTATTCCGATATTCTTTTCCTCATTTCAAAATTAATAGGTTCATTTCATAACATTGTTCTCTTTTTTACCCTTAAAATAATTTCCTAGTGTCAACTTTCTTTTCTTTAGAATCTTATTACACGGTCCTATTTAATTTTCAACAGGTATTGCAGTCTTAAAAATTAAGGTAAGTACTATTATTAATCTTAAAAATTAAATCAATTTAAGATATCTAGTTACTTTGTTTGGCTTATGTATGTTTCTTTGGAGAATTATTTGACTGACTATTCTTCGTTCTTATTCTTTTCTTTTACTATATAAGGATTATATATATATATATATATATATATATACTCTAACAATGCCAAGAATGTATCCAAGAATACCGTTATTTTTATTCACTTTTTCACTTTATACACGTAATCTTTTGTAGTTAAGATTCCTTCCATTTCAATCGTCTGCATTTTTTAGATATTAATATTATCCATATATTAATACACAAACATAAAATTTTTCTTAGTTTCTAGCCAATTTTCAATAAGAGGAGGGGCTTAAAAGTAGTATCCTTTGAAAGATATGGATAATGTGGTTAGCAGAAACAAAATTGTCATGTGATGTCAAGAAGGCATGAAAAATCAGCTTTATTTTTATACAATTTTTATTTTCTTTTACTCATACACATGGCAGAGAAAGTATCGATTTAGGGTCAAATTTTCGGAATCGTGATTTTGTTATATTTACACGTTTCGAGGTTTGCTGATTCTTAAAAACATGTTTTTAGCTAGTGCGCCAATGTGTCTGTGCGCCCATGTGTGCGTTTGTCTGTGTCTCTCTGTGAGTGTCTGTTATCAGAATATCTTAAGAACAAGTAGTAGCAGGATGATCAAACCTGATAGTCTGCATCTGTATCATACACAAATGCTACATTAAACTTTTCGTTGAAATCAAGCAATGGTTCGTGTACAGGGCCATCAAAGAGAATTCAAATACATTACGTCTATGGGCGATATTTCTGGTAAATACAGTGTAACATCTATATTCTGCCCTAAACAAAATTGAATAAACGTATTTTCTATATGCAAAAGGACTTGTTTTGTGTAGATTGTGGTATGAAAATCATTCCTTTACACGGTTACTCAAAGTATTTGAATATACAGGGGGCTATACTTGGAAATTGCTGGAAATGTATTTGATTTTGTGTTTTTTTTTCTTAATATAAAACTAAATTTTAAACACAGTGTGATGTGTAGTTTATAGACAAATATACAGGGATATCCAAAATTAAACGTTCTTTTGTATTGAATGTAATTGATAGAAATGCTTTGTTACATTTTACTATGTCGACAAATACTGCTCAAGGAGAAAAATTAATTTCTCCCGCGCATGCTGTAAACAATGTATTTTTCGAAATTCAGTTCCCCATGATGTTTCTTTGATATATATATCTTAATATATATAAATCTCGTGTCACAATGTTTGTCCTCAATGGACTCCTAAACCACTTAACCGATTATAACAAAATTCGCACACCATGTGCAGTTCGATCCAACTTGAGAGATAGGATAGTTTAAATCTCAAATTATAGTCGCAATTTTAATTTATTGCTAATTATTTGTCTGTTATTATTTGACAGTCACAATTATCTGTTAACTCCAAATGATTCTAACAGATGTCGATACCTTTCGACTGGGTTGAAATGAAAGCTGAAATATATTTGGTGCTGCCATCTACACAAAGAATCTTCAACTTTTTAACCTATTAATAAATTTCGTATAATTCAATTATTTCCACTTTTTAAATTTTTGGTGTTAGCATAGCCGGCCACGTGTTACTTAGACTGAAGTGTAAATTGAATTCATATTATAATGAAGATAATACAGTGAAATTAATCCTGTTTTTTACTTATTTGTGCTTCATTGATCAAAACTTTATAATTTAATCTGTATATATATATAAATTACGTGTCACGATGTTTGTCCGGGGTAAACTCCTAAACTAAGGAACTGATTTTGATGAAATTTTGCACACTGTGTGCAGTTTGATCCAACTTGAGAGATAGGATAGTTTTTATCTCAATTTATTGTCACAATATTGTTTTATTGCAATTATTTGTTAATTATAGACCTTTATTAAAGTTGCTCCAAAATATCTGTGAGTTCCATTAATTTAATTGTTGCCAAAAAAAAAAAAAAAAAAAAAAAAAAATACGAGTTCATTTTCTTTCGACATAAAAATAAATACATTTAATCAAACGTGAACGTTAAAAAATTATAAAAAGTTAAATTATGCATCTCACGAAAATTGACGTCATAATCAATTTAAAGATTTTATACACATTGATAAAGTGCTAATGTAGTTCTATCATAGATATAGTAATATATATAGATCTCTCATCCCCATGTTATCGTAGAAAGATTTTTGATGCCGAAAAAAGATAAAAAATAAAAGCTTTGGAAACAGCCATTAAGTGGTATTGAAAAAAAAAAAAAAAAAGAAAAGAAAAAGAAAAGAAAGAAAGAAATATGAATTTGAAACTGTATCTGGAGTCTTCCATTCCCCTTTAGCAAATAAATTATTCATAAATTTTATTTGCTAAAATATTAGTATGTATTCCCGTGTGTATTCACTCGGGGAAAGACGGCCATATTTTGGTAAAAACGTCGTCTTTTCCCAAATGAAAAGGAATAACTTTTTTCTCCCCAATGATCACTCTATTCTATATATGCTATACTATATCTATGAGTTCTATACGCAAGCGAAGTGTGACTCACTGACCGTCTGTGCAGCCAAGAAAAAGATTTCCTATGTTAATTGCCCACTGGATTTTTTGTAAGAAATTATTAAAAATCGAGGAAATTTATTTCCCGATTTTAATCCTTATATTTGGGTATAGATATGTATTAGTTATCGCGGGTGTTAGATTGAATTATTTTGCTGTCAAATTGACAAAATTTTAATTTTAAATTTTTAAACTCTGTCGCCCTTGGCTTTTTTTATTATTATTATTATTATTTGGCGATCAAAAGCGTAACACGAAAATATACATGCCAGATGTATGCATTGTACGAAATGTAATATGTATTATTCATTGTACGTATGTATGACATGCAATATGTATTGTACGAAATATTGTTTCATATTATTCATTACTCTTTTAATATAAGTTGTTAAAATAACCATGATTTTTGAAAGGAATTAAATATTTTCGCCAGATAATTTGGCGATATTCTTTTTTTTTCGCCAAGGATGACAGAAATGAAATCTATTCCGCTGCAAAATATTAGTATCTTACATCAGATATTTTATTTAGACATTTGAAAACAAATTTGACTTCAAACTATGATAGAATATTTATCATTTTCCTTTTAATTTGTATATTATTAGTATATTAAAATTTAAAAGCATGGTATATAAAAAGTTTTTTTTTTTTTTTTTTTTTTTTTTTAATCTTATAATTATTCTTATCTTAATCCTCAATGTTTCCCATCTTTATTGACTTGAATTTACAATTAAAATTTTAACATACTCAAAAACTTCTCATCACTTCGTTAAAATACACTAAACTTTTCCAAAATCTTTTTGTATTTAAAATGATACATGTATTTACTTTAAAAGTCCAATATTTCATAAGATTTCCAATTTTAAAGTTTTAAAATATTTATCAAATTTACTTATTTTTCTGGTTTAGCCTTATTGTTTTCCCTTTTATAACTACAGCTGTTGCCCTCTTTAAAATATTTAAAATGATGAGGTCATTTAATAGTAAAATTATCCATTATAGCATATATTATATTTCACTCCTCCATAAAAATTGATTTTAAAATCGTCTGTTTCTTTTATACTTTTATTTTAATAGAATTTTAATAGAATTTAATTTATATATTAGTCATTTTAGCAATTTTATCCAAAGTAGCATTAGAAATAATATATATCACTTCTCCATTAAAATTTATAGGACCCTACAATAAAATTAATTTGTGCTTAATATCAACACTACGAAAATTTTTATCAATCGCTTCCAAATTTAGACCTAAGTTTCAAATCTCAACCCTGTGGGTTTTTACATCGGCTACAACGTTTTCGTCTTTGTTCGTAAATAATAATTTAACTGTACTAAATAGTTTACAGCCGTATAATTCAACGTATAACTTAGTCACAGCAATGCGTGGCCGGGTCTGCTAGTATATATATATATATATATATTCTGTCCCTAAATACGAAAGTGAAATTTTTAACTGTTGATCTCGTATGTATATCAGTTATCAGTATAACTTACAAACAAATAACTGCAGGAAATTCAAATTTGGTATTTCGAAGTTGACATGTGGCTGCCAGTTAAGTTGATCCAAGATTAGCGCGTTTCAAAGTGAATTAATAACAGCCTTGAATTTTCTTGCTTAAAAAAAAAAAAAAAAAAAAAAAAATGTAGCCACTATGAGTGAACGGAGAAACCTATCATCACTAATCTCGCCAAGGTTTTGTGTAAATAAGTCCAGATTTGGTCCAAAAGATGTAGTTTTAAGGACATATTGCAACCTGTAACACGGTATCGAAATTAACTATGAAAAAGCTGAGATTCGTTATTTTCAGCTAAAAATATACAAGAAACGCATATTTTCATTTAAAGGACATTTTTCATGTAGTGCAATGTAATCAGTTATATTCGCACAATTTGTCGCTAGAATATTATTAATTAGAAAGGATTACAGTTATTATGTATTTAAATAATAAAAGTACTGCATAGAACACCTACTAAACATTTCGTAATGCTTTATTTGATAGTTAATTTCCTACACATGAAAGATTGGTTTAAAAGAAAAATTAATCTATTCGTACGCACATTTAGATTAGGATTTTTATTCTTCCACTTCTCTGATTTTAAAATCCTATTTAAAGATAGAAAATAATTAAATGAAGTATTTCTAAAATTTCCGTTATGAAAATACTTTGATTTCATAATCATGAAAGTACTTTGATTTCATAATCATGAAAATAATTTAATTTATTCGCCATGAAAATAGAGTTTTTTAAAGCAAAAATTAAAAAAAAAAAAAAAAATGAAAATGAAAATAATCTTGTTAAAAAAAGAGTGTTTGCTTACCAGATTAAAGTAAGAATTTGTCTCCAGTAATTTTTTAATCTTCTACGCTACGTTTTGTAATACCAAGTAAGGTTAAAATCTACTCTTTAAAAAAAATTTAAATAAAACATAACATTTTCCCTTATTTTTCAATCTCGGAAATTTAATAAACGACATATGATTTAAACATGATTAATTAAAAAAAAAAAAAAATTGTCGCATCATTATTAAAAAATTAAAATTTTTTCGTTTATATTTCATTAGTATAATAATATTATTTTCGTTATTTCGGGTACTAACTATTTTTAGAAGCTTCTGCCCGAGAGAGTCGCCCTCCATTGTCTAATCAAAATCAAAATTAAATCAACATTTTTTTGTTATATGCTTGTGAGTTATCAAATCTTGTGCAATCTCATATTAATAGAAACTAAGTATCGCCCAGTAGTCAAAACTTGACCACTTTTTTGCGAAGAAAACTAATTGCTTTCTCGTAAACGGAATTAAATTGCAACACAGCTCCGACAATTGTTTGTCGATATGCACACAAACTGGAATCAGCGAAGTTTTACTTAATAGATTTCTGAAAGTCCCTGTATAGTGTATGCGAATCATTTCTCCGACATCAACGAAATGTTTCAAGTGGCATTCTAATATGATACAGTCGGCAGCAAAATTATTGAAGCACACGTCCACATTTTTCATATATATATATATATATATTTGTCAGTTTGATCGCTAATTTTTATCATTAACTTACTTTTTCATTAATAGCATAAAACAAGAATTAGGACTCGACAAATATTTACTTAACAAAACAGTATTAGCTGCCAATCTTTTAAATAGAAACTATTGCTAGCGCTTCAATAATTTTTCTGCCGAGTGTACAGATTTAGAATACCGAGATTTGAAACTTCTGCTAATATTTTTTCTGCGATTACGCTGATAACGCTGCTCGGCATGAAAATTGTCTTTGACACCATTTCAGCATATAATTATGTAAAATGACCTCCTGAATCCGAATAGGACGTCCATTTTGCCCTATCACCCACCATTTTATGGCTCCTATTTTTATCATTTGTCGGTGATTTTATGGCTATAAATTTGATTTTTAGGAGGGGGGAGGATTATTTTAACCGTTAAATATCTCCTGGGGTAGTACAGAGTTGGAAAATTCTAAAACATAGACATTTGCGACAAGGAAAAATTTTTGTAGGGATTTGCCACTGAAATTTTGCATTATATATCTTATATTTTGTTAATCTGGTATTAATGTTAATTTTTAAACTTTATATATTTTTTTTGTTTTAGGTTAAATGAATTATTTTTCATTCTTCAAATCAAATTCATGGTCATAAAAATTATCGAATAGGGAAAGAAATTGAAGGAGGTGGTGGTGTATCTAGAAAATGGTGGGTGATTGGGCAAAATGGGAGTCATATTCGGACTCAGGAAGTCCTTTTACATAATAATCAGCAAGAATGGTATCGGATCTCGAATTTTTTTTTTTTTTTTTTTTTTTTTTTTTTGCAGAGTAGTGTAATGACACAGATAAACAGATATGACACACACAGGCCAACTGCTAAAAGCTTGATTTTCGGTTTCAGCGGACCTCAAAATATGTAACTACAGCAAATTCTGAAATTTCGAAATTTTAATCCATAAACAATACTTTTTCCACCATTATTCGTATCAGAAAAAATAATAAATACAAATAATCTTAATAAATACGTCATGATCAGATGAACAGATAAATAATCTTCTTCCCTAATGTGTTCTTTCTAAATCTGTCTAGCAAAAGAATCGTTTTTGTTGTCAAAGTGACCGACACAATCTAATTAGTCACTCAGAATAATGAACCCTTCAAGCCTTGCTGCCGAAACTATATTATCGAAAGACAATGGAATTCACTACTATTACAATATTATCGGAAGGAGAGGTTTATTTAATCGAACATATATTAAGAGAGATTGAAATTATAATTATTTTAGATTTATTTATTTATTTATTTTGAAACTTTTTTTTTTACTCATATGTGATAAAAAACGTATGGTTTTGGGGTAAAATTTTCGAAATTGATATCATGCTATATTTGCACACTTTGACTTCCTCTGATTCCGAAAATCAGGTTTTGAGCTTACAAGGAAACATTCAAAAGGTGTCGTCTTCATAAAATATTGAAAAAAATATATTTGATTCTACTCTTCATAAAACACCAGAAAGTGAAAAAATTATCGGCTGAAATGAATTACATCGACCACAAAAAATTATCAAAATTAAGCATTTTTGGTGATTTCACACTGTTATGCGATTGATTTTGAGTATTTGGCGGAGAAGCAAAATACGGTTCTCTTCGTACACGGCAATCTCGGTGCTAGGGAGCTTATCACCTAACAGCGTTAAATCGCCAAAAATGCTTAATTTCGATAATTTTTTGTGGTCGTTTTCACTTTCATAATGGTTAATCATGTCGGCAAAACTAGCAACTTGCTGACAAATCTAATGACTTGGAGACAAAATTTGGTCAAAGATAGTAGATTAGGGTTGCCCGAGTTTGGAAGCTCTACCTTTAATAGGGGCCGAGTTGTGGTATTTTTCGGAATGATCAATTGTTTTGTAGCGCAGAACTACCTCGAAAGTTCGTCAAGTCGCAATGGAGGTTATAAAAAATTAAAGAGTCCCTCCCGAAGACTCCATTTGTACTCAGACATTTGCTTTGAGCAGGAGTCCTTTAGTGACAATGATTTACGGTTGATCGTTATCTCTAAATTAGTGAAATTTTGCTCTGTGCTGTATTTTACGCTGTTTACTTGACTTTTGTAGTACGTGTGGCAATTTGTCAGGCTGTTTCTAGAATATTCGTTGATTATTGACCTTTATGATACAGGTAGCAATTTTATTTGATTGTTTCAAGAATAAAGTGGATTCATGTACTGGAACCTGCCTGTTTCTTTACGAACTATTTTTTTCACTCAAAAAAGTCGACATTTTCGTAACATATGCATTGCATTCACATCTATCATGAGTTCTAAAAATCTCGACTTTTATTCTGTAAATGTTGATATTAAACATGTTGTACACATGGCAGATTTGAATGAAAAAGGTACAGAGTTTTATAAAAATTACTCAAAAAAAATTTAGAATTACAAATTTAAAATTTTTAAATGAAAAATGTACCTAATTAAAAGATTGTATTCGCCACCCGAATTAGATATGTACAAATTTTCAGCATTACCTTAAAGTCTGTCAGAGTGTTAAGGCAGAAAAAAAAAAAAAAAAAAAAAGAAAAAAGAAAAAAAAACCCTGCCAATTAAAGGTTTTCCATACTTACTCGACATAAGTTTTCGAGTGCCATGAACTATTCCACAATTGATAGCATTTCAAAGGTTCTACACGAATTACCAATGGAAACAATGATTGGATTTGGATATGGGGCATTTTTGCACATTAAGGTTTAGTAAATCGGCACCTAAGACTTAAATTGAATGCCGCACCACTTCGAGCATCTATATGCCTAAATCGAGGTTAGAACCCAACATCTGACAACTGAAGAGCCCCAACACTAACCACTCGGCTATTTAAGTTGAAGAAAATGACAACAACGCAGTTTACATTTTAATTTACGCTAATCCGTAAACAATACTGTTTAAAAATTGTGTCGGCTGAAATATTAGTTAGTCGTAAAAAAATAACAATTTGTTTTGGTTTTCAATCTTTTTTATTTTATTTGTAACTAGCAGGCTTTGCCCGCTTCGCTGGACATTAAACTTAAATGAGTTGTCAAAATGCCATATCTTTATTAATAACCTAAGTTCTCGCTGTGATTGGTAGAGGTTTTCTCGCTCCCAATGTGAGGAGTCTGGGTCCCCACTGTCTTCGGCACAACTTACCCACTTCTTACTTCCCCACCCTCAGCGGGTGAGTTCAAAGATTTGCAAAATCCCACTAATGTACATAATGTACATAATGTACATAATGTACACTTAATCAATATCCACACACCAAAATTCGCCATTCTAAGATAATTCAAAGCGAATTCAAACGGAAAAACATGTTTTTACACATGTTTATTGCCCTCCGACTCCGAGAAGGGGGGGGGGACTTCGAATTTCGTGAAATGCAGTTACAATAAGTGCCGGGTGCATACAAACAATTTACGCACCAAATTTCGTGATCACAGAAGTCTTTAATAGGCAATATTATAAATAAAAAAATAAAAAAAGCACAGCTTAAGTATCGGAACCCTTTGGTGACTTTAAATATTTTAAGCCATTTTTGCGATGAACTGAATTGGCTATCTCAACTGTGCAATTAAAGATCTTGGCGAGAAACGTCCGAGCTACTTCGGTGCCGAATTTCAAATTTTGCCAAAGGGATCCAATACTAAAGCTGTTCCATATCGAATCTGGGTTGAAAACGGAAAAAGGGTAAAATAAATTAGAAATATCAGACCTATATTTATAAATTTGATACCAAATGTAAGGGGCGATTTTGCTGAATCCAGGGGTTTAAACAGTTTTTCGATGCGACAATTAGATTTTTAAAAAATAACTAAAGTATGAAATTTAAGTGGCAACGGAAAAACTGATAAAGGGAAAAATAAATTAGAAATATCAGACCTATTATTACAAATTCAGTACCAAATGAATGAGGTGATTTTTCTGAATCCTGGGGTGGAAACAGTTTTTCGATACGACAATTAGATTTTTTTTAATTAACTAAAGTATGAAACTTAGATGGCAACACTTCATTTCAATCTTTTCATAATTTGTAGTGAAAATCACGCGAATACAAAAGTCTTTAACTTAAAAATTTATTTTTATATTTTATTTTTTCATTCAAAGCATTTTAGTGAAAAAATATTTATGGCGCATGCGCAGGCGTTTTTTACACACAATTTAAACACTAATCATAATTTTGAAAATTTCTATAGATATAATTTCAAGCTGGGTGAAGACCTAAGTTTCTGCCAAGCGCCGTTGAATTCCGTCCAGCCGTTCTCGAGTGATGCCCGGACAAACGTGTTTTAGTCTTTTACCCCTTGGGGGGGGGGGGAACGGGGGGGGTAATTTCTGAAAAGTTGATAGATATAATTTTAAGTTGGGTGAAGACCTAAATTCCTGCCAAGCGCCGTTGAATTCCGTCCAGCCGTTCTCAAGTGATGCCCGGACAAAAAAAGCGACATACGGACACGATGACACACACACAGACACACACACAGGCAAAATTTTCTGAAGTCATTTTCGGATTTCATGGGGTGTAAAACGTGAAGATATCGCAAAATTTTTCGATTCCGACAAATTTACAGACAAAACTCTGATTTTAATAATATAGATTTACTTGCAGGCTACCGCTGATCACTATATTTAAAAGAATCATCAAAAGTATTGGATCAGTATTTATTTTTTTATATCACATTATGAAAAAAAAAAAACAAAAAAACAAAAAACATTGAAATGGCTCTAAACCTCGCTCTTTTTACGCACGCACTGTGTTGGGTCCAAGTTCCCACTGCCTGCAGAAAGGGCTTTCCCGGAAGCTTCAATTTGCGTATTTATCGACAACAGGTGGATCTGCTATTATTTAAGAACTTTGATTTTAAAGATGACTGTATATCAGCATCTATTAAATATTTTAATTTTTGAACTACGTATTTTACACTATATTACTATTTGATTCCGACCAATATAATAAAATAAAACATAGATTTCTCTTTTAAAAGGAATTAAATACATAAAAAACATATAAATTTTAATTAGTAATCCTTTCTAGTATATACTACCATTTTTTTCCGATAAATACTATAAATAAAAAGAAAAGAAAAGAGAAGATTTTTTTTAAAGGAATTAATTAATAAAATGAAAAATAAAAAGTTATTATACTATAAAAATTATACATAAACATAACTGTTATAAATGCGTTTTTAAATTTAAAATTTAGTGTACATATTTTTTTTTTTTTTTTTTTACTACATTACCATTTTATTTTCAATGAATATAATAAATTAAAACGAGAAAAAAAGATTTTGCCTTCAAATGAATGAATTAAATAAAAAATAAATAGCGTAATAGCCGTTGCTAAGATACACACACGATTACAGTGAAAGAATAAATTTATAAAAAATTAAACATAGGAGCCAATATTTAAAATCGAAAAAATAAAATTAAAATAATTCAAATTTGAAAAAATCTCGATGAGGTGCACACCTATGGTGTCACAGGTATCCACCTTCCAAGTTTTGTAGTTCTGCGATTAGTAGTGTAAGCACCAGAGCGCAGACAGACACATACACAGACACACAGATACTTTTCTTTATTTATATAGTTAAACATTCCTTTTAAAATTAAAATGTTACATATTATGTGCAGCAATCGCTTAGGCTTATGAATTTTTAGTATTCTAACGGTTGTGATTGCAAATATATAATCGAACCAAAGTTATAAACCGTTTTTAATATTGTTGGGTTGAGTTTGAAACACATAACATAACTAAAAATGCAATCGGATAATTTTTTAAGTATATTCTGCAATATATCAGGAAATGTTTTGTTGTCCTATAAAACAAATATAATTGCTTATAATATTACATTTTATAGAAAACATAGCATCATGTATTTAAATAGCATAGATTAATTACAATAAGGCTTTATGCAGCGCAAAAATATTATAAAACACGCCTTAAGGTCTCACAAAGGTAAAGTCTTTAATTATATAAGTTAAAATACAGATTAAGGTCTCACACAGTCTCCCACAGACTGTAATGTTTTTGAGTTCCTCTGCGTTTTTCTGTACGCATAGTGTCGTTTACACAGAAAAAAGCTCTGTTACTGGCATCCAGAATCTAAATTGTGTCTCTAGTAAAAATAGTTCAGTGTCATCCTTATAAATTCTAGTCCGAATTTGAAAGCGAGTTCTAGAAACCCCAATCAGAATTCTAGATCGTTTTCCTATATTATTGTAATGAAACTAATTGAAAAATCTCTGCAGATAAATGCAAACTCGAGAGATGAGTTTTAGTAGCTATAACCTTGGTTTATGACCCAATTATAGGAAATAAAGTGAGAATTTCTCATTATTCAAAGGATTCATTATATTCATAATATTGTTTCACCCTTTAGAAAAGTATAGACTAGAAATTCTCGATCATTTCGTCTATCAAAGTTTTTTTTGTTTACCTTATATGCAGAGCTCGTAAATCTATATTTCTAATTTAGAGAATCAGAAAATGACTACTTATTCATTCTAGAGGGAGGCGGTATATTTATATATATAGTTTTCAATTTATAATTTTTTATTATATATATTGTTACGGAATTGTAAATAATTGTATTTATTTTTGTATAAATTCTTTCAAAGAATTGATAAAAAAAAAAAAAAAATGCTAATTTTGTGCATTTTTAGTCGTTTTAGCGTTAAAATAGCCTAATTTTTCCTTAAAAACGCATTAGAAAGCTCCAATAAGGCAGGTAATGGATTTGACGCCAAATTTGGCGACTTTTCCCTCCTTGGCGACTTTTTTGGCGACCGTGACGAGAAAATCCTTATTAACGATATGCCAAATATGAAAGCTGAAACCTCATTGGTTGACCACTATCTGGATTTTTCTCGAAAAATCCGGGTTCGATAGAGAAGTATAAAAGGAGCGTTTATTTGCCAAGACAGTTCAGTCTCAGATCTGTCTCAATGAGTTCCGTCAAATGCTTACATTGCTTTGAGCCTCTTTGAATAAGACTTGCTTCATGTGTTATTGCTATACAGTTTGTACTGTGGTATTGCTGTATAAATTTTTGCAAGTTTCGCCTCTCATTCTCGGACAACTTACGAACCTCCAAGTACGCAACAATATATATATATATATATATTTGAAAATGAAATATACCATAGTGAAGCTGAGCAACAATATATAAAAATATTTACGGAAATGGGAATTAAAGGGACAAAAAACAGGTGAATCGAAATCACAAACATTTTGAACTTTTTTACAAAATAATAAATGAGCAATATAATGTTGTATAGGGATGAATTGACCAGTTTGAAATGCGGTATTTGGATAGTTATATTTTTTTCATAAAAATATGTTTTTTTTCTCTCTCTCTCTCTCTCTCTCTCTTAATTTTACACCCCGACCAAAAAGAGGAGTGTTATAAAAAGTTTTTGTGTGCTTTTGTTTGTGTGTGTTTTTTGCTTGTCTGTGTCATTGTAGCTCCCAAGCAAACAGACGGATTTCTTTATTATAATTCTGTATTAATCGTGATGAATATTAGCTATGTCTGTTATGAAAACATGTTTGTTAGATTTTTATCTAAATTAATTGAAATGTGAATTTTCAGGTGCAACTTGCTTTAACATTTTATAAAGTTATTGTTGGCATGTTGCCATTTGAACTAAGACAATTATAGCTGCCGTACTTTGAACTCTTTCTTGCAGATTTCAAGTAAGTCATGTGATTTTTGGATTGGAGTATGAAACTTTTCTTATCGCGAATTTTAAACCAATTTTCACGAAAATTAAAAATTGACTGTAAATAGCAGTTATGGGTTCACAGCCCAAAAATCTCCAAATACAGTTGAAAATTACAGAGTTTCTTTAATTAACCCTTTCATTCCCAACTTTTTCCCTCCATAAAACAATAAATCGTATATTTAGTCATAACTTTATTTCAAACGCAATGTATATAAATATTTTTTTTTAAAATAGGAGTTATAGCAGAGTACGATTTAATATAGCTAACAAAGCAATTGATAGATGTTTATTTATGTTTAATATAATCACTGATGCCATTAAAAATCATAACTTTTCAATAAATAAAAATATCAAAATTTTGGAGAATATCATATTGTAATTAATTAAAATACATATTATAAACTTTAAAGTATAAAATAAAAAATATTTCAAATAGTTAATTTATTTAAATTGCCCAAAACAGGAAACAGATTCCGATATTATTATCAGAGCAGCGTAAAATATACTTTCAATTATCAGCAAAGATAGTGAAGTCATCCAAAATAGGTATTTTTCGAAGGGAAAATGTATATAGATTTTAATATTGTTCATTTTGAATCAGCGGGAGGGAGTGTTAGATGGTAAGAAAGAAAATCTGAAATGTTATGATTCCAATTGGAATCACGGGGAAGGAAAGGGTTAATAAAAATGCAACCTTTTTCAGGCAATCTTTTTTAATCACTAATTTTTAATCGATTTTGACAAATAGTGAAAAATTGTCTAGAAATATTAATTTTGAGTTCACAGTCCAAAAAGCTCTAAAATCGGTTGAAAATTAGGAATTTTACAGAAAAATAATAATATTTAATTAAATTAAAGCCCAGACCTGCATTCACATTTTATAATTTGCAAGCTAATGTTCCTCAAACTGAAATTTAGGATTTGATAAAATAATAATATTTAATTAAATTCAAAGTCCGAGATTTTATAAAGCTGCTTTGCGTTTGTTATTTATTACAATATTTTAGACAAAAGTTGATTAAATTAGAGTTTACAAAATTCAGAATAAGAATTTTAATTATTTTTAAATAATTATAATAATAAGAAGAAGAATGGCTTTAAGAATATTATTATTTTAAGACCTTCTTACTATTTTAATAGTAGTAAATAAAAGAATTTTAATACGCATAAAAAACTAAACAGAAAAGGGCAGAAAAATCAATATTTACGCAACGTTAAAAATGCCAATATAAAAAATTGTTAAGTGCATACTGCAGTTTCGGTAGCGTAAAGCGTACCTTCATCAGTGCAGATCATCATCATCATCATCATCATCATCATCATCATCACGGGAGCTTAGGGAGTGCCTGCAGTGATCGAGACCACCGCTTACCTCCACCTGAATATGTAGAAGCCTGAAGATGGGTTGCAGTATCATGCAACTCGGGTTTCCTATGAGCTCAACAGGAGCTCGGTGTGATGATATGATGAAAAAAAAAAACACCAAGCCAGCCTGAGGAAGGCAGTAAATTAAGGGGGATGGAAAAGATCTGAAAGCTATCTCGTACTTGATGGAATTCCGAGGCCCGCTCTGTCCAAACTATATATATATTTTTTCATCTCATTACCGTAGATGGCAGCACTATTCATGTTACAATAATTATGAATAATAATCTGATTACTTATTAGGACTTGAATCCTTATCTGAATCCTTATTTTACCTGAATACCTCTGTGAATCCTTTATTTCACTCCATGATCACTGCAATTTTGAACTGATTAACTGTGTGTTTAACTAATATCTGATTGTTAAATTTTTACATGTGTATAGTTTATTCTAACTCTGAGTTGCGTCCGTTTCATTTATAATTTTTAAAGTAATTTTGTATTCTTATTTTAATCTACAATTTTAAATGGTTTTGGATTGTCATTTTTAGGTAATAGTTATATTATGTTCTTCGTTTTTTCTGGTTTGACTATGTGTGTTTCTTTACATGTGTATCGTTTACTAACTTTGAGTTGCGTCTGTTTCAATTATAAATAATTAAGTAATTTTGTATTTTTATTTTAATCTACAATTTTAAATGGTTTTGGATTATCATTTTTAGGTAATAGTTTTATTTTGATCTTCGTTTTTTATGGTTTTACTATGGGTGTTTCGGGCCTGTGAACAAAGAAATTCTTAGCTTTTGCTTTCTTTGTGACAGAAAAACATCCATTTTTTAGCATATTTGCATTCTACCAGGCCCTTGAAAACGTTAGAATGCAAATTATGCTTTTTTCTCATTCCAATTTCCAATATTCATTTCGATTTTTCTTTAATTCTTTTTTGATTTGATTTGGGTAGTCTTCGCTTATGATCCGAATAATTGTTTTAATACTGAAGTTAAATCATCTTTAAATTTCAAAAATTTTTGCACTGATATTATTGTATTACTATATATATACATTTTTTACCCTTTTTTTAACACGCTTTTATTAGCTTCACCTGTATGTATGTTTGTATGTTTATAACCGCTCTGAGAGCAAACAAAAAATCTATATTGTAAAAAAAGACTTTCCCTACGTGAACGCTGTTGCTATGAGGTAAAGCTCCGCGCTACGAACCTAAAGGTCTAGCGTTCGAGCCCATTCAGGGGAGATTTTTAAAAAATGGTTTTTGTTTAATTCTAAATTATTTTAATTAAAGATTTTTCTCTTACCCTGCATTTTAATACTAAGATAGATTTTTTGTGCTTTTTAGTTCTCATTTCTATAAAAGCGTGTTCTTTAATTTTTTTTTTTTTTTTTTTTTTAAAGTATCATTTTATTTCTTTTAATATAAACCTGAGTGGATTACACACAGTTCTGCCCCACGGCCCTCTCGGCCTGTCTAAGACGGATTTGCCTTGAAAAAGGCACCTTTGGACCTCTGGATAGGGATCGACATGCTTTCCTAAAATTTTGCCTGACAATTAATACTAAGAATTTGATTATTTACCATATCTACAGTTTATATAAATGTTTAATAAAATTACATAAAAGAAAAGAGTTACGTTACAGTTTAAGTGCAGAAAACTATATACAATAATAATATCAGCGCAGAATAACGAAATGGATTATTGCTGATATATATAGGTAGGGAAGCGAATTATAGAGTCAGAATTGCAACCAACTGGAATTTAAGAAACTGGAGTTGTAAGCCAATAGGAATTTCGGATGAAGAAAGCTATGTAAATATTGATTTTTAGGTGTGTAAATATTGATTTTTCTGTTCAGCGTCAAGTCTAGTTATTTATTTTAGAAAATGGCACAGTTTCTATAATCTTCAATTTGCTTCCATAAATTTCTCAAAAACAGTTTCTTCTTCAGACACATTTAAAAAACAATCTTTTGCGACTATTTTGGGATAAACATAAATATAAAAATTCATGAAAGTTAACTAAAAAGAATCACATGACTCTGTCTTAATGAAGATAAATAACTACTCTTGGTAAATAACTAATTATATAGTTTTCTCTTTCATTGCTTCTGTAACCAGTAAAAAGAAACATCTTTACTCTAGTTTAAATGGCCGAGATAACATAATTAATCACTTACAATAATGAAGTTTTCACAGAATCTTCGCCTGTAGCTATAAGTATATCATCGAAATAGAATGGAGTTAATTATGTTATAACATGATGAATATAGATATTGGGTTACAGAAGCATTCAATATAATGAAGAAAGTCAAAATTATGAAGTAGTCAGTTTTCATTTGAACAGCGATTTTACAAAATAGAACAAGACTTAATTTGTTAGTGGCATTTTTATTAATTAATTCATCTATTTAATTCTACGTATTAAATAGCAAATAAAAGTTTTTTCTTTTACTTATTGGAGAAAAATGGTATTTTAAATTAAAAATAATGCAATTATTCCTATTAAAATTTTTAGTTATTTGATTCAATTATTTAAACTTAATTAAAACCTATGCATGATTAAATAGAGAATGTTAAAGTACAACATGTATATTGCACTTTGCAAACTATGCACTTTAATATATTAGAAATACTACGTAGATTACACTTTTTAAGCTACTTTTAGTCCTTTTTAACAAAATTGAAAAGTGCGTAAGACTTTAGTTTATCCATAGCTTCCTAAATTAGATGTCTGTTGCGTGGCTTGAAAACTTGGCAGCAGTTGAAGCGGTAGACAGAGCCACCTGGCACAGATTACGCGACTTTTTTATTCAACAGCAACCAAAAATTTTTAAAAGTGGGATATGATATACATAAAAGGCGAATAGAATCGAAGAAACGTTGATTATATATATCATATATCACTTCTTAAAGATATTGGTGACAATTGAATAAAAAAGTCGTGCAATCTGTACCAGGTGGCGCTGTCTACTGCTTCAACTGTTGCCAAGTTTCCGAGTCACGCGACAGGCATGTAGTTTAGGAGGCTATGGTTTATCTGTCTGTCCGCACTCTAACTTCTAAAAATATGATTAGGTATTTTACTGAGATTCGTTTACACTGCTTTATTGCCAAAAATGGTGGTCATATAATTTCTTACTTGTTAACATAGAGATACCAAAGAAATTGGCTATATTAAGGTCTATGAACAGTTATTTATTATTTTGTATTATTATTAATTATACTGATATTATTTATACTGATATTATTTATTATTATTAATGGGTTATTAACATTAACCCATTGTTTCCAAAGCTGTACAATAGTATTTGAATTATTACACTTGAAAATAGCAAAAAATGTATTTGCAATTGTTTTATATACTTTAAATTGAATAAAATGGTAATGTTTTGTAAATTTATATAAAAAAAAAGCACTTTAAAAACACGTACAAGTTAAAAAACATATTTAATTATAAAAAGAGATATACATTTCTAAGCTTTTCACCCTGATCAACAGGGCATCATCAGGAAATTTAGATGATTTGTTTTTACAAAATGTGCAGTTATGTGTTCAAGTATATATATATATATATATGTATATATATATATATATATTATAATATCAGGTGAAAATTAAAGTCTAAACGCTACTTCAGTTCAAAAAATTTCAGAGTCCGTTGGTTGGAGCCGCTCTGCGTTCACAATGAGGTAATATTTGATAACTGGAACTTGCATAGAAAAAGTCAGTTGGATGATTACTGGAAAAATTGGCTTGTTGGTCCAGCTGGATAGTCCCTAAGCATTACACATATAGCATTACACAAAATAATTCGAATACAATACGCTTTATAAGATATAATTCTTGGGAAAGTTTTACAGTCTTGTTTTGCATTTTCTGGAGAAATAATAATTAAACATAATATTGAGCATTCGGGAAATTTCCTAGGTGGTAATATTCACGCGAGCTTCGGTGGAAAACACAAAAAGCATCGAACGACTAGACTGGTGATTGTAATGTGAATTCAAACCTGGCTCTCACGTAAATAGCTTTAAGAGCAGAACTCTCTATCACTAGCGAAGCACAACTATAAATATTTTAATACCATTATAAGAAATAATCTGGTGTGGCACTCACACGACTTCCTCTTACTTTACATTTCAATGCTGTAAAGATAGATTGAAGATTAAGAGATTACAAGGTCTAAGATAACAAGATTTGTATAACAAGTACTGTATACAAACCTACGTTAAAAATACATCAAACTAGGCTTAGGAACAGCATTATTTGATAAAGAATTCTTTGTACGGTGAGCTACCGTCCCCCTTCAACCCCTCGTTTGAATATTGTACCTAAATTTATATAGAATTCAAGGCAGTTATTAAATTTTAAAATGCATTGCAAATTATTCAGACCATCAGACTTCCCATTCCGGCGGTCTTCTGTGAGTGAAAATGTCCGCCCTTGAAAATGTGTTACTCACTAGATGGTGAATAAACTGTGTTATGGAATTCATTAAATGCCCACTGGGTAACATGCTATTGTAGACAAAATTGTAATAGCTGTTTTTTAAATACTACTTAAGTATTGCGTGAAAAAATAGTTTACCTCCCAGAATAATCCGGTAATCTTTCAAAATTACAGAAAAAATGTAAGATTTAAAAATAAGATAAAATATAAAATGCGTTGAAAAACAGACTCACAAATCCCTACAGTGTTGCCAACTGTAAGAATTTGTCCCTACGCGTAGGGACTTTTAAAGCAATTTTTTTCCACTGAGCTGAAGAGCAACTGGAGGAAATGCTAGACCGGTTTTTGCGTGCCGTTTTTGGAAAGTTTGTCTTCCGAGCGTTGCACGGCAGAAAGCATTTGATATCTTTATATTTCTAAGTAAAATTGTTTAAAGGTTGTCTGTTCTAACAACCATATGCTAAACATGATATTACAATTTTGAATTTTAATTCTTTAAGAGTATAATAGTAATAGACGACCCGACAAATGTTGCCTGCCGGGAAAGGTTTGACTCTGTACGGCAAATGATTGCAGGAAAAACTGGCACGCACGAACACTGTGTAAAGGTATTGGAAGCATTTGCTCCACTTCTTCTTCAGCTCAGTGTTTTTTTCAGGATGTAGCGACAGATTTTAAATTTGTAGGGACTTTTGTGGGGTTATTTTGTAAGAAATTTCATGTGATTCTGCACGGATTAGGCTAATTTTTCCAGTTTTTTCACAATTTTTCCTTAAAATATGGACATTTATTGTCCGTATAGGGATATTTTGTAAACTATATCCCTAAAAAACCTGGCTGGTAGCGCCACCTATAACACTTTTTAGCGGACAAGGGATAATCAGCAAATGGGAAGTCCTATTTATAGGGAGTCTTGACTCAGACAAAGTTTCAAACGCATCACTCCTTGAAATTTATCAATTTTGTACAAACTTTTCCAGTATCAACCTCATATGGACTTCAAAATAAAACATTTGGATTTACTGCAATTATTTATTTTTAAGTTATACTAACAGATGTATACAAAGATCAACTGTTAAAAACTTGACTTTAATATTCAAGAAACCTCAAAACATGTAATTATGCATAAACAAGTGCTGAAGATTTTTATTTAAAAAAGACTTTATTTACTGTATGGGTACAGGGAATTAAGTTCAATTCCTGAGCAGTTTTCCTGGACATAGTTAAATTTAGTAAAGCACTTTCACCAATTACATTGATAAAAAAGAATGTTTTCTCTTAATTACAGATAGTCCTGAATATCTTCCATGATTTATGTATACGCCGCAAATTATATTTAAATATAGCCTAGAATAATAACATACAGCCCAACCTCATAGACGTTAAACTGTACCTACCAAAAATTTCGTCCATAGACGTAATTGAATTCTCTTGGATGTCCCTGTACACGAACTATTCGCTTCATCCTACACTGAGAAAAAATATATACCGCTTTCATATAGAACGAATAAGTAGCCATTTTCTGAATCCCTAAACTAGAAATATAGATTTCCGAGCTATAAGGTAAACAAATAACCTGTATAGACGAAATGATCGAGAATTTCTAGTCTACACTTTTCTAGATGGTGAAATAATATTATAAATATTATGAACTTTTGTAATGCGGGAAATTCTCGCTTGATCTTCTGGAACTGGGTTATAAAACCAAATTATAGTTACTAAAATTGGCTCTCATGTTCGCATTTATTTACAGAGATTTTTAAATTAGATTGACCCCACGAGAATATAGGAAAACGCTCTAGAATTCTAATTGGGGTTTTTAGAACTCGCTAGCAAAGGGAACTAGAATTTGCACGGATAACATGTAACTATTTTTACTAGAGCCACAAATTAGATTCAAGATGTCAGTCCCATAACTTTTTCTCAGTGTAACAAAATGTTTAGTGTAACCTCCCTATATGATATAGATTTAGAATACTGAATTTGGACTTAATGCTACTCTTTATGTATGGCTATGTTCTTTATGTATGCTATGATGACAAACACACACGCCGATACATACAGACACGCGTTTAAAAACCTGATTATTGAATTCAGGAAATTTCAAAACGTGTAAATATAACAAAAACTCAGTTCCAAAAATTTGACAGAAAAAGCAGTACTTAATCTGTCATAAACATGGGTTAAGAAAAAATAAGAAAAGAAAGAAAAAGAAATATGAACAATAAATTTCAGGTTTTTTTTTTTTTTTCCTGAATATTGACTTATATAGTGAAAATTTTCATTTTCACGTTCACTGTTAAAACGTGTTTTATATTACGGATATTTTGCAGTTGTTATATACAAAATACATTTTCAAAAAAAAAAAAAAAAATCTTTAGAGTCATGACGTCAGTTTTACCCTGCAAGCTTAATTTTTCACCAAGTTTTATATCAATTTTAATATTTACGCGCGAATTTCTTTTAATTGAAAAAAAAAATTAAATCAACTTGTAAACTGTTTTGGCAACAATTAAAAATTAAAATAAATTATGTATTTTTGCCTGAAAAAGGACTTCTTCAGCTTTTTCGATACTGATTATTATTAATTTTCTTTCCTTTTCATACAAAAAAAAAAAAAAAAAAAAAAAGATTTTGATGAAATTTTGGCAAAACCAGAATTTAGTTTAGTACAAAGGACTATTATTATTTTTTTTTTTTTCAAATTATAACATCGCTTTCAAAATATTCAATTATATTTTCGATAAGTGTCCAACCATCGTAAAACTGCCGACAACGTTTTATCCGTAGATTAAGACTAATAGTCTTCTGTACTAAAAAAAAAAAAAAAAAAAAAAAAAAACAGGAAAGTTGTTGAAACATGCATAATTTACATTTTAATAAAAAATTAATTAATTAATTAATTAATTCACAAAAATAAAAATAAAAATAAAAATAAATACTCTGAATGAATAGCAGCTGATAATGCTCTTTGTCATACAATGTTTCGTAATTAGCAAAAAAATGTATTAATTAAAATGCTTATGGCGAAGTAATTAATCACTCCCAGTAACAAAGCTTTCAAAAAACGTTTCCCTTGTTTAAAAAAAAAAAAAAAAAAAAAAACTATCATATCACTGAAAAACATATCGCTAAGTATTGTATCATAAAAAGTAGATTTTTTTTTTTTTTTTTTTTTCCGGCATGGAATATAAAAATGAAAACTAAAATTTCAAAGTATGTATAGGGGAGACCCGTGTACCTAGGGCCACTTTTTTTCAATGCCCAAAAACAGAGCCCTTGACCTTTTTAAAATTATCAAACTGATGTGAACATATCTTTAGGACTAATTACTTCCAATTGGGATTAATATAAATACCTAAAATAATAAATTCCGACAAATAGAAAGTTTTAAAAAAACTTCACTCGTGGCCCTAGGTACAACACCCTCATTTTACCTGGGGCCAGACCTTATTTTTCCTAGGGCCATTCTCTCAAATTTAAATTTCACTTTGTAATGAATAGAAAATAAGCATATAAACATGTATTTTATAAAAGAAATAATAAAAGTAATATATTTATTTATCATATAATAATTATCATGTTGTTGCCTTAATTTGAAACACGAAATTTTTCACTTTTTTTTCTTTTTTTTTTTTTTCTTTGGGATATTCTAACAGAATGTTTTTTTTTTTTTTTTTTTTTTTCTGGGGTGTCTCTTGGATTTCTAGATCTCTCTGGTATAGGGTCACATCTTTTCTTTGATGTGGGAGGTTTTGCTTTAGGTAAAGGTTTTGCTTAGGTTCGTACCTGTTAAAACATGACCTACGAAAAGATGTTAGATGTTGAAGGTTTCGAAATTTCAACAGGACACGAAACAGAGACATCCAGTTCTATCATTGTTGGTTCACTTTCTTCCTCGAAAATCTTTTTTATTTTATTTTATTTATTTATTTATTTATGGGGGGATCTTGTCTTTCAGTCACATTTGAACTTAAATATTCATCCTCAGTGAATGTGTTTTGATCCATTGGTCATATGCCGGATACACGAAAGCCTGATAGAATGTTTACAGGAGTAAAGGCCGACGGATAGGACTTGCCAACATTTTCAGCAACGTCATATATAGTGATTGGTTTACCAGGGTTTGCCAGCATCCAATTACTATAGATTGTACTGTATTTCCTAACACTTTCGCGACCACTGGCGTAGATTCACGTCATTTGAAACTATGAAACTCCACCAGTGGGCATTTCTATTGCATTTTGTATGTTATTTGTTTCTAAAAAATATACATAATATTCATATTTGTACAATCAGTATACCATGGATGCAAATACTTTGATTAGAGAGAGTATGATCATAATGCATATCAATTTGTAATATTAATGTAAATACGAAAAATTTTGTTTTGAAAAACTGTAACTTATGAGAAAAACACCCACAGGCGGACCTTACTGTCAAAAAGACAAAAATATGCTGTCGCGAAAATGTTAAAAGGTCCAAACACAATGGCCCTATGTACAAGGCAGCTATGTGGCCCTAGGTTCAAATTGGGTAACTTCATTCAAAATGCTTTCCCCCAAAAAATCCACAAGCAAAGAGGACTAATGAAATATCTCAGTTATTACTCAATATAACAAGAAAAATTATATACTAGAAATAAAAGAAAAATGTCTGACTTTCCTTTGTAAAATAACAAAAGAGATGAGCTGCAAAATTTTACTTCAAACTATGTAAATTCGTTTTCTACATATAACTTGTCAAAACTCTCTCCTCAAAAGTTCCAAAGTAGTTGTAAAAGTAGCAGTTGGTGTTGTTACTCGTCCAACTGAGCATTAAAACTTAAAATTAAATATTATTCAAATAAAGTGGGGTGGCCCTAGGTACATGATGGCCCTAGGTACACGGGTCTCCTCTATATTTATAATTAGGATGTACAGTCGGGGTGGGGGGCGCAGCACTCACTGTAATTTCGTTATTAATTGACGCAGAAAAATTTAATAAACACCATTCAACAGGAAATTAAATGCACTCTCTGAAAATGTTGTCGAATTTTAAATTAGGGGTTACCTACATATTGAAATGAGCGCCAACTTTGATTTTTTTTTCAATAGCAACACTCAATTTTGACTTCATTTCCGAATTTCTGAGACTCTGGCAGTGCGGAAAAGTATACTGTTTGTATACTTTATCTTTAGTATTTTTAGAGTTATAATAAAAAATGTGTTAGATGGTTATCTATAAATGTAGAAAAATAAAATTAAGATCCTACAAGAATTAGACAAAATTTTACTGTTTCACACCGGAAATATTTCAAGAAAAAAAGATTTATAAAAAATAATGTTCCGTATGATTTGTTTTATAATTTCTGAATTAACGTTTTCGCAACTGCTAACGAGATTTACGTCATTTGAAAATCTGTAACTCTGTCAGTGGGCGTTTCTTTCGTAATTTGTGTGTTACTTATTTCTTAAGTATGTACTGTCAGTGCTCATATTTTTGCAATAAGATATACTATGGATAGTAATATATTGATTAGAAAGAATACAATTATAATATATATCCATTTGTAATAAAATTGTGAGTACAGAAAATTTGTTCTGAAATATTTTATTTTGAGAGAATGACGCTTGTAGGCGGACTTTATTGTCAAAAAGACAAAACCCTCCGGTCGCAAAAGTGTTAATATATATTTATAAAAGTTAAAGTATATTTTTAAAAATACATAAAGTTAAAATATATTTATAAAATTTTAAAGACTAAAGTATCCTTGAAATAATAAGTCTCCCCCCTACAAAAAAAAAATAATAATAATAATAATGATAATAATAATAATAATAATAATAATTAATTAAAAAGAAATAAAAGAAATGAAATAAAATAAAATAAAGCAATATATGAAGCAAAAGATTAATCCTTTAACTACGACGGCAGTTAAGAAACAATTTTACAAGTCTGTCTTGCATTCCAATTCCATTCTTTTTTTTTTTTTTTAATTGACAATTTTTCCATTCAACCTATTTTTCTATTTTAAACAGTAAACCCCACCTATTTAGATAATTTTTTTCTTCTAGTGCATATACTTGCCAACATCCTAATTAATATTCCGTAGTACCATTAGCCACGCCTTTTTTTTTTTTTTACATCAATATTATTTTAGAGTACTTTTCGTCTTATTTGATCGTAATTGCATTTGGAGAATATTACTCTACAAATTTACTGGTGTGAGAAAAAGGGCGGGGCGAGCAACACTACGGAATATTAATAAGGATGTTGGCAAGCATGCTAGTGTTCGTTTAAAGGATTCAAAATTTATCACCAGATTAAGTAAATACCACTTGAGTATATTTTTGTCAACGTAAAATAAAGGGTTTAACACGAATACTCAAAGTCCCTTTTACTTTTCTATTCTCTGTTGTTTTCTTTTGAAGAACGACAAAAGGCGGGGCTTTAGAACATAGGAATTCTTGATGCTAACACTAATATCTAAAAATCCTCATTTTTGTTTCATTACTTTGTGTTTGACGTTGTTGTTATATAAATTAATCCATAAATAAAAAATAAAAATATTTTGCTCAATTTTTTTCTGTTATTTTTTAAGATTTGCTTCGTTATCTCATGCAAAACTTTAATCGAGACGGCCCCCTAAACCACTCCAAAAGAAAGATTTATTTATATCTTGAAAACCAATAACTGGAATGAGCTGCAAATTTGCACACCCATATTTTTCAGCATTAGGATTCATTTTATGTAAAAATTAATATAGGTCATAATTCATAATTTTTATGAATATGAATTTATTAATATTTTTCAGAATTAAATATATTTTTCAGAATCAAAAGTAATAATGAATTATGTTTGAGTTTCTTCACTGTATCTCGTAAATATATATATATATATATATATATATATCGATCAAGTTATTTTTTGTGAAGATATTAATAAAAGTTTGAAATATGAATTTAACATTAGCACCTTCAAACTTTGAACGCTTATAACTTTATAAAAAAAATAAATAAAATATACAAACAATATACTTTTTCGCATCGTCGCGACCCCAGGAATTCAAATATAAAATAAAAATGGGTGTTACTATTGAAAAAATCAAAGTTGGTGCGCGTTTTAATATGTAGACGACCCCCAATTCAAATTTTCACTTCATTTTCTGAAAGTACTAACAATTTCCCATTCGAATGATACCTATTGCATTTTTGTGCAGTGATTAGCAACGGAGTTACTTCGAGTGCTGCGTTTTTTTTTTTTTTTTTTTTTTTTTTTTTCCCGACTGTACTACCTGTAATTTTTGAATCAGTATCAATTCTGTAACTTGTTATAGATTATGAGAAATATTAAATTAACAGAAATATAAAGGTAAAGGTAATAGTATCAGAAAGAATGATTGAATGTCTTAATAATAAATTAAATACATAATTTTAGATAAGTTATTAATAAATTAAATACATAATTTTAGATAAGTTATAAGTTTTATATATATATATATATATATATATATAAGGAATTAAATTATTCAAACTATATATACATATATATATACAGAAAAACATTCTTTTTGCATATTTGTGTTCTACCAGGCCCTTGATAACGTTAGAATGCAAATATATATTTATGCATTTTCAATTTATTCCATTTTTATTTGATTTGGTGGTCTTTGTTTTCGATCAAATTAATTGTTTGAATATTGTTAATATTTACTAATCCTTAAATTTCACTGACTAATTATCTGTATATATATATATACCTTTTTTAGGTATGTACGGACCAACATGCAGACGGAGGATTGATGAACCGAAAATCTAGCAGATGTGCAAACAGTTAGTAGGATGTTTAAACTTGTCTGCAGCTACAAAAATGTCTATAGCCTTGCTGTTTACATCTAGGAAAAATTTCTTTAAGTCGATTAATTAATATCCTTCATCATTAAAAATATATAAATAAAATATAAATAAATAAATTTAATAAATAAATTTAATTTAATTAAAAAAATTTAAATTAAAAGTATTTGAATAAAAATAAATTATTTTAAAAACCTTTCCTTCCATTTTTTTGTTTGTTTCTTTTGTATCCTAAATTTTGGTTGTATTCTTGTCTGATTGGCTTTCAATACTGCTTCCTATTGGTTGGTTATTTTTACTCCTCCTCTATTGGGCTTTACCCTGCTTTCAGTCTTGCTTTTGCCTACAAGGTAAGAGCACGTGTTTTGCACCTGAAGAAGAAAGGAAGCTTCATTTCGAAACCGGTAATGCTTTGATTAATTTTATGGTGTGTTAAGAAGTTTTAAAATTTAAATATTGATTGCACGCTAGTTCTTTAATTTAGTATTAAGTCAGATAGATGAATAAAAGTCATAAACACTTTTCAACATTGTTGAAAATTGTTGAGGGGAAGAAAAGTTGATTCAGATTTAAAAAAGAAAGAAAAAATTCTTTTTTGCTCAAGAGTTTTTGGTTTTTGTGGTATTGATGGATGCGTTTCATAACTAAAAACAGAAGATGAACATGGCTGCCAAGTAATTCCTATTTTATATACATATCCGGATTTCCTTTTTTTTTTTTTTTTTTTTTTTTTTCTTTCAAATAAAAATTTTCACTCTATTTAACCCTTTCAGTCGCAGTGTTCCCGCTGATGGAACGCCTAATTTTAATTCTCAAGTGCAAAAACTCATCCCGGAAATTTTTTAGCAAAAATTTACATTTATATAACATAGCAGAAAAGGCCCTTTTTTTAACGTGAAAATTTAAAATTTTTTTTTTTTTTTTTTTTTTTTAATTATGTTCGTAAATTCCGGTGGCAGTGTAATTTAAATGAAACGAATTATCTTGCGCCGCAAAGGGTTAAAATACTCCGGAATAAATTGAAATGTTGGGATCTATGCAACTTTTACGAGTTTTTGTTGTCGATGATGTTTACTTATAAAGTGATTTATTTATTAAATTAAATTAAATATTATTTGAATTTAATAAGGTTTACTTACAGATGTTTCAAACCGAAAATTTCTCGAAAAGTAACAATGCTATTTTTTTATTTTTTAAATATTTATGATCAGCTACGTGTCTAAAAGCAATTTTTTAAATAAATTAAGTAGTGAACGTTAAAAGGTTAACTAAGAAAAGCTACTGTAGGAGCTTTCTGTGAGAAATTATTATAAGAAAAATTCCTGTAAGAAAAATTTCTATTAAAAAAATTCTGGTATACAAAATACGAATTACTTCGAATGTATATAGAATGTACCTCTTTTCCGAAATTTTCTTTTTACTTCCATTACCCGACTACCGTAGGTAATAGGAGTATTGTATTTGGTCTAAAAATTCAATATCGTGATTTCACCTGATTTACACTTTTTAAAGTCTCCTGAGTCCAAAAAAGTTGTTTTCGGCGATTGATCAGTGTGTAAGTTTGTATGTATGTGTGTATAAATGTGGGGAATTTTTAGGCTATCATATTTCCGAAACTAATACAGATAGATCTACGGAATTTCGGAATTTTCACAGGTCTGGTGCACAGATAAAATTTCGAAATTTTCATGAAAATTGGAAAACTGGAAGTGGAACATCGGAAATCGAAAATAAGTCCATATCACAAAAACGGCTCTAACGATTTTCTTCAAAGTTGTTATATAAACACTCCACTAGATGTTCTTTCAAATGATATAAGTTGGTTTGCTCATGAAAATTGATAGGCGTCCTGTATAAATAGCTCAATTTCATGTCTCATAAGTGCATTCTCACATTTTAGGTCTCATAAACGGCTGTATGGATTTTTTTTTTTTTTTTTTTCAAACTCGCCATATTAGCTCACTTTTAAATATCCGTTTAAATGTAATTATTGTTTTCCGGTCAATAATTGAGTATGCCAAGTTTTGGTAAAAGTTGGTATCTCAAAAATGCTCTAATGATTTTCTTGAAAATTGTTACGTAAATCCATTTTAGATATCCTTTCTTATGTATAACGTGGTTATTACAAGGAAATTAACATTCATCTTGATTAGGTAGGTCAGTTTTAGATCTCGGAAATTGGTATTTCAAAAAACAACTTTACATTTTTTAAGCTATTGCAAAGCTTCCATCGCGGGCTTTGAGCGCGGCGACCGAATCAAGAAATTCCGTAACGAAAAAAAACCTAACACAGTTCGGCAGACTTCGGCAGACTTCGGCAGACTTCGGCACTTCAAAACGTAATTTCACAAAATCCTTCATTTCTCAAACAAAAAAACAGATATCCGTAAAATTTTTGCTTTAAAATATAGCTAATAGAAATGTCTAAAAATCGGTTTCTGGAATTTTTGAAATTCGGTCCCCAAGGGGGGCAAAACGTGATTTCACATGCGTAAAACGTGATTTCGCATAATCCTATATATCTCAAACAAAAAAACAATAGATAAACGTGAAATTTTTGCTTTAAAATATAGCTAATGCAACTATCTGAAAACCAATTTCTGGAATATTAGAAATTCAGCCCCCAGGTGGGGCAGCAAGGGGGGGGCTATGGAGCAAAAACAAATAGAAACACAGTTAGGCTGTTCAAAATTGGTACAGCTAGGTTTTAAAGGCCTGCAAGTCGAATGGGGATATTTTCGATTGTGTAAAGTTATTAGGAGGGACGAGAAGGGGAGGAGGGCAAAAAAATAAAAATAGTGTCAGATCGTTCAAAATTGGTATATAGAGGATTTCGATACTTACAAATCGATTGCGGATGATTTTGAATTTGTAAAATTATTAGGAGGGGCGGTAAGGTGGGCTATGGGGCAAAAACAAATAGAAATACAGTTAGGCCGTTCAAAATTGGTACAGATAGGTTTAAGAGGCCTGCAAGTCGAATGGGGATATTTTCGATTGTGTAAAGTTATTAGGAGGGGCGAGAAGGGGGGAGGGGAGGGGGGCAAAAAAATAAAAATAGTGTCAGATCGTTCAAAATTGGTACATAGAGGTTTTCGATACTTACAAATCGAATGCGGATGATTTTGAATTTGTAAAATTATTAGGAGGGGCGGGTAGGAGTTGGGGCGTTAAAGGGGGGGGGGGCAAAAACAAATTGGGCAAAAACAAATTGAAATACAGTTAGGCCGTTCAAAATTGGTACAGATAGGTTTAAGAGGCCTGCAAGTCGAATGGGGATATTTTCGATTGTGTAAAGTTATTAGGAGGGGCGAGAAGGGAAGGAGGGGAGGGGGGCAAAAAAATAAAAATAGTGTCAGATCGTTCAAAATTGGTACATAGAGGATTTCGATACAAATCGATTGCGGATGATTTTGAATTTGTAAAATTATTAGGAGGGGCGGGTAGGGGGGTGGGGCGGTAAGGGGGGCTATGGGGCAAAAACAAATAGAAATACAGTTAAGCCGTTCAAAATTGGTACAGATAGGTTTAAGAGGCCTGCAAGTCGAATGGGGATATTTTCGATTGTGTAAAGTTATTAGGTGGGTCGATAAGGGGGAAGGGGAGAGGTGGGGGCAAAAAAATAAAAATATTGTCAGATCGTTCAAAATTGGTACATAGAGGTTTTCGACACACACAAATCGATTGCGGATGATTTTGAATTTGTAAAATTATTAGGAGGGGCGGGTAGGGGGTGGGGCGGTAAGGGGGGCTATGGGGCAAAAAAAATACAAATACAGTTAGGCCGTTCAAAATTGGTACAGATAGGTTTAAGAGGCCTGCAAGTCGAATGGGGATATTTTCGATTGTGTAAAGTTATTAGGAGGGGCGAGAAGGGGGAGGGGAGGGGGGGGGCAAAAAAATAAAAATAGTGTCAGTAAATAGTAATATTTTATCACATTATTAATGACATACTATACTGTATTAATGAAATGAAGCAAAAAATGCACATCAAGGACATATTGTTAAAACTTAAAAAAAAAAAAAAATGGGCATGTTGCCTTTTACCCCTAGGGTAGAGGAATAATTAAAATAAAATTTAAATTGAGATTATTTCATATAAATGCATCCAACTCAAATTTCATGATGTGTTTAATATGAATTTTTGTACATTTCTACTTTTGAAACAAGTTCTTTAGTAGCAATGTATTTTAGTCTAAAAGATTGAATGGAAGGAATGAAACAATATCAGATTTAATATTACATGAAAAAAGTTATCAACAAAAGAATTATTGAGAAAATAAAATTATTACTCTTTCTCTGTCTCTCTCCAGGGTGTTTTAAAACCCAACTTAACGTGCAAACTTTTAAGGGAGGTAAGGCGTATCATAAGAATAAAAACTGCATAGGGACCGCAAACAAACGCCATTTTAACTGTATAAGAACGGGTTGATTTGGGTTGATTTTTAAGAGTAAAATATACAAATGGGCGTGGCTTTTGTATATTGCATTTTCATCTAAACGTTTTTTAATATTAATGTTCACATAAAACATGATATATCAATATTAATTACAGTATAACATTTAGTTAAAAATTGAATTTACAAAAGCCATATGCGAATTTTACTACTAAAAATGAAACCAAAACATCCAGTTCTTAAAAGGTTAAAAAGACATTTGCAGGGGTCGTACTCTCCGCCCTTTTTTCAGGACATCATCAGAGATGAGAAAATTTCGCCTTTTTTGCCACCTCTAATTTCATACAGAAATACTTCTGATGCATTTGTAGTAACGTGCCATGGTTATCTAGAGTATATATTATTATATAAAATTAGTGGTAGCAATAAATTTTAAAATTTCTTATCGCTGAGAATGTCCTGCAAAAAGGGTGTCCTGCAAAAGGCCTTTGGAGGGGTCGTACTCTCCTGCAGAGAGTAAGACCCCTGCATTTGCGGCTATGAGTTTTTATGCAATTTTCATACCTTAATGTGCCCTACCTCCACTAAAAGTTTGTATGTTGACTTTTGAAACACCAGGCGACTATACTAGGACTGATAGTTTACTGACTTTACCTTACGTACGCTGTAAAAGTAGTTTTTGTTTTATTACAGAAAGTAGCAAAGTTGCCAGAAAATATCTTTATCGTACGAAAAGAATACCCTGGCCGAAATTTTCAGTAACAGAACAACGCAGAAAGTATTTGTATATAACATTTTTTTTTTTTTTTTGTAGGGTACATTGAAGAAGAAGAAAAAAATCTCATGATCAATAGAATTTACCAAATTTACCACTCAGGATCGAATTAGGGCACGCCACATAGTAGGACCGCGTTTATTTCACAACCATGGAATCACATTTCATTTCATTAATCAGTACTTCCCAATCCTGCTTTCCCCACCAGTGGCTGTGTAGTTCTGCGCTCAAAACTGATAGACGGGAAGTGCCCTTTTCGATTTCAGGTCGCATGCGTCGACCAAGTCCTTCAGAATTTCATATAGTTTTCTCCGAATCTCAGGTAAATACAAATTAGGACCTATTAGAAAGACCTCCGCGGAGGGCATCCTGCCTTAAGCCCAGGTCACTAGTTCATACTTACCAACCATCTCATTATGAACCATACAATTTTTAGTACCCGTCCAATTTCCCACACCAATAATTTTTTAGGGTAATTTTAGTCGTATTTAATCGTAACAACATTTGGAGAGACTTACTCTAAAAATATAGTGGTGTGAGAAAAGGGGGCGTTTTTTCAGTGGGAGTTAACAATTGTACGGTTATTAATGAGATGGTTGGCAAGTATGCTAGTGTAGAAAATTGGCCTTAACCCGAACACCAACAACCCAATCCTGCTTTAATACCAAGTTTTCTGCATGCATGGCAGAGAATATATGTGCCCACCAGATGATATCTGCATCAGTAATTACAGATTTTATCAAGTTATTACATATTTTATCTGGTTACAGAAAAATGTGACTGTTGACAGATTGAAAAATATTATTATAATAAATTTCTGTATTTTAGAAAACACAAATTTTGTGTATGAAAACTACAGAAATTTAGTTTTTTTTTTTTTTTTTTTTCAGTGTATTAATCAAAATTCAGTGATTTGGAAATACAGAACATAATATTCTTTTTTTCAAAAAAAATAAAATAATTTCTATTAAAATGTCCCAGATATTTTTATTTCCTTTAATTTTAAATAAAAAAAATCCTATTTGAAACTAAAACAAAAACTGTCAAATTCTGAAGTTTTAAATCTATCCGCTTTAAAAAAAAAATCAAAGATTATTAATTGAGGATTAGAAACTAAACTGAATAACTTTTCGTTTTCTTTTCTTGTCAGTATACAAAAAACTTGAAGAAACAAACAAAAGTTTCCATTTTAACAGAAACTAACCAAAACTTTTTAAGTGTGTCAGATGTCCAGAATTTTAAAGATAGTAACCAGGGCAACAGATCCTGTTATTCAGTGTTCTAAATAAAGACTACCTTGGGAATTTCTGGGAAATATGGGTCAAACACTCGAAATCGTTAGTGGAAATTGTAAATTCCAGATAAGATTGGTTAAGCTGCAATCAAACATTTTGAAAAGCTGTCAATTCTTTAAATTTAATCTGGCATAATTTCAAAACTTTCAATTTTGACAAATTTTTATTTTTATTAACACGCTTTTATTAGCTTCACCTGTATGTATGTATACATGTATGTATGTATGTTTGTAACCGCTCTGGGAGCAAACAAAAAATCTATACTGCAAAAAAAGACCTTCCCTACGTGAACGCCATGGCTACGAGGTAAAGAGCCGCGCTGCGAACCTAAAGGTCTATCGTTCGAGCCCAGTCAGGAGAGATTTTTTAAAAATGGATTTTGTTTATTTTAATTAAAGATTTAAATATATGTAAATATGTAAATATTATGGTGTGTCACTCACACGATTTTCTCTTACCTTGCATTTTAAGACTAAGATAGATATTTTATGCTTTTTAGTTCACATTTCTATAAAAGCGTGTTCTTTAATTTTTTAAAACTATAATATTATATTTTTTGGAATAAAATACATAGATATTTTAAGAATAACAAACATCTTCCTTATCTATAAATAAGTCAATTTCGAAAGAAATAATCTAAAACATTTTCAAATAAATCATCTGGGTGTTATTTCATTTTTCTCACTTATTACTTGTAGGGAATCAACAGCCCAAAAGTTTCTATTTCCTGCTTGTGTTACTCATAACATGACAGTTAGTATTTATTGATAATACATATGTACAGGGTGTCCCATATAGATTGTACACACTTTAACTCGTTATCCGTTAGAGAAATGTGGGAAATATAAATTGAAAAAATAGATTGTGTTAAGAAAATATCCGTCAGTTAAATTGCAAAAAAGTCGCCATTTTTAAATTTTAAAAGACTCCATACGCAAATTTGGTTTTTATTTGCTATCTAACAAAACTATTATAAAAAACTGCACAGCTCTGTCTTTAAAACAAACTGATTTATTTAAACTTTAAAAACTTCTTCACACATGCACCGTAAAATTAAAGAAAGCACGACCGGTTTCGAAATTACGTGGACTTCTTTTTCTGGTGAAAAATACGTGCATAGAGGCAAAATTGGCTTGGCTTTTGCCTCCAAATTTCAGGAGGGGCTAAAGTCCCATAAGCTCCCCTCTAGATACGCCACTGGCAGAGATGGAACACGGGCGCAGAATTCATACCGAAATCTGTTTAAGAAATTTTACTACCTATAATATCGTTGATTTAAGAAGTAGAAAATTTTCTTTCATTGATAGTGGTATGAATACTGCGCCCGTGTTCCATCCCTGCACTGGGTAAAAGAAAGTAAAAAGAAAACGAAATCGTTTACATTTAGTTATGATATATTTTTAAAAATTAGCTTAACAAGGATATCATATTTAAAGTAACTAAATTACAGTTAAAGAAAAGAAAAAAAAAATGTCAGGGAATTAATTTCTTAAAATGTCATCATGAAAAATTATATTAAATTTGATAATACATTACTTGCGTATATTTTTTTACTGTCTCTTACCCATAGGGTCGAGAATGTATTGTTTTAGGTTCAAATTTTCGAACGTGAGATTTTGTTATATTTACATGTTCTGAGGTCCCCTGAATACGAAAATCATGTTTTTAGCGAATGGTCTGTGTATCTGTGTGCCTCTTATCAGTATATCTCACGAACAAATAGTAGCAGAAATTCCAAACTCGGTATGCTAAATGTTTATCATATAGGGATGCTACATTATGCTTTTCGTTGAGATGAAGCGATTGGTTCATGTACAGGGACACTCAAAAGTATTCAAATACATTACGTCTATGGGGGAAATTGCAAGTAAGTAGAGTTTAACATCAATAGACTGCACTAAATAAAATGAAACGAATATATATTTTTTTGTAATAGACATAGTCAACTGGGAAAAAAATTCTGTGTATGTAGGAGCCTCGCCTCACCCCTGGGGAGAAGTCCCCCCTCGAGGGGAGTAAATTTTTATGATGGGTATCTTTCAAAAGAGCTCGCCAAGTCCTTTAAAACGAATAGTTGAACCATCGATCTGCGATAATTTAAAATAAAGTTATCGAATTTTTTCATTTTTAACAATTTTTTTTTTTTTTTTTTTTTTTTTTTTTTTTTATGTATTTAACTATATTCATTTTTTACTTTCTCTTACCCATAAGGTAGAGAAAGTATTGTTTTTGGGTCAAATTTTCGAACGCGAGATTTTGTTATATTTACACGTTTTGAGGTCCCCTGAATAAGAAAATCATGTTTTTAGCAAATGGTCTGTGTGTATGTCTGTGTGTCTGTATGTCTGTGTGTGTGTCTGTATGTCTGTGTGTGTGTCTGTGTATGTGTCTGTATGTCTGTGTGTGTGTCTGTCTGTTATCAGCATATCTCAAAAACAAATTATCGCAGAAAGTTCAAACTTGGTATTCTAAATGTATATCATATACGGATGCTACAGTAAGCTTTTCGTTAAGATCAAGCAAATGGTTCGTGTACAGGGACAATCAAGAGAATTCTAATACATTACGTCTATGGGGAAAATTGCAGGTAAGTAGAGTTTAACGTCTATAGACTGCACTAAACCAAATGAAACATATATACATTTTTTGTAATCGAGATGGTTAACTGGGAAAATTTTTTTTGTGTATGTGGGAGCCTCAACTCCCCCCCTGGGGGGGAAGTCCCCCCTCGAGGGGAGTAAATTTCCATGATGGGTATCGTTCAAAAGAGCTCGTTAATACCTTTAAAACGAATGGTTGAACCATCGATCTACGATAATTTAAAACAAAGTTATGGATTTTTTTTATTTTTAACGCAAAAAAATCTTTTTTTTTTTTTTTTTTTTTTTTTTTTTTTATATATATTGAGAATAAAATGGACTTTTTTTTTTATATTTGGTGTTATACTACTTCTCTAAGATGGAAATCGTCTGCATTATCATAAAAGATAATTTTTTTAAATAATAATTTTAATAAATTATTTTTTAAAAACAGAATTATTTTTTAATAACCGAATAAAATTCTATATAAATGTAGGTGCATTAATGAAACGGGGGGCTGAGGGGGGCGGTAGCCCCCTCATACAGGGCTAATTATCACATAAAACTCTTCAGAAGCCTAATATGAATTGTTTAATACAGGTTTACATAACAGTACTCGTTATCTTACCTTTTAATCTGCAACCTGTATTTATAGTATTAAATTTCAGGGTAAGAGAAAGTCGTGTGAGTGACACACCAGATTATTTAATATATTCAACTTCTTACTTTCTCTTACCCATAACGTAGAGAAAGTATTGTTTTTGGGTCAAATTTTCGAACGCGAGATTTTGTTATATTTACACGTTTTGAGGTCCCTTGAATACGAAAATCATGTTTTTAGCAAATGGTCTACGTGTATGTCTGTGTGTGTGTCTGTATGTCTGTGTGTGTGTCTGTATGTCTGTGTGTGTGTCTGTCTGTTATCAGCATATCTCAAGAACAAATTATGGCAGAAAGTTCAAACTTGATATTCTAAATGTGTATCATATAGGGACGCTACAGTAAGCTTTTCGTTAAGATCAAGCAAATGGTTCGTGTACAGGGACAATCAAGAGAATTCTAATACATTACGTCTATGGGGGAAATTGCAGGAAAGTAGAGTTTAACGTCTATAGACTGCACTAAACCAAATGAAACGAATATACATTCTTTGTAATAGAGATAGTTAACTGGGAAAAAAAATTGTGTGTGTAGGAGCCTCGCCTCCCCCCTGGGGGGAAGTCCCCCCTCGAGGGGAGTAAATTTTTATGATGGGTATCTTTCAAAAGACCTCGCCAATACCTTTAAAACGAATGGTTGAACCATCGATCTGCGATAATTTAAAGCAAAGTTATAGATTTTTTTTTACTTTTAACGAAAAAAAAACTTAGGAAAAAAATCATACTTTTTCTTTTTTTTTTTTTTTTTTTTTTTTTTAAATACTGAGAATAAAATGGACTTTTTTTGGACATTTGGTGTTATACTACTTCTCTAATATGGAAATCATCTGCCTTATCATAAAAGATAATTTTTTTAATAATAATTTTAATAAATTATTTTTTAAAAAGGGAATTATTTTTTAATAACCGAATTAAATTCTATATAAATGTAGGTGCATTAATGAAACGGGGGGTTGAGGGGGGCGGTAGCCCCCCTCTCACAGAACTAATTATCATATAAAACTCTTCAGAAGCCTAATATGAATTGTTTAACATAGGTTTACATAACAGTACTCGTTATCTTACCTATTAATCTGCAAGCTGTATTTATAGTATTAAATTTCAGGGTAAGAGAAAGTCGTGTGAGTGACACACCAGATTATTTACTTTCTTTTACCCATAAGGTAGAGAAAGTATTGATTTGGGTCAAATTTTCGAACGCGAGATTTTGTTATATTTACACGTTTTGAGGTCCCCTGAATACGAAAATCATGTTTTTAGCAAATGGTCTGTGTGTATGTCTGTGTGTCTGTATGTCTGTGCGTGTGTCTGTCTGTTATCAGCATATCTCAAGAACAAATTATGGCAGAAAGTTCAAACTTGGTATTCTAAATTTTTATCATATAGGGACGCTACAGTAAGCTTTTCGTTAAGATCAAGCAAATGGTCTGTGTACAGGGACAATCAAGAGAATTCTAATACATGACGTCTATGGGGGAAATTGCATGAAAGTAGAGTTTAACGTCTATAGACTGCACTAAACCAAATGAAAGGAATATATATATTTTGTAATAGAGATAGTTAACTGGGGGGAAAAAATTGTGTATGTAGGAGCCTCGCCTCCCCCCCTGGGGGGAAGTCCCCCTTCGAGGGGAGTAAATTTTCATGATGGGTATCTTTCAAAGGAGCTCGCCAATACCTTTAAAACGAATGGTTGAACCATCGATCTGCGATAATTTAAAGCAAAGTTATCGATTTTTTTTTTTACTTTTAACGAAAAAAAAAATTTAGTAAAAAAATCGTACTTTTTTTTTTTTTTTTTTTTTTTTTTTTTTTTAAATATTGAGAATAAAATGGACTTTTTTTGGACATTTGGTGTTATACTACTTCTCTAATATGAAAATCGTCTGCCTTATCATAAAAGATAATTTTTTTAATAATAATTTTAATAAATTATTTTTTAAAAAGGGAATTATTTTTTAATAACCGAATTAAATTCTATATAAATGTAGGTGGATTAATGAAACGGGGGGTTGAGGGGGGCGGTAGCCCCCCTCACACAGAACTAATTATCATATAAAACTCTTTAGAAACCTAATATGAATTGTTTAACATGGGTTTACATAACAGTACCCGTTATCTTACCTATTAATCTGCAAGCTGTATTTATAGTATTAAATTTCAGGGTAAGAGTAAGTCGTGTGAGTGACACACCAGATTATTTTATATATATTTAGTGTTACATTACTTCTCTAATATGGAGATCGTCTGCCTTATCATGGAAGATATTTTTTCTATGATGAATTTGTATAGGAAGATATCGAGGAAAGTCGTGGGGTACACTAGTTATTTGTTGTTTGTGGATGTGCTTTACTAATAATATTTTACCATTTCCAGGAAAGCTGTTCGGGAATTGAAATAAATTCCGCGTAGAGGTATGGTAAATAATGTATGTTTTAAGCTAAATATTCATCGCTTGTTTTTTGTATATTTACACGTTTTGAGACTTCCTGATTACAGTAGTCAAGTTTTTTAACGTTTGATCTTTGTCTGTGTCTCTTAGAGTAACTTAAAAACGAATAATTTTAGGCGATCCAAACGTTGTATTTTGAAGTTAATGTAAGTTTGTTGCTGGAAAAGTTTGATCAAGATTGATAAGTTTCAATGAATGTTGCTTGTGAAAATTGTTTGTATAATTTTGTAAACTTTTAATTTTAATAACATAATTAAATTCTATATAAATGTTGGTGCATTAATGAAAAGAGGGTGGAGGGGGCGGTAGCCCCCCTCACACAGAACTAATTATTATATAAAACTCTTCTAAAACCTAATTTAAATTGTTTAACACAGGTTTACATAACAGTACTCGTTATCTTACCATTTAATCTCCAACCTGTATTTTTAGTATTAAATTTCAGGGTAAGAGAAAGTCGTGTGAGTGACACACCAGATTATTTTCATTCAAAAGCTTTTAAATAAAATTGGCAATTTTATTATTAAAAAAAATATACATTAAGAACACATAACTGGTTTTGAAATTTGTCCTAAACAAGCAAAAGTGGCTTTAATGAAAATATCATGCATTTTATCTTTTTGTAATATGTTACAGATTTATGTTTCTATATGGTTTAAGGATACTACATGTACATCGTTCCATATTCATTTAAGTATAACTCCCTTAATTTTAAGGACGCAGGTGTGTGGGTTTTTTGTAATAATGTTGTTGCATTAAAATAAAAATAATTAATAGACCAAATTTTTCTACAGGGTTCATTTAAAAATTTAAAAGGTGTAATTTTTTGAAAAATAATCCTTTCTTTATAATTAACGAGTTAATCACAGGACTTGTTATATATATATATATATATAAAGTGAGATATATAGATACACTGCTTGATAATTGTTAAGAAACAAAGTCATTTTTTAAAATAAATAATCTCCTATAATGTTTGAAGAAATTAAATGAAATACACATGTAATAGAGATGGAATGACATGATATTTAGTTTTCACTTATAACCCGCGCTCACCGATCTGGCGTATCTTCCCGAGGAAAACCAGCAATTGCTCTTAACTCGTGCTTTGCTTGAAACAAAATATAGCAGAAACCTGGTTTTCTAGGAAACTGTTCCAAGGATTTTGATAAAAAGTTAGAGGTTAAAGATGGCAATTCGATTTGAATTTTGCTTTTTTCTAGGAAAATTAGCTTTCATTAGTTACCCCAGACAAACAAATAATAAATATTTTCCCAAAAACAAATGACGGTTTGATAACGCATATACATCAGATTTGTATACTTGACTTATAGTCCGCTTGTAAATCTTCGTCAGATAAAGACAGATAACACATGACAGAATTTCAATACGAAGAACTGGAAAAAGCACCCATGGCCATCGCGGGAATCGAACCCGCTCTCCTACGCTCGAAGGCGATTAGCAGTGTGGTGACATAACCACTTGGTCACGGAGGGCGCCAAATGACGGTATTTGTACTACGAATGTTATTTATAAAGAGTCCACATGATCACGATCATCCAGGTACTGAGAAGATACTGCTATTAACATAGTATTATTTGGGACCTCATTTTGAGCAATTTTGCTATTTACATTGCCCTCTTATCTCCAAAAGGTAAAAAATTAAACCTCGTTTTAACATTTTTGAACAGAATATATACATATACTAGCAGACCCGGCCACGCGTTGCTGTGACTAAGTTATACGTTGAATTATACGGCTGTAAACTATTTAGTACAGTCAAATTATTATTTACGAACAAAGAAGAAAACGTTGTAGCCGATGTAAAAACCCACAGGGTTGAGATTTGAAACTTAGGTCAAAATTTGGAATCGATTGATAAAAATTTTCGTAGTGTTGATATTAAGCACAAATTAATTTTATTGTAGGGTCCTATAAATTTTAATGGAGAAGTGATATATATTATTTCTAATGCTACTTTGGATAAAATTGCTAAAATGACTAATATATAAATTAAATTCTATTAAAATTCTATTAAAATAAAAGTATAAAAGAAACAGACGATTTTAAAATCAATTTTTATGGAGGAGTGAAATATAATATATGCTATAATGGATAATTTTACTATAAAATGACCTCATCATTTTAAATATTTTAAAGAGGGCAACAGCTGTAGTTATAAAAAGGAAAACAATAAGGCTAAACCAGAAAAATAGGTAAATTTGATAAATATTTTAAAACTTTAAAATTGGAAATCTTATGAAATATTGGACATTTAAAGTAAATACATGTATCATTTTAAATAGAAAAAGATTTTGGAAAAGTTTAGTGTATTTTAACGAAGTGATGAGAAGTTTTTGAGTATGTTAAAATTTTAATAGTAAATTCAAGTTAATAAAGATGGGAAACATTGAGGATTACGATAAGAATAATTATAAGATAAAAAAAAAAACTTTTTATATACCATGCTTTTAAATTTTAATATACTAATAATATACTAATTAAAAGGAAAATGATAAATATTCTATCATAGTTTGAAGTCAAATTTGTTTTCAAATGTCTAAATAAAATAGCTGATGTAAGATACTAATATTTTGCAGCGGAATAGATTTCATTTCTGTCATCCTTGGCGAAAAAAAAAAAAGAATATCGCCAAATTATCTGGCGAAAATATTTAATTCCTTTCAAAAATCATGGTTATTTTAACAACTTATATTAAAAGAATAATGAATAATATGAAACAACATTTCGTACAATACATATTACAAGTCATACATACGTACAATGAATAATACATATTACATTTCGTACAATGCATACATCTGGCATGTATATTTTCGTGTTACGCTTTTGATCGCCAAATATTAATAATAATAATAATAAAAGCCAAGGGCGACAAAGTTTTGAAATTTAAAATTAAAATTTTGTCAATTTGACAGCAAAATAATTCAATCTAACACCCGCGATAACTAATACATATCTATACCCAAATATAAGAATTAATATCGGGAAATAAATTTCCTCGATTTTTAATAATTTCTTACAAAAAATCCAGTGGGCAATTAACATAGGAAATCTTTTTCTTGGCTGCACAGACGGTCAGTGAGTCACACTTCGCTTGCGTATAGAACTCATAGATATAGTATAGCATATATAGAATAGAGTGGTCATTGGGGAGAAAAAAGTTATTCCTTTTCATTTGGGAAAAGACGACGTTTTTACCAAAATATGGCCGTCTTTCCCCGAGTGAATACACACGGGAATACATACTAATATTTTAGCAAATAAAATTTATGAATAATTTATTTGCTAAAGGGGAATGGAAGACTCCAGATACAGTTTCAAATTCATATTTCCTTCTTTCTTTTCTTTTTTTTTTTTTCTATACCACTTAATGGCTGTTTCCAAAGCTTGTATTTTTTTTTTTTTTTTTTTTTTTCGGCATCAAAAATCTTTGTACGATAACATGGGGATGAGAGATCTATATATATTACTATATCTATGATAGAACTACATTAGCACTTTATCAATGTGTATAAAATCTTTAAATTGATTATGACGTCAATTTTCGTGAGATGCGTAATTTAACTTTTTATAATTTTTTAACGTTCACGTTTGATTAAATGTATTTATTTTTATGTCAAAAGAAAATGAACTCGTATTTTTTTTTTGGCAACAATTAAATTAATGGAACTCACAGATATTTTGGAGCAACTTTAATAAAGGTCTATAATTAACAAATAATTGCAATAAAACAATATTGTGACAATAAATTGAGATAAAAACTATCCTATCTCTCAAGTTGGACCAAACTGCACACAGTGTGCAAAATTTCATTAAAATCGGTTCCTTAATTTAGGAGTTTACCCCGGACAAACATCGTGACACGTAATTTATATATATATACAGACTAGCAGACCCGGCCACGCGTTGCTGTGACTAAGTTATACGTTGAATTATATTGCAGAAAACTATTTAATACAGTCAAATTATTATTTACGAATAAAGACGAAAACGTTGTAGCCGATGTAAAAGCCTACAGGATTGAGATTTGAAACTTAGGTCAAAATTTGGAAGCGATTGATAAAAATTTTCGTAGTGTTGATATTAAGCACAAATTAATTTTATTGCAGGGTCCTATAAATTTTAATGGAGAAGTGATATATATTATTTCTAATGCTACTTTGGATAAAATTGCTAAAATGACTAATATATGAATTAAATTCTATTAAAAATCTATTAAAATAAAAGTATAAAAGAAACAGACGATTTTAAAATCAATTTTTATGGAGGAGTGAAATATAATATATGCTATAATGGATAATTTTACTATAAAATGACCTCATCATTTTAAATATTTTAAAGAGGGCAACAGCTGTAGTTATAAAAAGGAAAACAATAAGGCTAAACCAGAAAAATAAGTAAATTTGATAAATATTTTAAAACTTTAAAATTGGAAATCTTATGAAATATTGGACATTTAAAGTAAATACATGTATCATTTTAAATAGAAAAAGATTTTGGAAAAGTTTAGTGTATTTTAACGAAGTGATGAGAAGTTTTTGAGTATGTTAAAATTTTAATAGTAAATTCAAGTTAATAAAGATGGGAAACATTGAGGATTAAGATAAGAATAATTATAAGATAAAAAAAAAACTTTTTATATACCATGCTTTTAAATTTTAATATACTAATAATATACTAATTAAAAGGAAAATGATAAATATTCTATCATAGTTTGAAGTCAAATTTGTTTTCAAATGTCTAAATAAAATATCTGATGTAAGATACTAATATTTTGCAGCGGAATAGATTTCATTTCTGTCATCCTTGGCGAAAAAAAAAAGAATATCGCCAAATTATCTGGCGAAAATATTTAATTCCTTTCAAAAATCATGGTTATTTTAACAACTTATATTAAAAGAGTAATGGATAATATGAAACAATATTTCGTACAATACATATTACATGTCATACATACGTACAATGAATAATACATATTACATTTCGTACAATGCATACATCTGGCATGTATATTTTCGTGTTACGCTTTTGATCGCCAAATAATAATAATAATAATAATAAAAGCCAAGGGCGACAGAGTTTTGAAATTTAAAATTAAAATTTTGTCAATTTGACAGCAAAATAATTCAATCTAACACCCGCGATAAATAATACATATCTATACCCAAATATAAGGATTAAAATCGGGAAATAAATTTCCTCGATTTTTAATAATTTCTTACAAAAAATCCAGTGGGCAATTAACATAGGAAATCTTTTTCTTGGCTGCACAGACGGTCAGTGAGTCACACTTCGCTTGCGTATAGAACTCATAGATATAGTATAGCATATATAGAATAGAGTGGTCATTGGGGAGAAAAAAGTTATTCCTTTTCATTTGGGAAAAGACGACGTTTTTACCAAAATATGGCCGTCTTTCCCCGAGTGAATACACACGGGAATACATACTAATATTTTAGCAAATAAAATTTATGAATAATTTATTTGCTAAAGGGGAATGGAAGACTCCAGATACAGTTTCAAATTCATATTTCCTTCTTTCTTTTCTTTTCTTTTCTTTTTTTTTTTTTTTTTTTTTTTTTTTTTCTATACCACTTAATGGCTGTTTCCAAAGCTTGTATTTTTTTTTTTTTTTTTTTTTTTTCGGCATCAAAAATCTTTGTACGATAACATGGGGATGAGAGATCTATATATATTACTATATCTATGATAGAACTACATTAGCACTTTATCAATGTGTATAAAATCTTTAAATTGATTATGACGTCAATTTTCGTGAGATGCGTAATTTAACTTTTTATAATTTTTTAACGTTCACGTTTGATTAAATGTATTTATTTTTATGTCAAAAGAAAATGAACTCGTATTTTTTTTTTTTGGCAACAATTAAATTAATGGAACTCACAGATATTTTGGAGCAACTTTAATAAAGGTCTATAATTAACAAATAATTGCAATAAAACAATATTGTGACAATAAATTGAGATAAAAACTATCCTATCTCTCAAGTTGGACCAAACTGCACACAGTGTGCAAAATTTCATTAAAATCGGTTCCTTAATTTAGGAGTTTACCCCGGACAAACATCGTGACACGTAATTTATATATATATACAGACTAGCAGACCCGGCCACGCGTTGCTGTGACTAAGTTATACGTTGAATTATATTGCAGAAAACTATTTAATACAGTCAAATTATTATTTACGAATAAAGACGAAAACGTTGTAGCCGATGTAAATGCCTACAGGATTGAGATTTGAAACTTAGGTCAAAATTTGGAAGCGATTGATAAAAATTTTCGTAGTGTTGATATTAAGCACAAATTAATTTTATTGCAGGGTCCTATAAATTTTAATGGAGAAGTGATATATATTATTTCTAATGCTACTTTGGATAAAATTGCTAAAATGACTAACATATGAATTAAATTCTATTAAAAATCTATTAAAATAAAAGTATAAAAGAAACAGACGATTTTAAAATCAATTTTTATGGAGGAGTGAAATATAATATATGCTATAATGGATAATTTTACTATAAAATGACCTCATCATTTTAAATATTTTAAAGAGGGCAACAGCTGTAGTTATAAAAAGGAAAACAATAAGGCTAAACCAGAAAAATAAGTAAATTTGATAAATATTTTAAAACTTTAAAATTGGAAATCTTATGAAATATTGGACATTTAAAGTAAATACATGTATCATTTTAAATAGAAAAAGATTTTGGAAAAGTTTAGTGTATTTTAACGAAGTGATGAGAAGTTTTTGAGTATGTTAAAATTTTAATAGTAAATTCAAGTTAATAAAGATGGGAAACATTGAGGATTAAGATAAGAATAATTATAAGATAAAAAAAAACATTTTATATACCATGCTTTTAAATTTTAATATACTAATAATATACTAATTAAAAGGAAAATGATAAATATTCTATCATAGTTTGAAGTCAAATTTGTTTTCAAATGTCTAAATAAAATATCTGATGTAAGATACTAATATTTTGCAGCGGAATAGATTTCATTTCTGTCATCCTTGGCGAAAAAAAAAAGAATATCGCCAAATTATCTGGCGAAAATATTTAATTCCTTTCAAAAATCATGGTTATTTTAACAACTTATATTAAAAGAGTAATGGATAATATGAAACAATATTTCGTACAATACATATTACATGTCATACATACGTACAATGAATAATACATATTACATTTCGTACAATGCATACATCTGGCATGTATATTTTCGTGTTACGCTTTTGATCGCCAAATAATAATAATAATAATAATAAAAGCCAAGGGCGACAGAGTTTTGAAATTTAAAATTAAAATTTTGTCAATTTGACAGCAAAATAATTCAATCTAACACCCGCGATAAATAATACATATCTATACCCAAATATAAGGATTAAAATCGGGAAATAAATTTCCTCGATTTTTAATAATTTCTTACAAAAAATCCAGTGGGCAATTAACATAGGAAATCTTTTTCTTGGCTGCACAGACGGTCAGTGAGTCACACTTCGCTTGCGTATAGAACTCATAGATATAGTATAGCATATATAGAATAGAGTGATCATTGGGGAGAAAAAAGTTATTCCTTTTCATTTGGGAAAAGACGACGTTTTTACCAAAATATGGCCGTCTTTCCCCGAGTGAATACATACGGGAATACATACTAATATTTAGCAAATAAAATTTATGAATAATTTATTTGCTAAAGGGGAATGGAAGACTCCAGATACAGTTTCAAATTCATATTTCTTTCTTTCTTTTCTTTTTTTTTTTTTCAATACCACTTAATGGCTGTTTCTAAAGCTTTTTTTTTTTTTTTTTTTTTTTTTTTTCGGCATCAAAAATCTTTGTACGATAACATGGGGATGAGAGATCTATATATATTACTATATCTATGATAGAACTACATTAGCACTTTATCAATGTGTATAAAATCTTTAAATTGATTATGACGTCAATTTTCGTAAGATGCATAATTTAACTTTTTATAATTTTTTAACGTTCACGTTTGATTAAATGTATTTATTTTTATGTCGAAAGAAAATGAACTCGTATTTTTTTTTTTTTGGCAACAATTAAATTAATGGAACTCACAGATATTTTGGAGCAACTTTAATAAAGGTCTATAATTAACAAATAATTGCAATAAAACAATATTGTGACAATAAATTGAGATAAAAACTATCCTATCTCTCAAGTTGGATCAAACTGCACACAGTGTGCAAAATTTCATTAAAATCGGTTCCTTAGTTTAGGAGTTTACCCCGGACAAACATCGTGACACGTAATTTATATATATATACAGATATTAATAACATTAATTTATTTAATAATACGATACATTTCTGAATGATGAAGCTACTTCCTTCCCCACCCCCGTTCAATATTTCTTTCTTTAGGGGAAAGTGGGGCAAAAACGACTCTTTAAGCTTTGAACTTAAATGGGCGAATCTTAGTTTCTTTAAGAAATTAAGTTGTTATCCTTTCTTATACTTGTATTCACCAATAACTCCAACTCCAGGTTGAACAAGAAAACATAAAAAGCGTATAAAATCAGGGTGCAACTTTTCAGCAAAATTTGACGCACTGCTTATGCCATCTAGCGGCATTGTCCCTTTCAGATTTCTTTAACTGAAAATAACAAATTAAAGACTATATGAAATCTTGACGCTAGATGGCAGAAAATGAGTGCCAAATTTTGATGGAATGCTGCACCCTGACTTTAGACGCTTTTCTACTTTTTGCCTTGAACCAGGAGTTGAACTTAATGGCGAATACGGGCTGTTAGACATTTAAAAAGCAACCTTCTGAGTTACAAACTGATAACGTGCATAATTTTTAATTATTGTTTATTTTCTTAATTATAAATTAAGAACTTGTGTACAATAAATATTCAAACATAAGAACTTCTTCACACACCATTAAATATATGCAAGCAAAAGGACGTGGTCCTTCTTCTTCAAGTTCAAAATAAGTGTGCTACCTTGAAGGCAAGACATATAAATTTCTTCACACAGCGTAAAATAAACGCAAGAATCTCCGGTTTTGAAAGGACGTTGTCTTTTGAGTAAAAAATTACGTGCATAAAATGAAAAAGTACATGAAAATTAATGTGTTTTTGTATGCCTTCTTGACATTTTATGAGAATATCTTTTTTTCTCCAACTCACATTAACTATACCTTTCAAATGATACAACTTTTAAGCACCACCTCTTATTTTAAATAGGCTGAAAACGTACGGCAAATTTTATGTTTGCGTAATAATACACAGATAATATCGGTTGCTAAGGAAGACAGACAACTGAAATGAAAGGAGTTTTAAATAAAAAAGTGTGCATGCATAAAGTGAAAAATTGTGTAAAAATAAAGATGTTTGTTTTGCCTGCTTGACATCATATGAGCCTTTTTTTTTTTTTTTTTTTTTTTCAACTCACATTAACTGTAAACAGGCATTTGACGAATGTTTTCCTATTATTATATAAATAAATATTAATAAAATATATCTCTGATTTAAGTAATAACCACTCTTAGTAACCACTTCTCTAAACATTCTAGTTTAATCTGACAAATATCATACAACTTATTACAACATAACCGAATAATATATGTAGGTTTATATAAACATGTATAATTCTGCTTTTATCGTATATTAGAAAGATATATAATGTATATCAGCGCAAACAATGAAGAAGCTTAACTGTAATATTAAGCCATTAAATGGAAATTGAAGTGAACATCAGGCACTTAAACAAACAAACAGCATAATAACATATGTGGTTCGTGAATTAATGCGTTTAAATTTATAGTACATGACTAAAGGGCAATTCTGGATATTTAATCTATCAGTTCATGAATTTAACCAATCAGTATCAGCTGTAACGTACATAATTATATTTTAAATTAAAAAGAAGTAAATTCAATTGGAGGTTTGTAGACTAGATTTCAATTGCCTGCAACACAAAAATATGAAACTTTTTTCTTTGAAATAAAATTATTAGAAAAAATAGTTATACATATTAACACCGAAATAAATACGGATGATAAAACTGAAAAATTGTAATTTAGACTTCCTATATATATATACAACATACAGGTGATCAGTTTAGGAGAGTACCCGTGGGTTTTTCTTGTAACCCTTAAATCTGACGAATGTGGCAACTATTCTAACATTGAAGTATGATTGTTTGAACCTTGTTTAAGTTTGTGAGACAATTTATAACACTGTTGGACTGTTACAAATTTATTTGTGAGGTAAAACAGAAATAGAGACTCACATTTTTTTTTTTTTTTAATCCTGTAATAATTTTATTTTTGAAAAACATAATTTAATGCAATTTTTTACATTATCATTCCTCACAGAAAATGTTGAAAATGTTCGCCACCATTTTAAATGCAAACATGAACACGTCGAACCAGGTTTTTGATACACTTCGCAGTATTGTTGGTGTTATTGTCGAGATTTCTTCAACTATGATCTGTTTTAATTCATCGATGTTTGCAGGACTTCTCTGGAAAAGCCTATGAAATGATAACGTAAAAATGGTAATGATAATGTAAATGTAATGCAGGAATGATCATGTAAAAAATTTTAATTAAATTTTGTTTTTCATAAATAAAATTATTACAGCATTAAAAATATTGTGTGTCTCCATTTCTGTTTTACCTCACAAATAAAGCTGTAACAATCCAACAGTGTTGGAAATTGTCTCTCACACTTAAACAAGGTTCAAACATTTATAGTTCAGTGTTAAAATAGTTTCCACATCCGTCCTATTTAAGGATAATAAGAAAAAACAACGTTCACTCTTTTAAATTGATCACCATGTATATATACATACATATTGGGTCAGCCAGAAAGTTAATTTGGTTTTTGAGTGCAAAATAAAATTTAATTTTTGTCTTAAAATAAATAAATAAAACGAACTGTAAACAGTCAAATGCCTTCCATTTTGTTCGATGATCTTTTGCTACCTTATTAGTCATTTCGTGAACCGTGCTCATAGAATTCTGTTCCCTATCATCAAAGTGTGATTTGTGGTCATCATTATTTCCGAGTTTTTCCGTTTAAAAAGATTTGTAAACTTTGAAATAACTGATGATAATCCGATGACAAAAGATCGGGGCTATATGGTGGGAAGTTACATCACTTCCCAATTAAGCTGTATTAAGTTTTTACAGTCCGTAGCAAAAGTGTCCGAAAACTAGCAAAAATTCCTATGTAAAAAAAGTACACTTCATACGGTTTTGTTAAATAAATCCTTATCGAATCATGTTCTTACACTGACTAAGAACAGGATTCGACAAGAATTTATTTAACAAAACCGTATTCAGTGTACTTTTTTACATAGGAATTTTTGCTAGTGTTCGGACGCTCTTGTTACCGACTGTACTTGTTGCTAAAGATGCTGCGTTGTCGTGGTAAATCACGAATCTTTCGCGATTTGCCAGTTCAAGCCCTTTCTCTTGGATTACTTCACCGAATTTCATAAGTTGCTGGCAGTAAACATCTGAGTTGATCGTCTGTTTCTCGGAAGTAGCTGAAAATTGACAAAATTTTTGTAATCCAACCAAATCGACAGCATGAACTTTTTATGATGCGATTCAGCTTTCAACTTGGTTTGTACTGTTTTTTTCATGGTTGGACATTATCTTTCACAATCAATGCTATTGTAGACGATATATTTTTCCTCACCACGTGTAATTCGTTTCCAAAAACGGTCGATTACATGACGTTTGAAATGTGTATCATAAATTTTGATTCGTTGCGTTAAATGAATTTCTTTCAATACATGCCGAAGCCAAATATCATGCTCCTTTGTGAGTCCCTGACATTGCGCGATTTTCATTTGTTGTGTGAGGCACATTTAACCTTTTTACAATCTCTTGCACACACACACACACACACACACACACAAATCATAACATTGACAGAAAACTAACAAAACTAACATAATGCTATCTATCTGTGCAAACCGAAATATTTCTTGCCATCCCGATAAGGAGGAATTTGCACACATGGGGGATTTGAACAAAATCCCATTTTTCTGGTAGTTTTAGGCCTATAAATTTCAAAAAGTTTATTAAAAATGCAAAAAAAGTTCTCATTAATTTTAAAAATAACTTTAAAATTAACCAAAAATCATGTGACTTCAGAACGTTGCGTGACGTCACACTTTATGATGCTTCAATGTTTACATTTAGTTAGCTTAGTTAGAAAGCAGCAATTCGTTTTATCTTTCGCAATTATCAATCGTTTATGTGATTTCTGAGCATTTCTTTTTCATCTTATAACCATCTTATAACCATCTTTATCATCTTATCTGTGGAATGCTAAAGAATAGCTTTTGCTAAAGAATAGCTACCCAACGGTGCGGTTGGCAAAGCGCTGGCCTCTGACACAGATGATTGTGATTGCGAATCCCGGGCTACCCAAGACGGTATGCTTCGCATGAAAATTAATAAATTAGCTTCTGCGTGTAAAAAAATAAATAAGATTTTTAGTGTTATGGATTTCTCCCTGCACGCATGTGTAATAATTGCAAGAAACTTTTTTAAACCATTCGAGAGACTCAAACTTTAACTTTTGATTTTACGGTCAATGCTACTTTGCAGGTTAGTTCATCACAACATAAAATTACTGGCGATACATCATTCATCATCTAAATGTACTTTAACGGGTTTTGAGTGGAATCTCTGCTGCCGGGCTTTGCCCGTAATTTTCCTGCAGCATTTTTTACAGTGTATGGATAAAATTTTTGCTTCATAGATTGTTTCATAATCAGTTCTGCTTTAAATTCAAATAAATTTATTGAATTTTTCTTCAACGTTTAAACATCAATAATTTAAAAAAATGGGTGGGGTATACCTTAATACTGTATAATTTGAAATATAAAAGAATTTTTCTTATTGGAAATATAAAAAAATAAAGGAATATTTTAAATTTTTGAAAAGAAATTGACTTAATGTATTTATTTTATTTTATTGAATAATATAATTTCTCTCTATCAGATTGTTATAAGTTTGATCAATGAGAAAAGAATATAATAATGCTCAATGATTGGAGTTAAGGGTTTAAATCGTATAATTACTTAATCAATATTAAAATTCTCCCTCTTTCTTCTTTAAAATAACAAAAGTCCATATTTTATAACACTGGAATTAACCATCGCAACGAATTTCCTCTTCATTAACCTATCGTCTCCGAAAACCGAAGCCTATGATATTCTATGGGAAATTTTGACCCATTATAATTCATTAACCAATACATATTTTTAAATTCCGTTTTCACTTTACGAAAATTCACAACTATTAAACAATTTATCGCTTTCTAATTTTTTTTTTTTTTTAATTATTATTTTTTAAGATTTAATTTTTAAGCTCAAAAATGAAAAAATTCACATTGTGAAAATTCGCATTTTACAACCTGAAAATATAATATTAAAAATTTTAAAAAATAATTTTTAAAATAAATTGTTTTATAGTTGTGAAGTTTCTTAATGTGAAAACGGAATTTAAAAATATATATTAGTTAATAAGTTATAATGGGGCGAAAATCTCCATAGAATAACACTGGCTCTGGCTTCTGGGGACGATAAGTGGGTGACGTTATACACCCTGTGCGGAGACTTTCTTGTAGGATGTGTTGATTCTACCCCCCGTATAGCCTTGTAAAAGTTGTTGCATTCGATTAAAAAGCAAATCCTTATAGTTTAAGCACTATAATCAATTTTAGTTCGAAGAAGTGTGCAAAGTTTAGTGCATTAGTTTTGGGGAAATTGTGCCCTCCGTTTTTCCGAAGGGTCTCCAAAAAACAGGTCCAACCATCGAGCTACTGACTGTAGAGCCCCTAAATAAAATAATAGGCCGGCACATCACCGCCATTTTTTTGCCTCCGAAGAGGACAGCATTCCCGCTTGGCGTCCTTATCGCTTCCCTAATGGTTTTAAGAAATCTTGATCTGAAGCTAATCCGGTCAAGATAAGAGCAATAAGCAACAATAATATTCCTAAAAACACATTTTTTTCTCAGTACATTCACAGGATGTCATTTCATTATGAGGATCTATGGATGTACTGGGGTAAGATGTGTTGTTAGGGCGGTTTCTGTTTCTTTTACAAAATGTCGCCAAAACTCAAATGCACAGTAATAGAAGGTCTGTGAACACTTTATATTCACTTCTTGAATGATTATAGCAGTTTATCGCTAAACAAACTTCCATATCATAGTTTACTTAGCTAAAATTATGAAATATAATAAAATAAGTTACTCTAAAGTAACGTAAGACGATAAAAAAAAAAAAAAAATGTCGTTTGTTTATCAGAGAAATGCGCTGGGTACATGTGGCAACCCTAAGGCAACAAAATGCCTGATGCGCCAGCTCGTATATATAGGAGACTTAACTGACTGAATTTTTAATGAAAATTTTATAAAATATTGTTTTAGGGCCTTTTATATGCTCAAAATTTTGAATAAAACATTTTATCATATTTAAAAAATAAGAAAAAATATGATTTTTTTAAGCCTTCGAAACTCATATATCCTCTTAACATGAATAGACAAAATCATATTTTAAAGTAATGTATTATTTTAGGAAAACGCCTATTGGCGGTGCTAATTTTTCTTAAAAAACTGAATTGTACGTGACCGTCAAGCAAGGTGTTAAAGTGTTTTATGTTGACCGAAAATTTCTCGAAAAGGAACAATGCTAATTTTTTATTTTTTAAATATTTATGATCAGCTATGTGTCTAAAAGCCATTTTTAAAATTAGTTTAGTAATTTTTAAAATAAATTAAGTAGTGAACGTTAAAGGGTTAAAGTATTTAAAATCACTACGGGGGTCTCGAAAATTTTTCAAGAAATTTTAATTACAATAAAATTTAAACTTATAATTTAAAAGCATTTAAAATATAAAACATATAAGATAATTCATAAAATATTACACAAAACGTAAAATTAAACGTTTCGAGTTTTTCAACTCTTTATCAGTACAGACAAAAAAAAAGAAAAAAAATGAACAGCTTAAAATAGTGCAACATACGCTGCTGGGTCAGCGCATGTCTCATTCAGAGTATGGAACTAATTCAGAGGAATGCCTGCAGAAAAATTCTGGAAGGGAACAATTAAAACAATTTTAATACTTTCAAAATCAGGCAAAAAATGGGTCTCTATGACCGATCATTTGCCTGGTGTCTGTACTGATAAGGAGCTAAAAAAGGTCGAAATGTCTAAATTTATTAATTAAAAAATATATTGATAAACAACTTGCTTAGGTTTCATCATCTTCTGCAAGAAGCTTTTCGTGGGAGGAGACTCCCTCTTTTCAATTGCAAACTTGTTGGTGTGGGCCCTGGCTATTTATAGCTTCATCCTATTCTTTCAGTAGGTAGCGCCACTGTGGATCTATTTTGGCGGATTCGTGGTCATTAATGGCAACTTTATCTTTAATCATTTCGACACTTTCCCTATAAAACCTATACGTATGGTTGTTGTAATTGGATAATTTTCTGACGTCATTAAATTTAATATCTATTACATTTTCGTAATAGGTTCGAGCAAGGGTAGTGGTATAAGAAATGACAACGATGTAATTCCCCCTCTAGAAACCGCCGGAGTTTATAAGATCCCTTTTGAATACCCTGATAAAAATACCGGATGTTACATAGGAGTCACAAAGAGAAAAATAAAAACACGCCTCAAAGAACATAAAAACGATATAAAATATGCCAGTTATACCACAGTCCTTGCTCGAACCTATTACGAAAATGTAATAGATATTAAATTTAATGATGTCACAAAATTAGCCAATTACAACAACCATACGTACGCGTTTTATAGGGAAAGTGTTGAAATAATTAAAGTTTCCATTAATGACCACGAATCCGCCAAAATAGATCCATAGTGCCGCTACCTACTGAAAGAATAGGACGAAGCTACAAATAGCCAGGGCCCACACCAACAAATTTGCAATTGAAAAGGGGGAGGATCCTCCCACGAAAAGCTTCTTGCAGAAGATGATGAAGCCTAAGTAAGGTGTTTATAAATATATTTTTTTATTAATTATGTTGTGCTTCATTTTAAATTTAAATAAGGTCTAAATTTATGTTTTGTGTATTATTTTACGTATTATCTTATATGTTTTATATTTTAAATGCTTTTATATTGTAATACGTTTGTCTTATTTTTATTGTAATTAAATTTTCTTAATAATTTAATAATAGGGAGATTATTGCTTCATTTGTTAGAAAAATGTTTTTAAAATGATATATAATTCACTAAATTAATTGCAATAAGTAAACGACAGTCATGTA